>CAXKVX010000128.1:0-464174 GCA_964058865.1 Eleocharis quinqueflora | reverse complement strand
TAAAAACAAATATGTAGCTGCATGCGTGACAGTTACAATGTGATAGATTGACAGATTTTTTTGTAGATATGTCCTTTTATAAAATACTGTTAGAAGAAAGACTTACTATTTGCAAGTATGTTCTTTTATTGCGGTAATATTTTTTCAAATACGCTGATAGACTTGCATATTTTTTTGCAATTAAACATTTTGAATAAATGTTTCTGACATGTTTTATGTCTAAAATATGTCTAGAAAAAGAAAAAAAATAAAGAAATTCTAAAAATTATTTTGAAAGCAAAGAATGCATAGTAGTTCTATTTTTTTCTTCCAATTTGCCTCGTTTTTCCTCCAAATTCAAACAAAGAGATAGAGTTAAAAAGCTTGATATTTACTTCAAATTCAAATACTTTTTGTTTGATTTGTTGAGAGATAGAGAGAAATAAGAAATAAAAATTAAAGAGATCAAGTGAGAGAGAGAAATGGGTAGAGATGCACTATATAAAGAGAGATACGAGAGGGATCCATGGGATTTTTTTAGAGTGATTTATGAGCGTTGGATCAGTTAGAATGGACATTGCGAATTTAAGAAAATAGGAGCGATCTGTGGGTTACTTTTAATACCGGAGATTAGTAAAATGTCACTATTAAAGACCCCTCTTTTTTAATACCGGACCATAGTAAAAGGCCGTTATTTATGGCTCCTCCCTTTAAATAGTGGACCTTAGTAAAAGGTTGTATTAAAGACCCCTTTTAATACTAAATCTTAGTAAAAGACCGGTATTAAAGATTTTTAATATCAGACTTGGTTCTGAATCTGTAGCTCGCCAAATTTGTCGAGCAGGGGCCTACTTGTCCGATCGGACCGTCAAGATATGGCTGCCCAGATCTGACGACTGTGGTGTGATTCAGAAAAGCCTTCAGATAAGATTTGAACGCATCAGATCGAAAGATGAGCAGCACTATTAAGAATTTAGCTAGCAGAGAATTGGGCCTCACGGTTCTGGGGTAGCAAATTAAATGAGGATATTAAAAATCGAATATGTAGTAGTGCTCATTCCTCATCAAGACATGTGGAATGAGCAAGAATTGGGCCTCACAATTTTGGGGCAGCAAATAGACATAGAAGAAGGAGGCCTGCAACTCAACTCTTCTGTCTATTCTTCACCTGAAATTTGCACGCCCATTGCCACCTCCAACACTTGGATTGTGAGCTCAGTCTGGCAGAATGGATGTAGAGGGAAAAGGAAGGATATTGGCTACCCAGTACGAAGAAGTAAGCGTATTCAAGCTCAAATCAAGCCAAATAACCTCAAAATTGATCGAAATTCAAAGGGAAGAACTACTGCTTTGCAATTTGATCTTGAGGATCAAGTTGAACCACTCACGGTTGATTAAGTCATGCAATTCCTGCAGGCGTCGGGACTGTCCATTGACGATAACATTCAAGCATTGATTAATGCAACAGCAGTCAAGGACAAGGACAATCAAGAGGTGGTGGAACCGTCAACTCATGTACACGACACTATACCTCCAATATTTGTGTCTGGATTTGAACTCCTGTTCTAGAGAAGAAGAGGTGTAACTGCTGAGTAGTTAGGTTGTTTTGAAGTGTTAGTTTTTGTTTAGCTGATGTTAGGTTGGTGTACTACTATTTTAATTATGAATCAAGGAAGAAGCTTTCGTTTTATTTCTTGGAATGTTCGTGGAATTAACGATCAGCACAAAAGATTTCGAGTTAAATCATTCCTTCAATTACACGACACCGATCTGGTCTGTCTTCAAGAAACAAAATTATCAGTGTTATCGGATCTTTTGCTCAAGCAGACTACTGGTCGTTCCATAGACCATCATGAAAGCTTGTTGGCTGATGGGTCATCTGGGGGTGTCATCGTTGCATGGAAGACGAGAAAATTTTCACTGCAATCCGTCTTTAAAGGAATTCGCCTAATATCAGTGATCTTGAAAATTAATTTTGATAATATCTCTATCAAAGTTACGAGGGTTTATGGCCCTGCAACCAGAACCAATAGAGTTAGCTTTCTACAAGAGTAAATCAGCAGAAGCCTACATATGACACTCCTTGGATGATATTGGGCGACTTCAATCAAACCCTTTCTACCCAAGACAGATCAAATAGGACTCGAGGTCCTGATATACCGTTTGTGGACCTTGTCAACGCATTGGAGTTACAAGACTTGCCACTCAAAGGCATATCATACACCTGGTCCAGAGGTAGAGAAAATTCTTCCTTCGTTAGACTGGACATATTTCTTGTCTCCACGTCTTGGAGTGTAAGGTTCCCACATTCATCACAAATTGCCTTGCAATCAGACATTTCGGATCACTGTCCCCTTCAATTTGTGGTGAATACACAATTCCAATTACCTGATGTGTTTCATTTCGAAAATTACTGGTTAAAATGTCCGGATTATACAATACTGGTCAAAGAAACATGGGAATCATTGGGAGCAGCAGCTACGCCCCTGGAGCTTCATAGGAAGTTTATAGTTCTCAGAAGAAGTACGAGGAAGTGGCACTATGACACAGTGGGCAATGTGGATCAGCACAGTCAAGTGTGTACTTATGTTCTTTCTTGGCTGACCAAAAATGAAGAAATGAGACCGTTAACAGCATTAGAAAGAGCCCCAAGGGAGCTGATCACTGATAGATTCAAAAAGCTGGAAATGTATCGTGAAATCACATGGAGGTAGCATGCAAAAAAGCAATGGCTTATGAAGGGTGATTCGAACACGAGATACTTCCATGCTCTAGCCACTTCTCAAAAAAGGGCTAATTGGATTTCTACGATCCAGGTTGAAAATGCAGAATTATCAAACAACAAGGACAAAGTGAAATCTTTCTTTCAACATTACTGCACCTTGATAGGGTATGCACAATCTTCAAATGCACAATTAGATTTGGAAGGCTTGTACAATGATAATAAGCTGCATGAGGACGAGGCAAGGCTGCTGACACAACAAATTTCGGAAGATGAAATAAAAACTGCTATTAAAACATGGAAATCTGGGCGTTCACCGGGCCCCGATGGATTTATAGGGGACTTCTTCAAATTTTTCATAGACCTCCTCTTACCTGACTTATTCCGAGTTCTTAATGTTGTTCATGTGTCTTCAGATGTTACTCTTGGGCCATTCTCTGATTCCTTCATTGTTCTAGCTGCCAAAACGAAGATACCGACCTCATTAAATGATTATAGACCAATTAGCTTGGTCTCTAGCATTCAAAAGATGTACTAAAAAATCATGGCAGCTCGACTTCGACCTATGCTGCAAAGACTTTTAACACCAACCCAAACTGGTTTCCTTCAAGGCCGCAGTATTACTCATGATTTTCTTTATGCTCAAGAGATATTGCAGGCAGCAGCGAAGCAAAATAAGAAGGTGGCGGTATTCAAAGCTGATATTAGAAAGGCATTTGATACTCTAGACTGGTCATTTTTGAAAAGATGCTTATCCGTGAGGGGTTTTCCAGTCTCATGGGTGCTTTCGATCCAGCGTAACTTGCTCAAAGGACACTCAAGAATAATTATAAACTCGGTGGCAGGTAAAGCTATTGAATTACGTCGGTGTGTCAGACAAAGTGACCCGTTGTCCCCCTACTTATTCAACTTGGCAATTGATGCTCTTGCCGTATGGATAAAGAAGCTCAATGAACTCAATTTCATTTGTCCTCCATTCTCAGCTTGTAGAAACTGTCTGCTGTATGCTGACGACACCTTATTTTGGCTAAAACCTTCGGTTCAGCAGATGGTTAACATCAAAATAGCAATCAATATTTTTGGTGAATTGTCAGGATTGAAGATTAATATAGCAAAATCAGAATTGCTAGTCACCTCTTCTAGTTTGGCTTTCACCAGGGAGTTATCATCAGTTCTTCAGTGTAATCCATGTCAATTCCCTATTCACTATCTTGGTCTCTCACTATCTGACAAACAGATCAGACGAATTGACTATCAGCCTGTTATTGATAAATTCCTCAACAAATTTTCTGGATGGAAAGCTTCCATGTTGACGGTAGCAGGTCGAATTGTTCTGGCAAACTCGGTTCTCTCTTCACTTCCTCAGTATTACATGGCTGTATTCAGATTTCTGAAGTGTCTCATTAAGAAATTAGATCAAATTAGGCGTGGCTTCATTTGGCATAGATATACATCTGATCCTCAAGGCAATATGGGGTTATGTATGGTTAATTGGAGACCGGTAACAAGAGCTAAGGAAGCTGGTGGCCTTGGTATTAGGGATCTAGAAATAGCCAACATATCTATCTTGCTCAAATGGTGTTGGCCATGGGTGAATAATACATGTGTATGGTGGAGGGAGGCTTCACCAATGGTCAACCTTCATTACAAACCATGGCTCATTTCAAATAGCTCGCCCTTTTGGAAAGAGATTGGAAGATGTGCTGCCATTTTTAACTGCTCAGTGAAATATGAAATAGGGAAAGGTAACAAGGTATACTTCTGGCATGATTGATGGTTGAATTGGCCGTTAAAATTCTTGTTTCCTAAAATGTACAATCGGACGAGGTTCAGGGATGCCTCTGTGGCTCAATACATCAATGGTAATTTACTTTGCTGTGATGAATTTACAATGGAGGAGCAATCTGAAAAAGAAGTTCTAGCACATACCATAACTCAAGTTCCGATCGAGCTGAGGGAAGACCAAGTATTATGGATAAGAGGATCATCAAGTTTTTCTTCCAAATCGATTTACAATTTTATCTCCAATACTCCAAGCTGTCAATCCAATATAGCCAATATTTGGAAGATTGGTGGCCCTCCCAAAACCCTGGTATTTCTATGGCTTATGTTGCTTAACAAACTTTCTACTATCGACAACCTCAACATAATGGGATGGTGCTTGGTTAATAGGTGTGTCATGTGTAAGCAGGAACTTGAAACTACGAGACACCTATTCCAGAATTGTTCTTATGCAGTACAGCTAAGAGACTACATATATTCCATTCTTCATGGCAGCAGAGACATAAGTGCCAACTACACCTCCTCACAGTCGTACTTGATCCTCACTGAGTTGCACTAGAGCTTAGCATATAGGCGTATCGAGACAGTCACATCTTATGCTCTATGGAGAGAGCGTTGCAGGCGTGTTTTTGCTGATAAAGAGCAGACGATAATTGAAACTGCTAGAGAGGTAATACAGGACTTAAAATTTTGGTTTGATTACCTCGGTTCTGGCATAGCTGATTCAGGAAGAACAAATCCAAATTGAGTCTTTCTTAGTGCTCCCTGGGTTTTGGAAGTTTGCTTCTTGTAATCATTTTCTTTCATTCCTTTCATTTTTCTTGCTTTGGTTTTGTTGATTTTTTACTTTTGTAAATACTGTACTTCATGACACCACTTGGAGTCAATAATTTATAAAATTTCGGGACTTGACTCCCATCTTTTCTTCAAAAAAAAATTGGAGGTCTACCAAAGTGCCTCTATTAAACGAGCAGTGACAGTTTTGAAATTAATTTTAAACTTTTTATGTCGAACTTTATTAAGGATCCAATATTAAAAATCATTAAGGGTCCGGTATTAAAAATAGTCTTTAATAAGGATTTTTTGGAAAGGTCGGTATTAAAAATCACCTTTAATAGCGGCTTGCTTGAAGGATTCGGTGTTAAAAAAACAACCAACATATTGCTCTTATTTAACCTGCAACGTCCATTAATTCTAACCGATCAAACGCTCAAAAATCACTCAAAAAATCTCACGGATTCATCTCTCTTTCTGTATGTGATCTCTAATCTCTCTAATTATTTCATCTCTCTTATCTCATCTCTGTTATTTCATCTCTCATTTTCTCTCAATCTCTCAATACCGAATACCAAAGATCAAACCTATAAATTCAAGATTTTTTTTCTCTCAATCTCTCAATCTAGAATCTCTCTTAAACTTTTTTTAAGGATTAAACTTATTTGTTCGTTCTTTTTTTTTGTTGACGTGCTTCAAGATTCACCATACAAAAAAACAAAAAATTCACCAAAGATTAAACTCATTCTGTAATTGTTTTTTTTTGACATGCTTGAAGATTATTTTAAACTCATTTATTCATTTTTTTGTTGATATATACTTGAATTCTTAACCTTTATGAATTTTTATTCTTAGATCGAACCGATCTCATTATTTTCTTCATTACTGTAACGTGACAATCGAAACAGAAATTTCATTCCTCTTTTTTTTTTGGTTTTTCTATGATTGGTTTACTCAACTTCAAAAAATCTCAGAAACTTACTACTTAAATCGCTTGCTAAGCTACTGATTATTAAAAGGTCGAGTGTCATTGAAAACTAATTAATCGCTAGCTGTCATTAGAAACTGTCAGATTTTTTTCTCCAACCTTTAATACCGAATGTCTCTTAAAGGTCTGTATTAAAAATACTTTTTAATAGCGAATCATTAGTAAAATCCGCTATAATAAGTTGTCTTTAATTCGAATTTCTCTTAAAAGTTGATATAAAAATTCTTCTTTAATAGCATGTACTTTTTAAAAATCAGTATAAAAACTCATCTTTAAAACGGATGCTTCAAATATTTAACAACCTCTGTAACACTTCCTTCAATATACGTTGTTAAAGAGTTCTTTTGTCGTTATAAAAATTATTTTTTTAGTAGTGAAGACAAGATTCATTGAACAAATGGATAGATATCACGTCTGATTAGAGAGCATTAGAAAATGGTATTAATAATTGGGTAATGATGATGTATGGAATTAAAGGTCAAACCGTGGGGATTTGGGAATATGCAGTTAGGAATGTGAATATATTATGATTTACAAGCGTAAGGATGTACAATACTTATTCCTTGCTTTAGATTTAATCCATCCCAAACATGGTATCTAATCTAATGTAATCTAATCTCGATTTTAGTTTCTGCAAACTTCTCATGATATCAGAACACATCATATATTTCATGCAACGGATCAACACGTAAGGATGTACTCGAGAGAGGGTTAGCCTAGATGAAAGGAAGGAAGAAAATGAAAAAATATTTTCAAATCTTGCTCCTGAGTTTTGTCAGTGATTAAATTGTGAAAATTGGAGTTTAATAAAAGTTCATGTAAGCTTCATTTTAGTTCAATTTATCACTCCCAATTCAGAAGTAAAGAGAGTGAATGAAGAATTGAGGTTATAAATAAGGATATTATATTTTGGTAATATAGTTCGAACAAGGTTAAAAGTTTTAAACTTAGTAAACTCGGGAACAAGTAACAAATTTATTTCTTACATTTTTCATTCCTTCAACCCCTTTATCCTTATCTTTTGACACGTATCAAGGAAAAAAATATGAGACAGATTCAAATTACGATCCCGAATTGATTTGATTGATCATATCAAGATCTCTCTCCAAGTTAATCTAGATTATTTTCTTATTTCATGTCTATTAATTTTTTAGCAATTGATTTTAGAATATTCATTGAATTGATCAGTTATTTTCTTACTTTATTTCAGTTATTCCTTACTTTGGGACCAAGGCAATAGTCGCCTATATAAAGGATCCTAGTCATTCGTATCAATCATATCTTGTTTAATGAAACTTCTGATATGTTAAAAATTTTGAGAATTGTGCTTTTTGCTACTTAGCATGTTACCTTTATCCTTGTTGTTTCTATTCCACTAAACCAGTTAATGTAGCCCGTCCTTGCGGAGTTGTGATTTGGGCCGCAAGCAAGATTTAAAAAAACGGATTTAACGTTAAAACAGTGAGGTGGTCGCTTAACGGTTTAACGTTAAAATTGATTTATACGAAAGTTAAATTAAAAAAGAATAACCATTTTTCATGTATTATTTATTTATTTTAGACTAAATTATGGTTCAAACATGCATACTTTTGTCATATGTATGACTGTATGTAAATATGTACCATATAATCTATTTAACAGTATTATTAACATTGTTGCTTTTTTTCATTATTTAAAAATATCATGATGTGATCTGATATGTTCAATAATTAAGATTTAGGATGTATTTTATTCTGAGAATGTGCTTCAACGCTTACTTTTATAAACTCCACTATTTGATTGCATAGTCGCACTAGCATAATAATATCTCCTGCCAGCATCAATATAATAAACAAGGCCAATATACCCAAGCAATCAACAGCACATCATAACACTGTTAACTACATGACTAAGTCCACAATAACTAACTCCAAATAAGTAAAGTAGTAAACAAAAATAAAAAAACTAAATAAATCCATCAAGTTGACAAAGGAGCAAGTACATTACTGTAAGCATCAAGCAAAAAAATTATAAAAAATACCGTTAAATCGAAGTTTTAAGTCCATAATTTAACGAATTTACACGTTTTTAACTTCGTGGAAATCAAAGTTAAAACTGTTAAATGACAAAAATTCCGTTAAAATCGTTTTTTCCTGAAAACTTAACGCCAGAGCCGTTTTTCCAGTTAAAACCGTTAAAAATAAAGTTTTAACTCCGTTTTTTAAATGCTTGGATGCGAGACAACGTCAAGTGGTATCAGAGCAAGTTCGAAAACTACCTTTGCGAAAGCGTGACGTTGTTTTCTCGACAATAGCCAATCATCAACCATCTTTTCCTGGTGCGAAGTTGTATCTTCGAAACCGCCCAAACACCATATCTCATCACTGTTTCCACCATAACATACCCCATCACAATATATTCTCATCACCAAAGCCTTCGCCATGATAGATCCAAACATCCTAGCTATTCTTGATGAAATGCAACAATCCCGTGAAGAAGAACGACGAGACCAACAACAATACATGCAACAACTCATTGAAGTATTTGTGCTTGTTCCCCTACTTCCTACCGATGAACCTATTCGAGCAATCATCAAGTTCAGGAGCATAATCGAAATCGATCGCATGATATACAAGTAGAAATTTTAGCCTTCCAAAAATTCTCAAATCCGAGGAGAAAACAGACAAGCCAATTTCAGATGAGGTTTTCGAGTTCTCGAGTTCGACAAATGAGATTGTCAAGTTCTCAGATTCGGCAAATGAGGTTCTTAGGTTCTCGTGTTCGAAAGATGTGGGTTTTGAGCTCTCTGATTTGACGAACAACATCTTGACTCGAGCACAAACAACAAGGTTTTCGACTTTTCGAGTTCGAAATGCACTATCATCAAGTTTTCGGATTCAAGAAGCGGAGTTCTTGAAGTCGAAATTTTTCCTCGAGAGCCATAAGAAAATGATGAGTTCGAAGAAGAGAAAGTTTTAGGAAGAAATTTACAAGGAAGATCCCGAATAAGTTCCCGAGTACACCGAGGAAGCCTGTGAGGAAGATTTTGAGGATGGACCCGATCAAATTTCTGAGTATACCGAACAAGCTTACGAGGTTGATTCAAGTATATTTTCGAAGGCACCTAGGAGGAGAGATGCGAGTATGATCTCGTCTTTCTCATCGAAGATCCCGATGAGGAAATACACGAGACCAACACCGATGATCAGTTTCTCGAATCCGAAGAGTTGTCTCGAGAATAATGAGAAGACATGAAATACTTCGAGTTTGAAGAGTCTTCCCGATAAACTGTCAAGTATTCTGAGTCCGAAGAGTTCCGTGAAGAGTACGAATACGAAGGACTGGTCGAGTTCGAACCCGAAGAAGAGTACTATGTACTAGTTGAACCCGAACTGCCACCTACAAGAACTCTTGTTCCGAACCTGCGCACATCGTGTCTATTGTGGGAACCACCTCCTGAGCTGTCATCAAATAGTTGAGCCAAGCTTGAGGTCAACATTTTCATCAACTCGGTTAGTATGACGCATACAAAAGAAAGAAATATGAGATGGATTCGAATTGTGATCTTGAATTGATTTTATAGATTCTACCAAGATCTCTCTCTAAGTTTGCCTAGATTATTTTCTTATTTCATGCATTTTATTTCATAGCAATTTATTTCGATATATTCCCTGAATCACTCAGTTACTTTATTCATTTATTTCAGTTATTGTTTAATTTGGAATAAAAGCACTTGTCCCCTATATAAGAGACTAGTCATTTATATCAACCATCTCTTGTTTAATGAAATTTCTAATATATTAAGAATTTTGAGTATTCCGCTTTTTGCTACTTAGCATGTTATCTTTATCCTCGTTGTTTCTATTGCACTAAATCAATTATTGCAGCTCGTTCTCGCATAGTTGAGATTTGAGATGCGAGACGGCATCATCTTTCCTTTTCATTTCATGGTGTTACATCCAGGGGCGGAACCAGCGGGGGGGCCAGGGTGGGCCCCGGCCCCCCCCTTTGGTCCAGAAAAGTTCAAACTCCTTTGTTTAATTTTCTAATTAAATTTAATTAAACACTAAGATTTTAGCTAAAATTTTGATTAAAACTGAAAAAAATTGTTAAAAATTTATATAATTTGATCAAAATTAAATTTTGACATCTTTATAACATTAAAATTAGACTGTACTTGCAAATCGGCCCCCCCTTACTCAGTGTTCTGGTTCCGCCCCTGGTTACATCCCAAAACTCTGGAGCAGACCCAACCCTAAGATACAACAAAGATATATTATGGCATCATAAATTTCAAGCCTAATAGTTACTGGTATGATAGAACTTTGCTCAAATAAGTGACAAACAATAACGTAAGCTACAACATCAGAGTTGCTAGTACCTTCTAGACTTCGGGCTAAACCGATAGGACCTTGTTATAAAGCCCCGAACTTTGTCTCTCACAGTGCCTCTCCACCTATGATCGTGGGGCCCACCACGTGGATGGGGCCCATGGCTGTAGAGAGTGGGGGCACTGTGAGGGGCAAGACAAGGGGCATGATAGCTTTTCCCAAACGGATATTAACATATGAATGATTATGGGAAAAATAGATAATTTTTTTTTTGTGATTTAAGAGTATAAACGGATATAATCGGGAAATAGATGTGTTAAATATAATGCTTGCAACTCTATAAAATTTTAATTTTTTTTCCTAAAAGTAAAGAAATATGCAGGGATGAATTCAGAATTTTAGTCAGGAAGGGACAAGATTAATTTATAATTTTTTTTCGGGTGGCAAGATCTGTAATTTTTTTTCAAGGATGCAAAATGATGCACATTTTTAAATATACATGATTAGTTTGCAAAAAAAATTTGGCAAATTATATAAATGCACAAAGTTATTTTGCAAATTTTGCAAATATATGCAAATTTGCGAATTATCCGTAAAAGTTGTAAAACAATAAAAGATTTGAAAATTTCAGAAATCCATAATAATTCTAAAATGTGATGAAAAATAAATAATTTATAATTATTTGTAAAGCATGTTACTATTATAACAGGAACTTTTGTTTTGGGTAGCGGCAAAAAAAAAGATTTAAAAAAAAAAGAGTTAATCAATGAAAGAACTGTAGGGGACATCTTTCGTTAGCACTGAAGTCTCAAAACAATATGTTTAAATTTTAAACTAAAATGTCACATTATAATTTCTAAGTGTAAAATTGCAAATGACAAATATTCTATTGTATCTTCTATGTAAATGCACATACCTGCTTACCTTCATTTCTTTTCAGAAATACACAATCCTTTTTTTTTTCAAAAGATTATCAATGAGCCAATTAAAGTGGGGGAAATTAATTAGTTCCAACATATAAGATTGATAAACTTTAAACTATGGTATTCATGTGTAAGGCTTCATTATCCAGACCGACACAAAATAATAGTTTGATAACTTTTGAATTATTACAATATGACGATGATCATATGTAAGCTCGATAAAATGTGGTGATATTCAATATGGGAGCTGATAGTTAGATATCATATTTGATATCAACTATTGATACCGACTTTATTATGCATCTTTAGTTGAGTTATCATGCACATTATTTGAGTTATTATGAATATTATTTTTTGTAATGAAATAGTTATACATAATGTCGATTTTATTATGCATATTTAGTCGAGTTATTGTGTACATTATTTGAGTTATTATGCATGTTATTTCTGTAATGAAATAGTTATGCATGCTATTTTTTGTACTGAAATAGTTATGATATAACATGCATAATAACTCAAATAATGTGCATTATAACTCAACTAAATGTGCATAATAAAATCGATATCAATAGTTGTTATCAAATATGGTATCTACGAAACATTATCCATTCAATATAACAATAGTTTTATTGTTAGCTAAAAACTAAATATATTGATTTATGCTACTAAAATAATAATAAAAAGTTAGAAAAGTGCATATAAGTTTTTGACAATAAGGGTGTAGATATAAGGGATCCTTGTAATTTTGTCTAATTTAAAATGATAAAAACTGCAAGCTTTGCAGCTTAATTTTTTGATAAAATTTTTTCAAAATTTTTTTTGATAAAAGCTTTGCAGCTTAATTAAGACCAGTAAAAATACATCTCAAGAACATTTCGGTGAATGGAATGCTCCGTAGATTCTTCCCATTAATTCTTCCCTTTGACCTCTCTCTCCCCTCTCTCATCTCATGTTATTTTTCTCTTTTCTTCAAATCTCTCTCTCTCTCTGCATTACTTTCCCACGGGTCCGAATCTGCTGCTCGTAAAATTCGTGCTTGTTTTTTGTTTGTCTCGATCCGATCGTTACAAATCGATCGACCGTCACGAACGACTGTGATTTGATTCAGGAGGCAGATGCTTTGACCGTTAGATAAATTTTGAACGATCCAAATCGAAATAAGCAGAAAACAAACAGAAATTTTACGAGCAGCAGATTCGGTTCCCTTTCCCACGAGGACTTTAAGTATATGACATTCTTAGTGGGGCCCAAGGAAAACATACTCAAACCAAGCCCCCCTTAAATGCATTGTTTGGTGAGTTGATTAATGCTGTATTTGATTAGTCAATATTTGTATCCCGAGACAAGGGAAGAGCAATCTCTATACTTCAAGGAAAATTATACCGTGAGGCCTTCCCTACCATGTAAGCTTGAGGACATGGTAGGGTTTACCAATAAAAATTAATGCTCCATGTGACATATTTTACTTATATATATAGGAATTTGTATGTTATATTGTATTTACAGCTAATTATATGTCCTTTTAAGCACCATTAAATGTGCAAACTTCTCCTGGGGCGATTTTAATTGAGCATTTTTAAGTTAGTAATTGCTAATATATACCATATTTTATTTCTCAACTTTCACGTAAAATGAAGAGAGATGAAAAAAAATCGTATTTCCTAATATGAAGATTACAATCCTTTGTGAATTAAAATCATCCCAGGAGAAGTGCGCACATGTAGTGGTGCTTAAAAGAAAATCTAAAGAGCTGTGAATAGAATTAATTGTCGAAGGAAAATGTTTCGGCCAGTCGATACGCTCATCAATACAATTGGACGGTTCGGTTCAGTTCATATTGCATATTGTTTTAGTTATTATGAACATTGTTTATGTTATTATGCAACTAATTGATTGAACGCTTGATTGAAAATGCTTGACAAAAAACGCTCGTCTAGATTCAATGGACGAATTTAGTTGCATTCAATTTGCACATTATTGTAGTTATTATGCATATTATTTCTGTTGTTATGCACATTGTTGTTGTTGTTGGTATGCACATTGTTTTTGTTATTATGTCTCTAATTGTTATTATGCACATTATTTAAACAATTATGCATGTTATTTCAACTCTCATGCACGTTATGAACATTACGCACATTTTTATGCACATTATTTTTCTTATTATCCATATTATTTTAACTATTATGCATGTTATTTGAAAATAAGCGTGAATAGATATAAATAATTGATATCGATATAGCAATATAACAATGCACATAATAACAAAAACAATACATCTAATATGTGCTAATTGAATGCAACTGGACGCCGTCAGTTCGTATCGACGACAATATCAAATAGCATATCCCTATAACAGCTCCCATTGTCAAATACCTACATAAACAAACTATGCCACATGAAGCATTTCTATTGATTGGCTCTACCATGTCCTCGTGCTTACATGATAGGGAAGACCTCCTCATAGATTTTTTCATACTGCAGTGAGTCAATGGGAAATCCGAGAAATTAATCAATAGCGGTGCAGCTTATATTTTTCTTCGCTGTAATTAAGTCCAATAATGTCTTCATTAATTAATTCATTATCTCATTCTCTTTTCAGACTTTTTTTTATCTCTTATTATTAATTGCAGCTTGCCCCAGGAATAGTTGACAATTTGGCAGGGCCCCAAAACTTGTTCAGCCATTAGTACTACATCTAATTTAATTGGTTTTATGGCCAGAGAGATGTAAATAGATGTTCAGAGCACAGGGAAGCCAGAATGATGAATATGATGCAGTAGTTGTGGCAGTCATAGCAAGCTTTAACTATGGCATTTCTTAGATCAAAAAAAAAAACTATGGCATTTCTTCCTTTTTCTCACATTCAAATTATTAAATGATCATGACCCCATCATTCATTCATTCACTTTGTTCCTGTTCACACCTCTTTCCCTATTTATTTTTTTTCTTTTTTTGTTTGTTTCATGCATAGTACTTTTCCCATCTCTCTCTCTCTCTTTCTCATTTTTCTTTTGGTTGAAGTTGTCAACATGATGCTCTTTGTGCAGAGTAAGACCCAACAATGCCTTACTTGGAGTGCACTCCTATGTCAACTCTCTCACTTGTCTCTAGGGAATACATAATAACATAGCTATATGGCAGCAATTTTGAGGTGAAGACAATTTTCTTTTACAATAGAAGACTATCTTCCCATCAGCTTTCTTTCTCTAGGGGATATATAGCTGTACAGTGCACTTATATTGAGGTCAAGACACTCTCTAGTCTCTCCTCTTAGTTAATGTGATGCCTAACTTTTTTTTGATTGCTAGCTCTGTGGCCCACTTCCTTGGAATTTACACGAGATTGATAGGCATCAAATTTAATGCATCTGGTCTAATTATATAAGTTTTTTGGTGATCTGAATCAACTATAGCGGAGCAGTCGTGCTACATGAGATCGACTGTCCGGATGAACCGTTGATTTTAGATCGATCGTCAGCGATGATAATTTGACGAATTTTTAAGTTTTTGTACATATTTCGAAGCAGTAAAAAGAATCAGACGATTCACACACTGCGCTACACAGGTGTCGTGCTATACCAAATCCAATTCTCATTTTTGATACTTAGAGTGGTATATTATATGCTCTTAGAGTCCGTTTGGCAAATCAATGAATAACACTAAAATAGTGGTAAAAGTAGAATAGTTTTTAGAATAGTATAATTTTGGAAGAGTGGTAGAAGAGTGGTATTCTTGACTATTCCGAAGAGCAAAATTGTCGTTTGGCAAGTGTTAATTGGAATAGTAGAAATATTGATAATTATGATATAATATAGTAATGATAACAATAATAAACTAAATAATATAATAATTAACAATAATATGCATTATTTTTCAGAATAAATAAAAATAATAAAATTAACGATAATAATAATAAAATAATAATAATAATAATAAAATAATAAAAATGATGAAATATTATAATCCAAATAAAAATAATAATAAATAACAAATAATGATAAATAATAATAAAATAATAATAATAATGATGAAATATTATAATACTAATAAAATAATAATATTAATAATAAATAATAATAAATAAGAATAATAATAAAAATAAAAAATAAAAAATAAAAATAATATAATAATTATTATCATAAATAATAATAAAATAATAATGATGATGAAATATTATAATACTAATAATAAATAATAATAAATAATAATAATAAAATAATAATAATGCTAATAATGCTGAAATATTATAATACTAATAAAATAATAATAATAATAATAAATAATAAATAATAAATAAATAATAATAAATAATAATAAATAAAATAATAATACTAATAATGATGTAATATTATAATACTAATAAAATAATAATAATAATAAATAAATAAGAATAATAATAATAAAATATATAATAATAATAGTAATGATAAAATATTAAAATACAATAAAATAATAATAATAATGAATAAAAAATAATAATAAATAATAATAATAATATGTGTTATATTCAGTAATAATAAAATTAAATAATAAACAGGGTGATATATATAATAAAATATTATTAATTACTAAATATAATACAACACAATCAAATACTAATTGCTATTCCACAATTGCTAAACCGCTAAACCACCTATTGGTTGGTTTAGTGGTATAGCAAAAATTTGCACTATTCCGACAACTTAAATTTTTGTTTGGCACTTACATGGAATAGAATAGCACTCTATTCCACTATTCCGACAATGCCAAACGGACCCTTAGAAATTTCAACCGGGATTATAAATAGGAACCACAATAAATTAATCAATTTTATCTGATTTACATTTAAAGTTAAACCTTTAAATAAGGACCATGGTAAATAAAGTCCTTGGAATTTCTTTGGAATTTAATGCCCATATATATGACCAATGCTTAAAGTAAAAATATTAGTTGTACTGTTTCCTAAGCCATTCTTTTTTTCCCTTTAAAGAAGGTACATGTTGTATATATTGTACATTTGTACAAGTCATAACAACACTATAAAAATCTCAATACTATCAAATTGATCTTTAATAGAGAACAAAATTGGCCTTTAAAAGCGGATTTTGGTCCGATATTGTTGCTGGGGCTATTAAAAGTTTGTATGGTCCGCTATTAAAATGAGAGATATTAAACCGGACTACAAATAAATGCTGCTGGGCTTCGCTATCAAAAGGTTTATACAGTATTAGTAATTTCAAGCTTTTGAAGTTAGCACGAAATAAAAGTGGTGTGGTGGTTGGGCGTTTGTATAGATTCCAGGAGAGTGGGGGTTCGAACCCCGCTGGGTGTATTTTTTGGGGCAGAACCTCTAATAGCGGACCCTTCCTAGGATCTGCTATTAAAAGGTTTGTACACAATAATTAATTGAAAACTCGATTTCTATCCCGAAATAATAATGGGTGAGGTGATTTGGGCGATTGTAAAGTTAGCTATAGGTCAAGGGTTCGAACCTTGGAGGTTGCAAAAGTTTTTTCTGTCCACAAAACAAAAAAGCATGTGAATAGAACATTTCAAAGTTCAGTACAATCACAAAATACAAGTGGATTAGGTGGTTGTGTGTTTGTTTAGGTTGCTGGAAAATAGGGGTTCAAACCCCACAGTTGGAATTTTTTGTCATTTATATTTCTTTTACATGTAATGTGATTGTAAAAAATAATTAGTAAATAATTCTATAATTTTAAGTAATTAAATGAGTTACAATGATAGTGATCAATGGTGCAAAAGAAATATTACAACATCAATGTAATTAAAAAAATAGATAATTAACATTATAACATCAATTAAAAAAAGATATATTACAATGATAGTGCTCAATTCTATAATGCATTCATAATTATCATTACTTTTGATTCGATTTACAATGTTTGACCCACACTGCTTCATTGTGATCTGTACGCGAATAAAAAACCACATAAGCAATCACAATGTAATTAAAAAAAGATAATTAACATTACAACACAAACTGATCGTAAACAAAGTGAAAAGTACTTGAATGCAAATTATGTGGCGCGTCGCTCCTGTCCACTGGATCAGCCTCTATACCCGTGGAAAATGGCGGTATTTCGTTGAACTGATCATATTCTTCTTCGTCGGTGACATCCCCAACCCCAACAATTCGTCTTTTATCCGGAAGAACAACATGTCTCTTTTTATCAGCATGATCATTAACATAAAACAATTGCTTTACTTGTTTATTTGCAAGTATGAAAGGGTCGTCTCGATAACCCACTCGTATCATATCAACTGTCGTGAACCCAGCTTTCTTTTCAATATTGACACCATTTTGATCGAACCATTCACACAAAAATAACGGAATCTTGAATGCTATCAAGTTCCCAAATCTCCTCAATTCCGCCGTAATATGACATTAACTTATCGCCATCAACTAGTAAAGCTTCTATTGTTACTCCACTATTCTGCACGGTATTTTTTACCTTGTTTCTTGGTGTACCAGGTAAATCCATTCATGTTGAAACCTTGGTGGGTGTGCACTCTCATTCCGGAACCTTTTGCTAGTAATACCATAGTCTCGTTCATCAATGCCTGAGATTTTACTTTGTCTTTGAACCATTTTGTAAATTTTAAATTATGTTGCTTGATGACCCAATCAACACGACCCGATCGATTTTGCATCCTCAAATCATCAAGGTGCTCGTTCACATAAAGAGCCACATCTTTAAGTTGTTGCAAGACTTTGAAACAGGCTTTTTCTAACATGTTATAATCCACAACATTCGAGTGTGATTCCTTTATACCAAACTCTTGTAGTCTATCCTCGTGTCGAGATTTAGGAAGTCCAAAAGGATCAACTCCATCCATGTGCTCGGTGTAGAACTCAATAACCTTTTCTGCAATGTAACCTTCAACTATGCTCCCTTCGGGCCGAGAGCATCTCCGACATAGTCCTTTGAGTTGACCCATTCCTCTCTCAAAAGGATACATGTATTGTAAATGCATTGGTCCGCACAATCTTATCTCCCTCACCAAATGAATAGTCAAATGAACCATTATATCAAAAAATGACGACGAAAAGTGCATCTCCAGCTCGCATATGGTCTGCACGACGTCAGACTGCAATTTTTGCAATTTTCCAACATCGATCAATTTGGAGCAAATCGAGTTGAAGAACAAACACAATTTTGTGATGGTCTGTCTTACAGGTGGTTTCAAAATTCCTCGAATTGCAACAGAAAGCAGTTGGGTCAGCAAGACATGAAAATCATGTGACCTCATACCGATCAAATTCATTTCCTTAATCGACACCTTTACTGAAATATTTGAGGAATAATCTGATGGAACCTTAAGGTCCTTTAAGCACTCCAACAAACTTTCTTTCTCTTTCTTTGTTAAAATCCAACTTGCTGTAGGTATGTAAGTACGTTTTTCTCCCTCTACCACTGCAAGCTCTTATCGTATTCCCATTTAAGCCATGTTCTTTCTCGCTTTGATGCCATCTTTTGTTTTTTCAGGAATGTTCAACAACAAACCAATCAAACTCTTGTTGATGTTTTTGATGATGTGCATCACATCCAAGCAATGTCTAACATGCAAATGTTGCCAGTAAGGAAGATCCCAAAATATGGACTTCTTCTTCCATATTGAATCTTTTAGTGAATTATTGTCGGATTTTTTTTCCGAACTGGACTTTTATATTCTTGACCATATCATAAACATTTCTCTCGGATAATGGCGGTAAAGATAATGGCGGTTTTACTTTTATTGGCTCTTTTTTTCCATCGAATTCCTCTTTCCAAATTCGATACGGGTGATCCTTTTGAAGGTGTCTTCGATGTCTCATATAAACGTTCTTCTTATATTGATTCAACCGTATAGAATAAGTGTCTTTTCTGCAAATAAGACACGCTTTCTCACCTTTAATCTTGTAACCAGATAAGTTCTCATATGCGGGATAATCATTAATCGTGCAGAAAATCATGGCACAAAGATTAAAATGTTCTTTCAAATTTGAATCATATACCTCTACTATGTCCGTCCATAATTTTTTAAGATCATCAAGCAATGGTGCCAGATAGATGTCTATGTCAATTTTCGGTTGTTTGGGACCCGAAATAAACAGTGACATTATTATGTATTTTCTTTTCACGCACAACCAGGGAGGGAGGTTGTACACACATAATAGGACCAGCCATGTACTGTGACGGTTACTCATGTTGCCGTAAGGATTCTTTCCGTCGGTACATAGCCCTAATCTTAAATTTCTGGGCTCACTCACAAAATTCGCGAATTTTCTATCTATATTTCTCCATTCGGAGAGTCAACGGGGTGTTGTAGTTTTCCATCATTTTTCCTACAATCAAAGTGCCACTGTAATAATTTGGCATCTCTCGAATTCACGAAGAGATGCCGAAACTTTGGTATTATAGGTAGACACCATAATACTTTCGCGGGTGGCCTTTTCTTTCCATCTTCATCAGTGTCACTGTCCCTCGATTTGTACCGTGATGCACTACATGTAGGGCATTTATACAGTTTGTTGTACTCTTTCTCTCGGTAAAGCATGCAGTAATTCAGACATGCATGGATTCTCTGTACTTCCATACTTAAAGAACATAATAGATTTTTAGCCCCATAAGTTGTATCCGGCAAGCAGTTTTTTCTGGTAGAATGTCTCCTAAAAGCTGGAGTAAAGATGTAAAACTCTTATCGCTCCATCCATTCTTTGATTTTAGATTTTACAATTTAAAAACAACATATATTTTTGTAAATTTTGTGCAACCAGGAAATAACGATATATTATATTCGTGTCGAAACAAGTTATCCAAAATTCGGGAATGTAAGCACAATCATGTTCGACATCACTCATCATTTCATCTGATTGATCATTGTTTGTACACTGAAGATTCTCAATATTTTCTATTATTTCTACATTTTCTTCGCATACATTTTTTACATTTTCATCCCGTACATTTTCTATATTTTAATCTTGTACATTCTCTACAGCATCTGGATCAAGTCCATTTCGACTTGTCCCAACTACTTCTACCAATTGATCGACATTATCTCCATGCCATATCCATCGGGTGTAACATTTCATAAATCCATGTCTAATAAAATGAAGTTCAACTTCATCGACATCACTATGTCTTATCAAGTTCTGACATTTCGAACAGGGACAAAGAAGTGTTTTTTCACCCCACAATTTCATATATTCGCCGGCACACTTCATAAATTCTTCAAGTCCTCTCAAGTATTCAATTGTTTTAGTTCTCTCGTACATCCACATGCTACGACGTTCCATTTGAAAAATAAAATTATGCATATGTTAATTATACGATATGGGTTCTGAAATTACATAAAAGTTTTGGACTAGTCAACCATCCTAACCCACTCTTCGAATACTTTGCCTCATTAGTGAACATATGATAGTTGCAATCTAGTATTTGAGAAAAATCTGGCAGCATTTTCCCTCAGCTCCCCAAATACGCCGATGCACATTGGAGAAATACCGAACCGAATTCTTCACAAACACTAGATTACAACTATCATATGTCCACTAATCCTAAATGAGACACAATATTCAAAGAGCAGTCCCAAATGAGGATTATTCGAGATTAATTCTTATTGGATTAATCTCGAACGGGTACCGACCTAAATCATTAATTTATATTTCGATATTTTGGTTCTATATGACAATACTTATATATATATATATATATATATATATATTCAATTTAATCATATGCAATGCAAAATATTAAATATATATGAAATGTAATAATTATAAGATAGATATCAAAATTAACCTTCAATATATTGATCAAGAGAGGAGGTGATGAAGATGAAAAGTTAGCAATTGATTGTTGCATTAATAACAAAAAATATATTAATGCACAAAATATTATTAGCGCTAATTTAAATGACAAAAAATAAGATTGATATATAAGAAATTAATTAATTAATCTTGAAATATCAAGAGAGAGAAGAGAGAGTGATGATGCATAAAAAAAATGGTGCACAAAATCAAATAGAAATGCGTATTTAATATGAGCTCCTAACAAATCAAAGAGAGAATTAATGATTTCTGTTTTAATTGTGGCGGGTGGCTGGTGACAAATGGTGGCTATGGGTTAGTGAAGAAGGTGCTGCGCGTAGGACTTTTTATGTCTAGAATATTTTATAGTAGACCTTCGAGCCAAGCCGCTATTGAAAAGCTTTTTAATAACGAGTCTTTCCTCCACTCCGTTATAAGACTTTTTAAAGGGACCTTTTATAGCGGGGCGGCTGACTTGTGTCAGCTATTAAAGGTCCTCAGATTTTTTTCCTATCCTATTTTATAGCGAAATTTTACCAACATACGCTATAAAATGTACAAATTTTATTACTAAACAGTCACAAGTCATATTTTATAACGACAATATTCGAAATCAGCTACAAACTTGTGGCTATCAAATGTCCATTCTGTTATAGCGACGAAAAACCAATTTGGACCTAAACCCAACACTATTTTCGTTATCATCACTTTAATACGATCAGACTTCACAGAAATTGTAGGGGATTCCAAGTTTATAGATGTAGGGGCATTGGCGGGGCAAATCCCGAAACAAAATATTTTTATTTTTTTACATTTTGGAAAGGTACTGTTGCACAATCCCTATATATTCTCGTCTACCGTGTTGGGTTTTTTTTTTCTGTTACAAATGTTTCACCATATTATTTTGCATTACAATAATTATTTATTTGTTTTCTCATAAACGGTGGTAACATCAGTTTCATATATCAAACGAATATTTTATGTTAGGTCTTCCTTTCACCTGGAATCATTGGTTTACTCGACTCTCCGTTCCTTCATTAATTATAAAATATAACTGCTACAATAGCATGCCAATAAAGACACATATGCTAATATGGATATAATGGTTTTTCAACAAAAAAATTTATTTAAGTTTTTACTTTTAGATTGAAACTACTATTTATATTGGAAGTTCGATCGGACATACATTTAATTTCAAACCCCAATAGCTCCTTCACAACATTCATTGGAGCTTTATATTAATAATTTATATCATATCATCATATCACATTAATTATATTTCGCACTTAGAGAGGCAAAGTTTATGTTGTTGCAATTCAGAAAAAATAGGTTGAGTCAAATAAGAATTTAGTTAAGCAATTGCACTAATTTTTGTGTAAGACATTGGATAATAAAATAGCTAAAGCGGCTTAGTTATTTGGCATTCTGTGTTCGTCTTGACTGCCTCTCAAACAGTATCACTAGATGAGATTCTACGCTTTCTTTGTCCTTTAGCATCGAATCAATCACTTACGGATCCTTCCATGATAGTGTGGATGCTCTAATTTTTTTTCCTAAACTCACGAATGAAGTATATGTTACTTGTCTTTAATGAAGAGAACAAGAGAGAGAAAGCTAATGTGCAGCACAACAGTTTTTGTCATTCACATATTTCGGAGATACAACGTTTAAATACTATTGCTTTGAGATCTTACCAAGATCTTATAATAATGACAATATATATTATCAAGATTCTGTATCTTTTTGACATCTTAACAAGATATCATATCTTAACAAGATTTCGTACTTTTTTAGATCATATCAAAATATTGTCATCTTTAAAGATCATGACATCATTTTCGAAATCTTATTAAGATGTCGTAATCTATAAAAATTATAGCATGATTCATGAGATCTTTACACTAATATTAATTAAATAAATTATAATTACCAACCAACAATTATAATTAATTCACTTTAATTCAATATATATTCGTATCCAAAACTTAGCGAAATACGTACTATACACTCCCTTAATTAATCACATTTATACGACATATCTTATATTACTTAATGTAATATTAGTAAAAATATTTAATATAATAATTATATAACACATAATCCACAAACTTGATTTATTAAATTTGACTTCTCAATTCCAACATTTTAAACCCAATTCATTATATAAAAAAGGCAAAATCGAGTGATCCAGTATAATTTCTTTTTTCCGAAAAATACAAAGATTTTTTTGCAAACTTTTAAAATAAAGCATTATTAAGTTACTATGTAATATGTATTGATAGGTTAGAGACCACTCTTTCACACGCACACTTCTTCTTTTTTTTTTACAAGCTTTGGCAGCATGCATGCAGTTGCCAAGTCGACTGGTTTTTCTAGAAAATGTTGAATGGAAGAGGCAAGCAAGGAATAATATTTGAATTGTTTTGCAACAGTACCCCAACCTGACTTATGTTTATATCAGATGAGTAAACTGGAGCTTTATTGAGAGTAACATGCTACAAGTTTTTTCCCCTTTATTTAATTTAAAACTTTCTATTTTTTTTTTTTTGTAAATTTCCTCATGAAGAAATAAGTTTTAATAATATATACGAGAAGAAAATTTGCCTGGTACAACAATAAATAATATAATAACGAACAGTATTTTTGCTGCGTGTTAGATGATCTAATTCCCTCAATATTGTGCCATCTCATGCAGGTATATCCGTGAGAAATCAAAGCCGGTCAAATCTGAATAAATTATTGCAGTTAATCTTATATAATAACAAGTATAGATGTACATTATATTATACAAAAAAAGAGGGAAAATAAAAGGCACTGAGTAAAATAAGTAGGTCGTTGATGGTGATACCAAGACACGATGTAGTCTGAGAGGAGCATTAAAGTTATGTCAGTCATCAACAGAGT
Organism: Eleocharis quinqueflora; assembly: GCA_964058865.1. Lineage (NCBI taxonomy): Eukaryota > Viridiplantae > Streptophyta > Magnoliopsida > Poales > Cyperaceae > Eleocharis > Eleocharis quinqueflora. Next base: position 439,997 of record CAXKVX010000128.1, on the reverse strand, counting down.
ATTTTACTGCTTTCTTCGATTATGACTTCTCTTTGTCAGAATACATACAATACATACAATACAAGAGAGAAGAATCCATATTCTGTGATCTTCATAAATCATAATGGCAAATGTATACACGCACATAATTGCCAGGTGAGCTGCATGCATGCATGAACTGGATTAAATTATTCAAAAAGGACAATCAGGTCATCTAATTAATAAACTTTTATTTCATAAATAACTAAAAGAAGAGAGGTAAGCAATTGAACTATGTAATAATTTTTAACAGTCTTGACAATTTTTTTTAAAAATAAATTGAAAATAGAAAAAGTTACAACATATATATATGTAAGTTTGTAGATTAATTGTATTTTCGATTTCATGTAACTTGATACTCTATTAAAATTATGTTTCAGTATAAATTTTTTATGAATTTATCTAAATATCTGTTACAAAAAATGTAATCCATATAAAGAAGATTGTAATTAACCCTACCTTGTCAATATTTTTGTGAAGTGTGTTGTTTGTTTGGATTTATCATTTATATTTGGAAATATTTCTCATTTTTACTTAAACCAAAATAACTTGTATGGTCCTGCAATTTTAGGGGACTAACAGAGATCACAGTAAGAAAACTGACTAGGGGCAGAGAGTAAAGAGCAACATCCCTGATATTAATACATAGAGCCATGCATAGAGGAGGGGTAGGAGATGATTTTGTAATCCATTGCTTGATGATTGAATTGGGGCTCTCTCTCTCTCTCTGTCTTACCTTTCTTTTTCTTTCTCTTTTCTGCTCCTTCCTTTTTCTTTTTTACTGACATAAAAAAGGAGTTATGATGGCCTTATGATATGCATGAGACCCCAGAGGTAAATCCCCTATAAACTCAGATTACTTCTTTTGTACCCTTTTGCTATTTCTATCATTTGGCATTTAATCCTCAAAAGTATAGTTATTTGCAAGGAAATGACAACATGTTTCTTTTTGGTGAAAGAGCAATAAACTATATGTCGGTTTGGCACTAAGCCATGATTATCTCTATATTGACATGCTTAATTTTCATATTCTGCACCGAAACTTTATTTTATAATTTTGGTTTCAACTTTGGGTGACCATCAATTAATGTATCAAACTATTTTTATGTTTTTTTATTGGTATAGAAAGTGGCAAAACTTTAGCATGATTTTTCCAACCCAAAAGATAGACACTGGTTTAGTTTCTAATATTCAAAATGGATTAATTTTCTATACATTTGACATGTTCAACTAATGGTCCATGGTATATGAACCAATCAATCTAGTTTGTATTCAATTCGATCCTATTCATGTCAGTTAATGAAAGAAACAGTTGACTATTTAATGTAAAAGAACAAATAACTACTTAATGCTCATGTCAACATTTTATACTAAGAACTTCACTTGATAATTTGGTGAGTAAGAAAAAAAATTTGGTCTTAGTGGCAATGAATATTATTGAGGTTTGACCCTTATCTTATTTTTTTTGTTGATAATGATTTCATAGTTAAGATTCTTCAATAGACTTCACATACAAATAGAGAATTTTTATAGAAAAATTGCAAACTTATATTCTTTAATTAGCTGTTTATTAATTGATAAACTAGAGTATATCTAGAAATCATTAATGATGAACTAAAGTGAACTTTTTGGCATAGTTTAATTTTTTTTCTTCTAAAGATGTATGGTCCAATGAAATACAACACTATTGTTAAATCTGGTATCACATCAATGCATATATTTTGCACTCTTCGCCTATGAAAAGTGACACGTATAAAATTTCTATATTGACATACAATTCTTTTTATTGGCATATTTAAAAGGCAACCACATATATACTATGAACATCATAAATAAAATGTTCTACCAATTCTTTTAACAAATTATAGTGTAAAACCATCGTCTCCAAACATAAAATACAGAAAGGAAGTCTAAAAGTTGGCGTAAAATATTACAATGAGATCGAAGGAAATATGCACTTCGCAAATGAAGTTTTATATGGGCGTAATTTTTTTTTTTAATTTCTTCTGTTAATTAGCCCCTCCATGTGTCACTTTATTATCATTTATAATTTATTTGTCAATTGTCATGGTCTCTGTTTTGGAAAGAACCTCATGGTGTGGTCCCACATGCAGTTCTCATTGCTTTGTTTTGCTGTGCTCTTTCATACCAGACTGCCTTTTCATTTGATGTCCTCTCTGAGTTCCTATTTTGGTGTTAAGCTCCATAGCCTTTTTGTGCACACCCCAAAATCGACCCATTAATGATCCCTATCGTGAGGTATACTCTGGTACTCCTATGGGCTTTCTTTTTATGCTGTAACAAAGCTGTGTAAACACTATCATGTTGAATATATATCTTTTGTTTTTGGGGAAAAAGTGGCGTTGGGGTAGTGTTTTGACAGAATCCGTACGGATTAATCCGATCCGTATTTGTCTGTCCTTGTCGCCGCCAGAGTTCGCTCGTGGATTCAATCAGTGCATGCTCGTATTCTTGCTAAGAACGGGTTTCATACGAGTTTCAATCGCCTTTCAGAATTTTGCCTGTACTAACTCGTTCCATCCCAACTCGTCCTTAACACGCCCCCATCCGTACCCGTGATCCGTAAACTGTCCGTAATTCGTACCAACCTGCATCAACCCGTCCCAACCCGCTCAGATTAACGAATTATTTTGGGTTATTTGCAAATTTTTGGATTAAAAAAATAATATATCTGTGACCCGCCCGTACCCGTTCCGTCTCAAGTCCCAACCCGCCTCACCCAACCCGACAAGTCAAAGAACGAGTTTGAGTCATCTCATCGAACTCAACCCATCCCAACTCGTCCGTTTAACCCGTCCTCCCGTACAACCCGTAATCCGAGCTACCCATGCCCTTACCCGCCCGTATGGTCCACACTACCTTGGAGTATTAGTTATCAGTTCAACTGAACTGTTAAATAACTGTAAGTTGAATACTAAGGCCCCGTTCGGAGTGCCTTTTCTTAATGAGAAAGGCTACTAATGGGGATGGGTTTTCAGAATTCAATTTAGTGGGTTCTCATGTATAAATATACCAACAAAAAAGTTAGTGGGAAAAGATTAATTTTGTTGAATTCAATGATATTTTTTTCATGAGATTATGAAGAATTTATTGGTTGAAATGATATTAAAGACCACCCCCTAATTCAAAATGCGGTGACTGACGAGTTAAATGTTTTCTAAGATGCTATCTCATTTTCTTTGTGGAAAACATAACCCTTCTGCTCCTAAGAAAATTAGAATGGCGCTAAAAATATATAAACAAATTGTAAAAAATGGTTCTAAAAGTTCAGGCACATTGCTTTCATTATGGTATTGGTTTGTAAATTTTTATTTGCAAAAAATTTGGATACTACAAAAGATAGATACTGCAATTCATATGTACCGTTCAATTTATTAAAATTGGTGAAAAATGAATTACTTTAATTTTTGTTATGTTTTTCAATGAACCACTTTTTCACCTCTCGATGAATTGAGCAGACCAAATGAATTACAATATCTAGAGTATCCATCTTTTGGAATACTCAATTTTTTGCCATTAATTTTTTATTGATATAGTGAGAATTTAACTCTGCGCATAAAAAAATTATAAGGCCCTACAAATAGATAACAAATCCTCAAAATTTTTGACGCATTTTACTTTCATCATGGTATTTGGATTTATAAATATTCATTTGGGTATAACACTAAAATGAGATTGTCACTTTGGATACGTCTCTAACTTAGGGCTTAATAATTATATACCACATCACATTTGATCGACACATGCAAGCATGACATGTCATGGTTGCATTCATCAAACATCATGCCATGATGCCATGGATCATTTAGATCTATTCTACTGCACTTGTAAGTTATTGCACTTGTCATGACATAAGTCGAATGCTGATACTATGGAAGATATATATTTTCCATCATCAACAATATACAGATTATGCAAAACATACAATAAACCAAAGTTAACCAAAAAGAACCACATAAGCATTTACCTGTATATTTTAGAAACGAAACAAACATACTTGTGATGAAGAAGTTAGAAAGTTAGATTTCGTCATCTAAAAATAAAGTCTGGCAACACTATTATTAACAGGGAATCCTTGGGCTTATAATATTGGGCTCTTTTGTATTTAAACCCAACTTGAAAAGGGGGCCTTCACATAATTATCTAGTTCATGTCTAACTAGCTATATCCTTTTAAATTCTCATTCCACGTTGGCTTTCCAATAAGCATGTGTTGCATGTGTGCGGGTGCGAATATCGTATTCGATACAGTGTGAGTATAAAATACGAAAATTTTAAAAAATTACGAATACGAATGCGAGTATATATATAATAAAAAATAACATTATATATTTAAATACTTGAAATTTATTTAATGTTATAATGTTAAAAAGGTCGAGCTCACTCTAGTGAAATGTTACTAGTATAATATATTTAAGAGAGAATTAGATTCATGCCATCTCAGATCAGAATTAGAAAAATGCCACCTCAAACTTTCTGCTTTGAAAAATGTCACTCTAAAATCAGTTAATTTAGAATTTTTACCATCTATACTGTATAAAAAAAATATAATTGTAGATAAGAATACTAAAATTAAATGCAATGTCCAAAATACTCTTGAATCCTTTTCTACTCTCTGAACTCTCTTCTCTCCTCTCCATCTGTATCGATATCCTTTCGTGCGACATGGAAATATGAAAAAGAAGAAAACGAAAACATCAAGATTTCTCTCACACCATTCTTACAGAACCCCCAAGATGGATCGATTAATGGTGATCACCGCCTCTTTTAATGTTCTCTCAGATAAAATTCGAGTCGGCTTGGCTGATGCGACGTAACCCTAGCTTCTAATGAGAAGAGCTCATGCCCCCATATCGTCTGACCCATTCTACCATCAGTCCACTGTTTTGTACGACACTTTTACCCTCTTGTTCCTTGGTATACCAGATGAATTCATTCATGTCGTACCCGTGTCACGTGATCACGTTCGAGTGAGGACCGAACAATAACCATCTCACAGTTTTATCGACGACATTTGCTGCCCTTACTTTGAATCATTCACAAAATGTAGAGTTGTGGTCATTGTTTATCCAGTCTGGTGTTTCCGAGGGATTATATTGTCGCAGCTCATCTAGGTGCTCCTCCACATAAGGAGCCACAATAGCAAGGTGTTGGAGGATTTTAAGATGCGTCTTTTTCTGTATTCATCGTCCCAGCATAGCTGTCTTTCCTCCAATTGTTCAAGTTTCTGCAAGTCTATCATCGTGCCGAGATTTCGGCAAACCAACATACTCAAGTTAATCTATCGAATCAGTATAGAACTCAACAACCTCTTCAGCAACATGTCCTTCAACTATGCTCCCTTCGGGACGAGAATGGCCTCAAACTAGCACTTTCAACATTCTCATTCTTCTCTCAAAGGGATACATGTGTCACAAAAATATTGGACCACAATGTTTGACCTCCCTAACGAAATGTACGATCAAATGCACCATGACATGGAAGAATAATGGTGGAAATTACATCTCCAGCTCACATAGGGTATCCATCGCTTTTTGTTGTAATCCGTCCAATGAACAGTGGAATAAACAGTGGGATTGAGAAAAATGAAGATCTATGGGAAGAAAATCGTGCAATGCTATTAGTCAGTATTTTCATACTCTTTTATATCAGTTTTTACCAAAAAAAAAAAATATATAAAATAGCCTTTTATATATGTTGCTCTAAAAGACCTGGTATTAAAGACCTTTTGTACCTCTTTTTTTAAAACCCGATATTTAAGGTAGCTTTTATACTCTCTTTTTATAACACTCAATATTAAAGTTAGCTTTTTATATCTCTTTGAAAATGTCTAATATTAAAGGTTCTTCTTGCTTTTTCACATTCTTCTATGTTTTTTTTATATTTCCTTCTTTAAAATTCGATATTAAATCTTTCAACAGAATTTTGTTTGTGTCATTGTACATTTTTAATACTCCTAATTTTGCACCATAATTATAAAAAAAATGAGGTATTAAAGACTATTTCTCTAGTAGTGTTGGTTGAAAATTTGTTAATGTGTCAAAAGAACTATAGTCTGATCTCCTCATTTTGGCAGTAAACTTCAATTAGATAGTAGGTGTATAACAAACAAAATAGATATCCTATTTAAGTTTGTCTAATTCTGCACATTGGTTTTGAAATGTCAATTTTGGATTTTTTTTTTGAGAAATTATTTCGATATCTTTAATCTCGTACCCCACAATCGTATCCTGCATAAGACAAAACTGTTTCCAATTTTGAATTTTAGATCTAACCTCCCGTCTCCCACTCTACTTCCTCTTTTGTCTTATTCTTATTTTGTCTTATTCATTTTTTCAACTTATTTCTTTCCCTTCCAACTGCATATTTCTTCTTCTTTTTTCTTTCTTTCTTTATCGATGAAAACATTGAAAAACATCGTTTAATCAATGCTTCGCATCGATGAGTTGATGAAAAACATCGATCAAATGTTGTTTCGCATCGATCAAATGCTGAAAATCATCGACGAATGTTAGGTTTGCATCGATGAATTGATAAAAATAAAAAAGAATCGATGAAAACATTGAAAACAGCAATGAATCTATGAAGATAAAAAAAGAAATCGATGAAAACATTGAAAAACAACAATGAATCGATGAAACATTGAAAAACATCGATGAATTGATGAAAAAACAGAGGAATTAGTATAACCATCAGAGGAGTTAGTATAACCATCTGAGATGTTAGTATGACCATCAGAGCAGTTAGTATAACCATATGAGATGTTAGTATGATTAAATCCTTAGTTAGTATTAGCACATTCTTATATAGTGCAGAATAGACTTGAAAAGGTGAAAAAAAAAACAGAATTGAAACAACTAGCCTGAACACCTACTTTATTTAGTCTTAACACCTTTTTTATTTAGTATGCACACCTATTTTATTCAGTATGCACACCATTTTTGTACAAAACAGACTTCAAACAACTAGTAGGACATCATAGGAGCTAGTATAACCATCTGAGATGTTAGTATGACCATCAGAGGAGTTAGTATGACCATCAGAGGAGTTAGTATGACCATCAGAGGAGTTAGTATGATCATCAGAGGAGTTAGTATGCACATCATTTCTGTACAAAACATACTTGAAACAGTGCAAAAAAAAAACAGTCTTCAACAACTAGTCTGAACATCTATTTTATTTAGTCTGAACATCTTTCTTATTTAGTCTGAACAACTTTTTCATTTATATGTGCCTCAGAATTGACTTGAATCAATGCAAAAAAAACTTGAAATAACTAGTCTGAATACATATTTTATTTAGTCTGAACACCAGTTGTATTTAGTCTGAATACATGTTGTATTTAGGCTAAAAATAATGTTTGATCTTCGAACAAACGTAATTTTTGGCTCGTAGCTCCGATTCGCACATATGAGCAATTTTCAGAAACGACACGACACGACGCACACACTTTACAAGGGTATGACCCCGTAACAGGCTGTTTTGAACCCTAAAAATGCTTCTAAAGCCTATAAATCACAGTTTTTTAGATATTTTTTGCTCAAATTTTCTCAAAAAAATGCTTGAAACAGTGCAAAAACATATTTGAAACAGCTAGTATGAAAACATGTAATATTTAGTCTGAACACTTGTTTTATGTAGTCTGCACCTCTTGCATTTTGTGCAAAACAAACATTGAACAGTGCAAAAAAAGACTTTTAAAAACTAGTATGATCACCTCTTTTAATTAGTTTGAACACCTTGAATAAAAAAATTAATTTGAACACTTGTTTTATTTAGTCTGAACACATGTTTTATTTAGTATGAACACCTATGCATTATATGGAAAATATTTTTAATAGTGTATATGACAGAAACGTTCAGAATAATGCGTACAGTCCAACTTTCTATTTTTATTCGCTTTAATTGTTTGACTTTCCGTTTTTAGAAAGCGTTTAACTGTTTGACTTTTCTTTTTGAAAAATTAGTCGGGTATGCGTACGAAATACAAGAGTTATGGTACAGTTAATTAATCCCTATTTTTTTTACATCCGACTTTCCAGTTAAGTATTGTTATTCTATTCATATAGTTACCACTTGTATTAATAAAAACTTTCTATGCTGAATGTATCACAATATTTAAATGCTTACGTGGCAGCACTGCAACCACCAATAAGGATATGCATCTCTGGGCCCACAATGCATCACTTGTCTAAATATCTACAGACTATGAAATGTTAAAATCACATATTTGTTTGCTTTAATTTTATGAGATGTCTCTTGACGGGAATCCGTCTACCGACTATGAATGCAAACAAACACATAATTCTTACGGACAAGCATACATTTTTTTTCCACATTTTTTTCTCTATTAATATCAGCTAATCTTTTTTATATATTTATTTCTTCTCTTCTTTTGCATCTTCAAATATTCTTTTTTCTAGATTTATTTTTTTCTTTAAGTATTATTTTCTCCTTCAAATTATTCTTCTATGAGATTAAAACTTTTGCATCTCGGATTTTTTGGTGTAAAAATAAAATTAGACTATTGATAAATTTTTTTTACAACAGAACATATTTGCAAAAAAAAAATTACAGCAATAAATGAAAAATGAACAATTAATGTCGAATTTATGAAAAAAATTACAGCAATAAATGAAAAAATAAATTATATTTTACAAAAGAATATATTTGTAAAAACTCATGTCAAATATGTCAACATCTCAATTAAATCCTATCAAATCTGCTAGTTTTTTTTTTAATATTTGCAAAAACTCATGTCATAACAGGAACTATAGAAAACAACATTTAATAGTGGTTCATTTATAAGGTCCGTTATTAAAACTAACCTTTAATAATTGTTCATTCGTAAGGTCCACTACATAAAGTAGTGTTTAATAGATGTTCATTCGTAAGGTCCGCTATAGAAAATAATTTTTAATAGATGTTCATTGTTAAGGTTCAGTATAAAAGTTCTTTCTTTAATAGCGAATGCTTCAAACTTATAACAATCTTTCTTTTCACAGTCACCTCTAGCAGGTATTAAAGATTTTTTTGACTGATATAATAGAACAAAAATGTAATAGTGAGATGTCTAAATATTATTTGATGTTCCTAAAAAATAAGTAGAGGCCGTTGCAAACAAATTATCAAGTATTTAATTAACCGCTGAGCAAGCTCCTTTGTGCCGAATTAATAAAAAAACTCAAAATTTTGAATAATTTAGTAATCTTGAATATCGATCATTTTGTTAGATTGTGTAATCTTGTGCATTTACACCTTAGTTCTTCAACCAATTATCTAACTCCAGCAATACATAAGAAATAATGGCTTGAGTAATAGAAAAATATAAAAGCATCGCATACACTGCCACGTGTCGTCCTACAATAGGTAGAGCCGCTTCCACGCGTCCCGCATCTGTGACCGTGACGTGTTGCTCTGGTGGATCCATTAGGGGATATCCAAATAAAGGCGGAACTGCCGATTACGCATTTCACGTTTCGATGGTTAATTGGTTATACCATATCCTATTACATATTTTACTGCTTTTTTTAAGAAAAATGTTTCGCGGATTCCAACTTCAATATCGTTAGGGATATCAACTGGACACGTCTAGTTGAGTTCCGATGAAAATTTATTTTACTTATGATGCATATTGTTTTCGTTATTATGCATGTTGTTTTCGTTATTGTGCATCTAATAACATGCATAACAGTTAAATACTTATGATTTATATGCTAAGTTCAATATGTTTTTTTGTTTTATTTATGATTTATAATGAAAATTTATTTACTTATGATGCTGATTCCGACCTAGTGTCTTAAGGCCGAGAAGCTTAATATAATGAAAAGAGGAGAGGGCAAATGAACAAAACCAATATATAGATTTTCGAAGTAAGGATTACAAGAGAGAGAGAGCAGTGGCTAGTCCTAGGTCAAATTGCAATTAACCCTTAAGTGAACACTAACCCCCCTATTTATAGCTTGGCGCCCTGAGGGTGTCAGACGGGTCATCCGTCGGCCGGGTCGCTTGCCTAATTGAGCCAGGTATTTGGGCCTGGTTACGGGCCGAATATACGAAGGCCCTATCAGATGCATATTGTTTTCGTTATTATGCATTTTGTATTTGTTATTGTGCATTTAAAAACATGAATAACAGTCAAATACTTATGATTTATATGCTAAGTTCATTATGTTTTTTGTTATACTTATGATTTATTATGTTTTCATTATTATGCATGATGTTTGTGTTATTATGCATGTTATTTGTATTATTTTGCATGTTATTTACTTGCATAATAACAAAAAATAACATGAACAATAACAAAAACAACATGCATAATAACTATAACAACTTTTCAAAATAAATGCAACTGGATTCGTCCAGTACGCATCGATGAGCGTAGCGATCCGCGTCGGTGAGCGTAGCGACATTCGTTTTCAGTGGAGCGTCCGATCAATTATATGCATAATAACAAAAACAATATGCATAATACAAAAAACAACATGCATCATAAAAAAAAACATGTAAACTGAATTCAACTGGATCTGTCATGTTGATATCGATGGTGTTATCATTGAAGGTATCGATATATCAGCTCCTTTTTTTAATGTTAGATATAGATTTGAGCAAATTGCTAAGCTTACCAAGCTGCAGTTTCTCTTCTGTGCAAGAGTAAAATAAAGAACGGAATTAGTTTAGTAATTAATGTGGATGAGAAGGACAAAACCGTCACAATGGCTCCGTCAATATATATTTCTTGGTTTATTATGATTTGTAATTGACTATTGTACATGCAGAAACATGAATTTGGATGCATGAATGTATATGTATGTAGCCTTTAGGGGCCTTAATTAGTTGATCTGGTATAAGCATTTTATTTTATATATCTACAGATATATATATATATATATATATAGATGCTATCGTGCTTCATGAAGTAGATGGATCTCGTGCTTCATGCTTTTAAAATCGTTGGATTGAAACTTTCTAGCCATTCATTTGGGTGTCTTCTTAATATTACGAATGTAATGGTACTATTCCCCTCCCTTGGGTACTTTTCCTCCTTTATCGCCTATACTAAGTACACGTCTCCCAAACTTCAAGCTTTTCGGTATTAATTAACCATTTTCCCTTCTCAACTTAATTAGAATTTTGACCGTTCCATCCCTGTTTTCCTAGAAATTATGAAATAATTTAGAAAGTCATGAATGATACTAACCAAAAATTAAGCTCTGATACCAGGTTGGGGTACGATCTCAGGATCTCAACTTTCAAACTTCACAGATCACGACGGATGCGGGAGAGTAAGAAAGATATTTGCGGAATATGAACAAGAATTAAAGGAAAAAGTGGAATTTTATTAATATCGTCAAACTTAGAGAAGTAAGACTTGCTGGTTCTCAGCGTTTCCTGCAACTCTGAATACACAAGGTATTTATAAGCTAAGAGACTCAAGAGTCTGGATTCTAATTTATCACATCGGGTGCTCATTGGGCCCCATCGACATGTGAATAAATTGATGTCTACAATACTCTGTCTCAAAAGACAACAAAAGTGAGTGGGTGACTCATCTAACCACTCAGACAAAGGACAAAGGTGCTCATATAATTGAGCAAAAGATAACAAAAGTGAGTGGGTGACTCAGCTAACAGCTCATATAATTGAGCACTACACTCTACTCAAAATAAAGTAAAAGGTGCTCATATAATTGAGCACTACACTCCACTCAAGATAAAGCAAACTTTTGGTGAACGGCTCCAATCCATCCACCTGTAATCCATTCTTGTAGAACTTGTGTCCGTCCATCTGTAAAGGGGCTTCATTTGCAAAATAAAAGCAAGAAAACACATAATATAGAATAGACTCAACCTAAAAAAACAGCAGTTACCCGTAGGACCCTGCCAGTCTGAACCTTAATTTATTTCACACTAATTCAGCAGCTCATGAACTACTACTGAATTTTTGGACTAAAAAATAAAAGAGGCTCACCATAGCTTCCTAAAACTCTACATTTTTACATTGGACTCAAGGATGAACTCAAGATCTTTTTCAATTCTTTTTAGTTTTTCAAGTTGCTCCTTAAGTTCCCAGTAGTTATCAGTTAAAATACAATCACTGCGTTGATATGGCTTACAGTATTTTTCTTCACGCGCAATAATTGAAACTAACTGTCGTATGTCCACCAAGGAGTTTCGCACCTGCAGTTTCTTGGTGTTGGACAATCTTTGTGCGATCTCTTGGTATGATTCAAAATTCTGGTTTGGCTTTCTGAGATCTTTGAATATATGTGCATGTTTCTCATCTGTGGAAAGGTTTTCTTGATTCTCTCTTGCAATGACTGAACTTGTTCCTCCGGTATTGACTGATTGTTTCTCTCTCCATTGCTTAGTTCGTCCAGTACTGGTTCCAATTTCTCCAACATTAGTTCCTGGTTGTCTGTTAGACATTTTATGCTGAGAGTTAATGTCGTTAGCCGAGAGAGAATATCTGCTAGTGAGTTCAAGCGTCCTTCAATATGTTCAAAGTTTACCTGTACGTCTGTACCTGTTACAAAATCAACAAATTTTACCCATCGAACTCTCGAGGGTTTGTTAGATGAAGACTTGTTGTAAAAACTGATTATTGCTTGACAATCCGTCCTCAAAGTGATTTCGGATTTATCCAAGTAATGAATCTTCATTGCGGATAAGGTCTCCATGCAAGCATGTATCTCTGCATCAATCGTTGATTTTACAACATCAAATTTTCCACTAGCATAGGCACAAATTCTTTCAGATGATTTAGGGTCATGTTTCTTGGGTTTCCACTTGCACACGCCTCCCCATCCTTCCATGCACCCATCAGTTTCCAAAACAATATAAGCGTCCTCCGGTGGGAAGCTCAGATTCGGTAAATTCTGGACCAATTCCTGAATTTTTCTGATAAGATCAATATCTGAGGCTTTCAAGCGTTTATCACCGTGTGGACTGACTTTCGAGTAGAGAGGTCCTAGTAAAACTCCTAGTTTCGGGATGTAAGATCTGGCGTAATTTAATATCCCAAGCCATGATCTAAGACCTTTCTTTTCTTTGAGTTGCTCAATATCAAAATTGGCAATCTTTTTTATTATATGCGGCTGGAGCTTGATTTTTCCACGATTTATCTGAGCTCCTAGAAAATCGATTTCTGGTACTGCGATCTTCATTTTTGTTGGTGATAAGACCAAACCGTGTTTTTCACATATGTCTAACATCACCTCTAAGTGTTGTGCGTGTTTTTCTTCATTTTCGGAAAATACCAGAATATCATCTATGTATACCGCAATAAATGCCTCTGTTCCTCTGAAACAATTATCCATTTTTCTTTGGAATATTGCAGGGGCATTTTTCAGGCCAAATGGCATAACTAACCATTCATACAATCCTCTTGGCACTATAAACGCTGTCCAGGGTATTGACTCAGGACTCATGGCAACCTGATGGAAACCACTCTTTAAATCAAACTTTGAGAAAATCCTGCTATTACTTATTTTCTTTAGGATTGTATTAATTCCAGGCAGGCTATACTGGTCTTTATGAGTATTGTCATTTAACGTTCTGTAGTTTAAGACCATCTTTTCTTTGCCTTTAATTTCTTTTCCTGTTTTCGGGTCAATAGACGTTCCTGAATTAACAATAAAAGTCATTGTTCTATGCTTACTTGTACTTGGTCTAATGACTCCAATTTCCAATAACGCCTTGATATGTCTATCAAATTGCTCCTTCATTAACGGCGTTACATGCTTAAGCGGCTTATCCTCTATTGTAAGGTCCGGGTTAATTATATCTAATTTACACACGACCTTGTTTCTTTGCCAGTGTTTAAGAGGATCATTCCCGATAAAGCCTTGTTCTTTAAGCCTTAATAACAGGCTACTGAATCTTTTCTCAAATTTGGGATTTGTGATTAAGGACTGATGATATAACGCATCCTGAATTGTTATATATTCAATTTCGTCTAATCCCAATTCATCAATTGCAACTGTGTGGGCAATAGTTTCTGTTGTGGTTTGAACAATTGTGACATTTTTATAGAATGTAATCACATTGCCCTCGATTCTAAGACCGCCTTGCATCGATCTTATGAAGTTGCATCCTATCAACATTTGGATACCATCTTGCATACCCATTGGAAAGCTATATGTAAAAGGGATCCTGAATTTATTTTCTCCAATAATCATTTGTCCTCCTTTCAGCTTTTTATTCGCAATTTGGGTTGAATTAACTCCTGTGATTTGAACAGGGTATGGGCTAGGTTCAAGAGCTTCTTCTGGAATTGCTGTTTGATCAATTGAGCAATTTGTTGCACCGGTGTCCAAGATAGCTCTTATTTTAAATGGTTTTACGTTTGTGATTTCAAACGTAACTATCAGATTGTATAGTCGGTTGAATATTCTTTTCTTTTCATTGTGTGGTGTAGAGGTTTCGGCTTTGTAAGATGATTCAACAATTTCGAATAGAACGTTTGCCGTTTCATCTTCTACCCCTATCTCTTCTTTATTCTTTTCTTGTGTAGAGAGGTTGTTAAAATCGTTTGTCAAATCTTTGACTAGTTTCTGTTCTCTCAACACTTGTTTTAACCTTTCATTTTCACCCTCAAGATACACTATGTAATTTGTTAATTCTTTAATTAGTGCATCTTTATTGTTATTAGGTCTCGATTGTAAGGAAACCTTTGGTTTAACTTGTATCCCGAAATAGAACGGGGCGCATAATGAACAGATTTGCAAACCACATTCTTCACATCTTTTACCGTATTCCGGTTTAATGGTAAGTTTACAGAAGCTGCAACTGCTTTGGACTTATGTATCATTAAAGCTATGCTCACATTTTTCTTGGTTTTCGGGTAATTGTATTTTACTCCTCCACCCGAAATCAGTTATTTGTAACATCAAGTTTGTTTCTAATGGTAAATCTTCTATTGCCGTACGTACTTGATATTCAGTTCTACCGGATTCTCCTTCGAATACACTGCAAATAGCATCACTGTCCGGTTCATTGAGATCAACAGAGACAACATCCAGGTCATCTGGTAAATCAAGGTTTTCTATGACCGCTGCTCTAACTAGATTACCATTTTTATTTCTGCAATCTTTGGCAAAGTGACCTTCTTCGCCACAGATAAAGCACTTACACTTTCTAACCCTATCCGAATGTTTTCGCTTGAAAACCCTTACGTGTGAATCATGCGGGTTTTCCTTTATAGTTTTTGGCTTTCCTCAACCCATACTTCTTTCTGTTATTCTGGTAGTAACCACGACTGGGTATTTTACTACAAATTGTTAAGTCTTTTAGACTTCGTTGTAATGCAGCCTTCTTACACATTTCGGCTAGATATTGATAGGAGAAGTGTATCCGGGGAATTACCCCAATTGTGTTGCCAGGAAATTTCTTTTTGAAAGCTTCTTCGAGTTCTTTCCCTATAAGTGGCGGCATTTTCCTAAAGAACTTCTCAGATAATTCGGGAGATAGGTAAATCCTCCCCGATTTCGCCGCTAGAACTTTGAAATCATTCATGTAAAGAAATAGGTTCTTTACATGTTCGCATGATAATCTCTCAAGGTCTTGATACGCGCGATCCTGCTCATCTATAGTCCCTTGGTATGGATCTTCTAATATCAGGACTCTTCTTATTTGTGAAATAACGTTCTGCGTATCATCAGCTATGGCCTCTAAGTTTAAGTACTCAGTCTCAAACGCCATACGCCATTGTATCCAGATCTTCTTCTCGACTTCACCTAATAAGTTCTCGATGAATTGTCCTTTTGTTTTGTTACTATCAAAGTTTCGCTCACTTATTAGATTTAGAGTTATGGATTCCCATCTGGATATCACATCGTTGTATAAGCCAATGTCTTCTGGTAGAACTAGCATCGCGCCTTGTTCTTGCATTGCTGTGGGCAAGTTCCATTGTTCATTCTGATGTCTCCCGATACCTCCGGGTAAGCCTCTGGGTCTTTGCATATATCCTCCACTACCTCCTGCCTCATGATCATTTGTAAGACCTCCTGGTGGATAATTTCTTAATCCCATAGTTGGCTGAGATGGTATGTTGTAATTGGAAGTTACTGAGGATGATAAAGCTTTGTGTTGTGTGGTAGGTTTATCAAGGAATTGTTTTAGGATTGGATAATCAGTTTCTGGGTCTTGGCCTAAAACGTATACTGTTTCTGTTTCTAATTTTTCATCGTCATTCTCACCACCTTTCGCGAAAGGATTCACGAAATCCTCTTCATCATTTTCATCTTGGTCCCATATAGGTTCGTTATCCCATATAGGTTCTTCTTCTATATCTTCGGCTAGACTGGCCGTTAGCTTGATAGACTCCCAATATGTGTCTTCTTCCTCATTGTTTTCTTCATCATCTGACACGTTAACGAATAGTACTAGGACAGTCTCTTGAGTAATTTCATCATCAGATAACTGTTCTTCATCGTTTACACCAACTGATGGTTCCTCATTTGGCTTTGTAGCAGAATAATTCTTGAATTTTAACATCACTGAACTGTCTGATCGTGTACGAATAACAACTGCTTGAGGGTGTTGTACCTCTGCTATACTAGGTGGTCTGATAACCCATTGTAAACCCCGTAAACTTTCAGTTGTGTGTGATTGACCGGGGATTGCCTGGACACCTCTACTAGCCAAATAGTCAGATACCCTTTGTACGTTATATCTGAAACTAGTGTAACTAGTATTTGATAATCTACCAATTAGTGATCTTGTTAACAGCAAATTACTTTCGCCTGCTTGCCAATTCTCATATCCATGAGTTTGGACAACTAATTGGATATGGTTAAAAAAATCTGCTATACTAAGCATGATATTGGGTGCAAGATAAGCCAATTGGGTACCGGCTGTTAGGTCCATTTCCATTGTGCCAATAATTGACCTGTCATCTTCCCATCTGGTGTCTCGGATAGCAACCAGTGCGTTGACGCCTGCGTTTTTACGATGTAAAGTGTACAGCCTAATCATAATTAACCCGATGTGCAAGTGTTGGAGGCCTGACCTACGAATTTCTTCATAGCTTTGCTGTGTGATGAATGGCAACTCCAACTGTTGTCCACCCGTTGTCAGTATTCTCTGGTCAAAATAATGCTGATAAACCCGATGTTGTGTAGACGTCCAGCCATCTTGATACAACGTTTCTGCTGGAACAGATTGCGCTCTTCTAAACTGGGATACGTCTAATTCTGCGTCCGGGTTTAGTTGTGACTCTAGACTCCTGTTATACCCGATTTGTCGCCTTCCGGGTAATCTTCTTGAGATTTCTTGACGTAATCTATGACCACGTCTGTAGTTTCTTATTTGATCATCTATTGTTGGAGTCTGGTTTTCATTACGGCTGTTCTGTTCACGGTTAGATATAGACGGTCGTGGTTCCGTAATAGTTTCCGTACGTGTTCGGTTCATTTTTAAGAAGACGAGGACTTCTTCTTCTCTTCTTCAAATATTTTTCGTGGATCTTTAAACACGAAGAATGGTACTTCCTTCTTTTTGGGTCTAGGGATTGGTTCTCCTAGACTTAGCTTATTTAGACTCTTTTGTAGATCTTCGATTGTATTTGTGATATCAAATTTTGTCCCAGCTGACGCTTGTTCAGCTACAACTTTTCTGATATCTTGGATGGTTTCTTTACAATCTTCAATTCCTTCGCTTATCTTAACCAAGAGTTGTATTATTGTGTTATTTTGCTTGATTATGGTTGATGTGCCTCTTGTTGCTTCAGTTGGTTTTACAAAACCAACCGCGGGTTCTTCAATAGGTTCAGTGGCTTTTAGGGCTTCTATGTAATTTGAGCTTTTTGACGTAATTCTCCAATCACTCATGTATTTTAAAATCTGGTTTAGTATGTGTTTTGCTGACTTTCAATTTCAAGTTTTCTAGGTTCACAGTTCAGGATTGGTCATGATGAAATCGAATGGTTGAGATTATGTGAAGCAAAACTCCCTTTTGCTTCTTGAAGCATAATAGCATAGCTCTCTCTCTCTATATATATATATATGTAACCGTCAGTCATCTTATCCGATTTTCTAACAATAAAAATAATATTAATTAATAGAGTTAAAACAAAAATATTACTCTAAATTTTCGAAAAATAGAAAAGCACGGTGTTGGCAACACCGTCCATTACACCAATAAAATCTTTTCCACTGATACCAGCATTTTCCAATGGACGGTGCTGCCAACACCATCCAATTTGTATAAATGCAAATGGTTGGTGTTGGCAACACTCGTCCAATTGGTAGAAATGCAAATCGACGATGTCAGCAACACTGTCCAATAAATTTCAATCCCAAGTAAAAAATCCCGATCTCTATCAATTTGTATTTATTTGAAATTTATTGAAGTTAATAATTTTGTCGACCAACTTATGGTGAAAGAAGCTTTTGCACCTCGATGTCTAGTTCTTCCAATTTCATGTATGCAGTCGAGAAGCTTTTTTTGGTAATTATGAAAATGATAGTGATAAAAGTAGTCAAGGGGTACGAGTTTTTCAATCGAACGGTCAGATCGATAGATTTTTTACCATGCTGTAGCTTTTTTTGCCGCACAGTAGAAAATTTATCGTGCCCCAATTCAATTTCTCAGCCACAATTCAATTCTAAAACATATTTTCTATTATGACTATGTATAAAAAATATTTTCGGTCATAACTATGCAGATAAAAATATTTCAATCATGACCATAAGTTTTTAATTAATTAATTAATTTAAATCAAATTTGTCATTGCATTAAGGAAATGTTACGCGTTGATGCATTAATTTATCTCAAGCATGAATTATATTAATTAATTTATTTAATAATGCATTAATAATACATTTAATGTTTATAGTCGATTTTATTATACTACACATTGTCACTATTGTAAATTTTTTTTATACGAGGTCATTGCTTGTAGTACATTTTAGGAAAAAACATCTCTTTTCTTCCACTCGGTAGAAATTATGCCGTGCATAAAATAACTCGTACCTCTTGACTATTTTTATCACTATCACTTTTATAATTACCAAAAAAAGTCTTGCGTACCTGACACTACTACAAATAAGAGTTTTTATAGCGACAAAAAAACACATTTAATAGCGGAGTATGAGGGGGTATTAAAGAGGGGGGTTGTTAAAGGTTGAAGAGTCCGTTATTAAAAGTGACTTTTAATAGCGGACTTGAGTAAAAGTCTGCTATAAAGTATCACTTTTAATAGTGGACTTGAGTAAAAGTCCCCTATAAAATGTCACTTTTAATAGCGGACTTTTACTAAAGTCCGCTATAAAAAGTTTTGAAAAAAATACGATTGATGCGTCCGTGATTTGATAGGCATTTGCGAATTTACTGATTTGATATGCAATTTTGCAGAAATATCCATTCGTAATATATAATTAAAAGAAAATTTTACTATTTGCAAATATGTCATTTATTTTTGTAATTTATTTTTTTCTTGTATATTAACTATAATATGTCTTTTGAAAGCACATATTTTTTTGCAAATGTATTTTTCTGTAATAATTAAACAAGTTGTGAAAAAAAAATTATAGTAATACTTGAAAGATGAAAACAAAATGAGGAAATATTTTTGTTGAAGAAGATTGTAAGAGAGAAGATTTATGTGGGAGAAGGAAGAATGAGAGAAGATTTATTTGAAGGAAGAATGATGGAGAGACGGTGTTTATATAGAGAGCTGAATTTTTTTGGAAGATAAAAGGGTGTCTTGATCCGTGGCAACGTTGGATTTTTTGGAGCGTTGGATTGACAAACATTGACGGCTGGAGAGAGCTGAATGGTGATTCGTGGGAGTAGACATTTAATAGCGGACCCCTGCGTTGTCCCCTATTAAAGATCATATTTTATAGTGGCCCTGACTGGATCCGCTATAAAATTCCTTTAATAGTGGATCATAGTTCAAATTCGCTATAAAAGCTTGCCAAGCTTTTCTGGCTGCACCATTCTCAAATTCGCAATAAAAAGTTTTTAATAGCGGATTTACTTCTGACCCACTATAAAATTGAGGCTATTAAATGTTGTTTATGTGGTAGTGTGCACCCCTTTTTCCCAAGTTAAGTCATTTTATTAATCGAAGTGGACTTGTTTTTTAATACCCTAAACAATAGATACAATTTTACTTGTTTTCGAATAACCTAGAAAAAAGAAAATTCATAAATTATTCACTACCACGTAGCCGTAAAGGATTCAATACCATAATTTTTGTTATTAACTTCATAATAATAAAATATTTTTCGCGAGCTTAAGGATATGAAAAAGACATATTTTTCGTGAAATAATCATGAAAAATGATCCATGAAACTATCCTCCTCACAAAGCTACTATCTTCATTAAAGTGCACGGAAATAATTTTTTTTCTGTGGAGTTAACCACGTAAATATTACCATGGAAAATAATTCTCTAATGGACCGTGAATGAGCCACATTGCATTGAAATAATCATTCATGAAAATAATAAATCTGTGATAATGGCAACATTTAATTTGCGCAAATTTAAAAAAATGCTGAACCATTATTTCCGTCAGTAAATATATCTTTATTTGCACTATGCAGAATCATTTTTTCTGTCGATAAAGATATTATTAGTAAAACCATTATATTTATCAGTATTTTATAACAATTTATCACAATTAATTAAACTAATGCACATTGAAAATGAATATAAATCATTTAAATAGCATATGAAAGTACCAATTGCGAGTAGTATAAAAAAATTACAGGTCTAATTATAGTGCACAAAATTTAAAGCTTTATTTTCTGACTATATCCACTCATTGCTATATAGCTAAATATCAAAATGTTGAACATTATTTTTCCAAAAATTTAAAAAATTATGCACATGTCCAAACTAACTTAAAAATGTCAAAATAGAAGGTGGGATGGCAGGAGACTCAATGGCCTCCTCCAATGCTTTAAAAGTTTCTTTTGCATCAGAGACTATCTAAAGAGAAAACAAATAAGTACATTAAGCAATGTTCAATTTTCAAACAAGTTTCTCATCGGACTACCTAAAGAGAAAACAATCAAGCTGTGAGCACCTGAATATTCTTTGTTGTTATCAAGTCCCATTAATTGAACTCGGTGCCATCTGAATTTGAGAAGTGTCCATCTAAACAAAAATCTATGAGCACCTGAATGCATAAATTAGATTATAGTAAAAAAATAATTGTAAATAGATGGTAGGTAGCGGAGAAATAGTGAGATGTCATCCTGCCACTTAAGATTCCTCTTTTAATAGATGAATTTAACCAACAAATAAAAACATAAATCAAAGATATAAAATCAGCAAGGATTTCAGTTTACTCGTAAATAGAGGGACAAAGGCAATGCGATGTGGAGGCAGGCCCGTCGAGTAGGAAGGAGCCGAGGAGCAAAACAGAGGCAGTGCAGATCGGAGCGGAGCGAGACAAGAGGTAGTGCAGCACACTGGCAGGCCCGTCGAGTAGGAAGAAGCCAAGGAGCGGAACCATGGGGGGCTGCAGTCCTCACTGTCGTTTTCTGCCTTGAGTAAGAGAGAAGCTGCCATGTGTGTGAGAGAAGAGGAGAATGCCCAAGAGAGAAGAAATGATGCGACCAAGGTTCTTTAGTTCTTTGCTTTCATAAAAGAACCAAACAGAAAAGATCATTTTCTTAAAACACTGCCCTTTAAGAGAGAAATGTGCCAAAAATTATTATTTCGATGGAAACACCTGATTTTTTCTTTGAAAGAAGACTGTTCTGTTCTGTGGATATTTAATCATATGGATTTCTCCAGTAAAATAATTTATGCCACACGCCTGATTGTATTATTTGCATGAAAATCATTTTTACCATACAAAAAATATATCTAACCATGCTAATAACAAAAATTCTAGTAGTGATTTAAATAATCATTAATTAACTCTCAATCTTCACTTGTCATGTATCTGGCTCGAAAAATATTCTGTAAAGTAGCAAATTGCAATTACTGTAGACTCGTATCTCGAGATACAAAGTTCAAATGATCGATCCGGACCTTTGACAATATTTTCCATACGACTATCTAGTTGGAGACTAAATTTACTTTTTAATTTTCTTACTATTTTATCGGATGTTTTCAAAATTCATTAATCTAACAATTTATGAACACCCAATTTAACAAACTTTTCGTTCATCTGATAAAATAGTTAAAAAATAAAAAATGTAAAATTTTGTCTCTAAGTAGATATTTGTATGGAGAACATTTTCAATAGTCGAGATCGATCATTTGCACTTTGTATAAAGATACGAGTCTAAAGTTATTGCAACTTGGTACTTTATAAAGTAGTTTAGCATAATTATATATATATGAGATAGACAAGGGTGTTCCATGAAAATGACTACAACAAATGTGATGTATTTACATATCAAACTTATAGATATTCAATCAAAATAGTATAAAGTCAAGTGATCAATAGATGGTAAAAAATGAAGAAAATGATTTGAAAACCTTCAAATTCACTTATTGCCTGACTTTATATCAAATGAACGAAAATATATAAAAAAAAATTAACGATTGGATTTTGTCATTTAATGACGATTTATTCGAAAATAAGGTTAACTAAAATAAAAGTAGCCTTAATCTATACAGATATACCCATATATTACCAATATATCAAATGTAAGATAGTCCAAATTGTGACATAGAAATTTGACAAAAAGTAAGTGCAAGTTGCAATGGCCTATTCTTTTGTGCTATTTTATAGATGCCGATAACATAACCACTCCATAAAGAATTAGCAAAGTTGCACAAGTGTACCATTGATATTGGTTCTTCCTACTGTTCCCATTTTGTTTTTAAGTTCATAATTCCTTTATTAATCAACTAATTAGGTTACTCTCACAAGTCACAAGTTTGTAACCAATACGAACTTTCTCGAGTGTTCTTCCTGAGTCCTGACCAATTAATTGTGGGATTTGATTTTCTATGACGAATTCAGGGGGAACTAGTACTTCTAACATTGTTGAGAGAGAAATTTGCAAAATGTCATCTGCATTCTTAATATTAAAAGTAATCTAATAACCAAACTGTTACACCATTCATCATTGATTTATAGAATTTAACAAATGATCACTGCACCAAAAATTGGATTTATTTCGAGTTTTTTTTTGTCTTTATTGTCGGTTTTTTCTTCCGACGTAATAGAGAGGATACTAAAAGTATTAACAACCGATGATAATATCTTGACTTTTATCATCTATTTTTTACTAATAAGCAGTGATAAAAGTGACTTTTATCATATGTTTTTTACTAATAACCGGTGATAAGCTTTTATCACAGGTTGTTACTAAAAAATCAGTAATAAAAGTCAAATAAAAAAGTAAAATAAAAGCTGTACGATCTGCAACCTGACAGCTAGTTGCAGAACGTACAGCTTTTGACAGCTGTCAATCGCAGATAATTCAGATTTCAAAATTTCAAATTTCAAATTTAAATTTCAAAATTTAATTTAAAAATAAGAAACATAAAATTAGAAGTAATAAATAGAAAAATAACAAGAAAATAGACGACAAATAGAAAAAAGTAAAGTAAGAAAACATAAAAAATAAGAAATAAATAAATAAAAGAAGAAATAGAACAAGAATAAAAGAAATAAATAAAAGACAACAAAAAAATAAAACAAAAACAAATAAGTAAAATAGAACAAGAATAGAGAGGAGAGAAGAGTCGGCATCGTTTACATCTGATATATATTGAGAGAATAAAAATGACGATCTGTCGCTTTTCGAAGAAGAACAAGAACAACAATGATGAATATAGAGGTAGAAAAAGAAGATAGTAGGAAGATATGGGAGATAGAGAGGAAATATAGAGGTATATATACAGAGAGATGAGGGAGAGACTAGAAAAAAATGAGCTGGAATGCGAGTTTTCAAAATTCAAATTGTTTGTCGGTTTAAAAAAAAAAATCCGGTGATAAAAAGTTATCACCGGTTATTACCAAACAACCGGTGATAAAAATTTTATCATCGATTTCTTCTTAACAACCGATGATAAAATATTCTTTTATCACCGTTTTTTATTAAAAAAAACAGGGTCAATACTTCTTGGTGTTTTTAACTACGGATGTCACTAAGATTAGGTGATAATTATGCGGCACTAAAATTCTTTTGTGTTGTAGTGGATAAGGATATTTGTTCATTTTAACTTCTCCCAAAACAATTAATGGAGCTCATTTAAAATTATATATTGACAAATAGGAAATAATTTTAAAATTAATACATAAGGTAGTGGATTTTTGCAAGCTTGGATTAATATTGTCTTGATTGGTATATATACTAACTTATGAACATTTATATGGATATTTGTTACTGTATATTACGACAGTCTAAGTTTAATTTAGAAAGTTGCTTTTGACTTGGCAATATTGATGACCTAGCTATTGCTTTCAGCTCAAATAATTTGTTCTATTTTTTCAAGCACGAAGCTTGTGAGCTGATACATGATAGGTATGGATTTTAAGACACATCTCTGTTTTGCCTTAAATTCAAACTGTCAATTAATAGAATATAGGTCAAAATTAATGCTCTCAGATAATAATTGCTACTATGACTAAAATCAAATTTCACTTTCCTTTCTACAAAATGAAATTATCAAAGCTTTTGCATATATATACGTACCCAAGCAATAAAATCTGGTATGACCCACTATACTTATCACCTCACCTAAACCCACTTTTCAATAATTTTGAACTATTTTGAATTTTGGACTTAAGGTGTAAGTCAAAGCTCCAAATGATCTCCAATTCAATACACAATTTTCAACGTACGATATCTTAATTATTACACTAATAGTAATCTCTCATCCTTTGCTAGCTAGGCAGGATTTTTTCTTTGTGTGTACGTGTTATCTGAGAAAATAACTCTTTATCTTAATTGATGTAATTATTCTATGATAATATCTTTTACTTAATAAAACATATGTTTTAAATGCAACATGTAATGATAATAAATTATCAACCTAGAATCACTTAAGAAAATCTTAAATTTTTGAGCTGATGTCATATCTTGTTTTATGCTTGAGAAGTCTAGAAATCGTCACTTCACTTGATTCAGATATCAATGCAATCCTTCACTTTCTTCTCCTCTCGTGCGTGCTTCACCACCTGTGATGTGGCTACAAAGTCTTCCAAGACGATAAGTCTTTCCCTTAATCTTGTACTCGGCAATACTATGTAGAATCCGGTGGAAAAGCTCTACAAATATCACTCTACTCTTTCTCTTCTTTTTTTCTCTATTTCTTTAGAGTATTTTTTGTTGTGTTATGTTAGAGAGAGAGAGTGCAGGATAGACATCACTTTGGGGTTAGGAGTCTTTTATATAGGATGCATGTTAATCTAACAATCCAATCTATCAATAAATTTTTAATTATCAAATTATAATTTCTGCACTTTAGAAGGTCCATTCCGGTAACACTTAATATCCATTTTAAATATATTTTATTGATCACTTATCATGAGTATATTATGACATACAATTATTATAGTTGTGTAATACATTATGTCCATAATTTTTATGATATACACTACGCCAAATTTGGGATTTATCACCGGATTTTGGGCATGGGTTAAAGGGGGACGATGCTAAATAAAATTAAGGACCGGTGATAAAGGTATAGGAGTTATCATCGGTTTTTAATCAAAATTCGGTGATAATAGCCACATTTATCACTATCCTTTAATTCAAATCTGGTGATAAATATTGTTTATTATTATGTTGTTAATAACGAACTATTTTAGTTGTCTCGTGATAAATACTTATTTCTATATTACAGAAAAATAAAAAGCTGCAGAATGTACGACAAATAAATAATTTCTATATTGCAAAATTATGCACACAATTACATCAAACAAAATAAATTCACATTTATATAAAATGTACACAGTTAATTACACCAAACAATATAAATACACATTTATACAAAATTATTTACACAAAGTTACACCAAACAAAATAAATTTACACACAGTTACACCAGAAAAAATACATTCACAAATTGAACCAGCGAGTAATAGATGCAGCAACATAGACTTCAAATTCACGAGATCTTTGACTTGAAACCTGAAAAAATGAACAAAATAACTTATTTCAACATTTAAACCTTATCTCAACCCATAATTTCAACAATACCGAAATATAAACAAATCTAGCCCTCATATATATGCAGCTATGTTCATACTGTCAAAAATCCATAGAGTGAACTGGAAAGTTTAACAAATCTAGCCTCGATGGAATTTTAATAGTAAGAACGTAGCTGCATTGAGGAAGAAGCTTTTCATTCAGATTTGAGCCCTCATATAAACAAATGTAGCTCTCATATATATGCAGCTATGTTCATGTTGTCAAAAAACCATCGAGTGAACTGAAAAGGTGAAACTAATCTAGCCTCGATGGAATTTTAACAACAAGAACGTAGCTGC
The DNA here is from genome assembly GCA_964058865.1 of Eleocharis quinqueflora. Classification (NCBI taxonomy): domain Eukaryota; kingdom Viridiplantae; phylum Streptophyta; class Magnoliopsida; order Poales; family Cyperaceae; genus Eleocharis; species Eleocharis quinqueflora. Next base: position 413,544 of record CAXKVX010000128.1, on the reverse strand, counting down.
ATTGAGGAAGAAGCCAACAGTAAGATCTGAGCCCTCATATATATATATATATATATATATTCAGCTCTGTTATAATTATCGAGATCCATCGAGTTTCATGAAAAGTTTTTCACTCATCTAGCCTAGATGGAACTTCAATAATAAGAACGTAGCTGCATATATAAAAAATTTAACAAGTGAAAAAGGAGTTCAAAGCCAGAGGCATATAAATAAATCTAGCCCTCATATAAAAAAATTCAGTCCTCATTTATGCAGCTTTGTTCATGTTGTCGAAGATTCATCGAGTGAACTGAACAGTTTTTCACTTATCTAGCCTCGATGAAGCTTCAACAACAAGAACATAGCTGCATTGAGAAAGAAGGGGTCGTTCATATCTGAGCCACAGCCCACATATATGTCTATTTATACACGAACTACAGATCTGAAGAGCCAAAAATTTGAAATAAAAGGAGGAAAATGAAAGGGTGGCTGTGTTTAATGGTGGTGATGGAGGAGTCTCGGAAATGATCAAAAAGTAAATAGAATTTAATTAAAGGCGGTACTTACAGAGATGTGAAGCGTCTCGGAAAGGAGGAAAGGGTGGTTGTGAGGCGCCTTGGAAATGAGGAAAAAATCTTGGAAATTAATGGTGGAGGGAAGTTGCTGGAAGGAGATCTGCTGGGTTGGCGATCGAGGAAGACAGCAGGCGTATACATAGGGTTTCTAAATTTATCACCAGTTGTTTTTTAAAATCCGGTGAGAAAGACTTTATACCGAACCCTTATTAAGAATAGATGATAATTTCTTCTCTTATCACCGATTTTTGTTTAGCATCCGGTGGTAAGTCATAAAAAAGTGTCTTTTCAGATAAGTTCAATACTTAGTTGCGGATTTTTATGTAAGATCAGGTATTAAGTTTTAAACTAAATATCAGAAATGTCACTGGATTGTATTATTATCGGATATTTTAAAACTCTGGTGATTAAGTGGCGGTACTAAAATCTATTTCTGTTGTAGTGATATATGATAACCCATACGTCTATGAAATTGTAAATCCAACCTTTTTGTGTATAAAAAGAAAATAGTAATTCTGCAAAATAAGATCCCATCCCCAAATCCTTTTTTTTTTCTTTTTAATATTACCCCTTGATTATTTTTCAGCCAAGAAGCCCGTAACAAATTCTGCACCTTTCTCTTAACCAACAAAGCTAAACTAATATCCTAAAAAGCCAGGGTAGACGTGTTACTATTGGGGCCTTTGACAGAAGTCATTTTCGTTGTGACCCCTTGCTCCCTCTCTAGCTAGCTTTCCTACTTGCCTAACTATTCTTCTATATATCTTATATGCCGCCGCTTCTCTATAGTCTCTCACAAATCAACCATTAGCACCTAAATATCTCATGTCAACTATCCATGCCCATAATATTGTAACCCATATATTCACTAATTCCTTTCTCCATCATTAAGCAAATCGCTCAAGTATGCCTGATCAAACCCAAAAATATGGAGAAGTGAGAAATTGAGAATCTCTCTTTTTGAGATAAGGTATGCAGATATATTGACAAATCAGATGTAACATAAAGCCTTTTTTATTTGTGTTTTAGGTTATATGGCCTCGACTAGTGGCAAGAAAGCTTCTGCGGCGACCATTTGGTAGCAGTAGATTTATTGCTGACTTGCCAGATATTCAGACTTTGTTCCCTTTACAGAGTTTTAATGAACAGATACTACGAGAGAGGTCACTTAACAGCCACAGAGACACTGTTAAGTACAAGTAAGCATTGATTCATGTACTTCAAATGATCTTAGCTGTGATTCATTAATGGGTGAACAAAAATCAAGGTGTTAATTTATTTCTTGTAGGATCTTTGCTAGTACATGGAACGTCGGAGGTGTTATGCCAAGTGATGATTTGTGCTTGGATGATTGGTTGGATGTAGAGAACAAATCCTATGACATATATGTTCTTGGGTACAATTTTATAACTAATTAGTTGAATCATATTCTTAATTAGTATTGTGGACATATTACTTCAATTAAGAAATGAGTTAACTCTTTGTGCTTCATTTTGATAAGGTTTCAAGAGATAGTGCCACTTAGTGCAAAGAACGTTCTAGGACCAGAGAAAAGATGGATATCTAACAAGTGGAATTCTCTCATTGGAGACACATTAAACAAATCTACCAACAAAATTTCAAATCAAGGTTTTAAGGTAAAGAATGCCCAGGAAAAAAATTTCCAAGAAAAAGTTGCTAGTTCAATGGAGAGTAGTTCTAGCAGAGAATTTAGATGCATCATAACCAAGCAAATGGTCGGCATTATGACCACTGTTTGGATCAGGGATGAACTTCTAAAATTCATTCACCAGCCCAGTGTTTCTTGCATCGGCTGCGGTGTCATGGGCTGTTTAGGAAACAAGGTAAGCCGATTATATTTTTTAAGATATTAACAGAAACAACAAATTAACATATAGAGTTTAACACTATAGATCCAGATTAGTGAAGTACATATCAACTCAATTCTGTAATATCATTGTAATAGGGTGCTGTGTCAGTTAGATTTTTCTTGCATGAGACGAGCTTTTGCTTTGTATGTTGTCATTTGGCTTCTGGAGGTAAAGCAGCAGATGTGCAGCTAAGAAATACAGATGTTATCGACATTCTTACAAGAACAAGCTTTCCACGAGGCAGTGCCTCTTTGAATTTGCCTTGCAAAATCCTGCATCATGAGTAAGTTTATTGAACTAAAAGTACAAGAAAAATGTAGTGTTTAATTATGTCGTCCTAATTTTTAATATGCTCTCATTTGAATTTTTAATCATAGTCTAGTATATAGGTGCTATCATCACATTTCCGTTTAGTAGGCTAGGTAAGCTTAATGAGTTAGTTAATTGAGTGCAGTTTTGCATGTGTATTTTAAAAGTATAGTTGAAATTGACAATTCCCTGTCAGGACAAAAGGCCAGCAACAATCGTGAAGAGAATCTCTATTTTAGTAACGCATTATATCTTCATGAGATCATCATGAGATGGCTTAAGTGTAAATATTTAATTACAAATTTGGATTCTGTCATTTTAAGGTCAACTTGGACATTTATCTGAATATTAGCTCAGTATTAATCAGATGACATCAGAATCACCTTCTTTTAGGAAGAGACAAAATAAGAAATGTAAAATAAACAGTTCAACCAATTAAGTTATATGGATGAAAATTCTAGAAAAAAAAAATATGCAGAAATGGAAAACGAACTTCAATATATAACAAAACCGGTGTACATGGTAATATTCATAATTTGTAAATACATTTTTTGTTCTATGTGATGCAGTCGTGTAGTCTTACTAGGCGATTTAAATTATCGAATCAATCTGCAAGAGCACGAGACCAAGGCACTTGTAGAACACAGGAGGTGGTCCACCTTACTAGAGAAAGACCAGGTGCATCTCAGCCACAAGTAACTAATAATATTTTCTTCATGTAGAAAATTACTAATCATAAGATTAATTATATATTTTGATGCAACTGTAGCTGAGAATGGAGTTCATGCGAGGACGCATATTCCAAGGTTGGAATGAAGGCTTGATTATATTCTCTCCTACGTATAAATATTACCCAAATACTGACTTGTATTATGGTTGTGCTCCAGGCACAAAATGCGACAAAAAGCGCGCTCCGGCATGGTACGAAGAATATGATTATTTGCAGATCTTAGTAATTAATTTTGAAACTTGATCACAATGGATGATCTAGTTCTATTTTCTCCTTTTTCATTGCAGGTGTGATAGGATACTCTGGTATGGCATAGGTATGAAACAAATCCGATACGACAGGTGTGAATCTAGACTCTCTGATCACCGGCCTGTTTGTGCAGCCTTTATAACTGAAGTAAATGTGAAAAAAAGTTGTAGTTCATTAAGAGATTTCCTAATGTCAGATAAATTAGATGATTACTTGGAAGATTTTGTTGGAGGTGAAGACAACTTGTTCATAAAAAAATGTGACAAGTTAGTTGATTGAAAAACAATGTGATGGACTATTTAGCTATCATTTTTTTTTTGTTTAGAAATGTTTGATAGAAAAAATATATAGATATTTGCATTAATTACATTTTCTTTCCTTCAAGTTGTTATAGGCTACATAAAAGAGTCAAGACTCACCATTTTCATATTTTGATCATCTGACACATAATTTAAGTTTGTAATTTTTTCTCCTCTATAAACAATATTAGGCAAGCGAGATTTGTGGTTTTCACCACTGGTCTAGTTTTCCACAATTTCTAGTGTTCTTTTTATTTCTCTCTTTCTCTCTTATCTTCCTCTTGTTCTCCAACTATTATTAGAGAACTAATATTAGAGCCCAAGTTATGTTGTGTTATTGTGTGGCCACCTCGATTTTATAACTAATATTAGAGCCCAGGTTATGGAGAAGTTTTTGGTGTACAAAATCAAACTGAACGCTTGTGAAGAAGGAAGCATTGCTTGAACAACATGGACGATGGCAAGGCAAATATCTGATATTTCGATGACAAGTATTTTTGTTATTGAAAACTACAAATAACCAATATGTTGTATGCGAAAGAATTAGGGGATACGATGTTAGAGAAGAAACCCGACACCATGGAGGACAAGGTGTAGAAGAAGCTAGATCGCCGTGGATTTGGTCTCATTCGCAATTCCATCTCAATGGATAAGACTTCACATGTCCCTAATGTGACCACAATATTTGGATTCATCAAGAGACTGTCTGACTTGTTTGAGATGCCCTCGAGTTCCAACAAGATCACCTTCTACGACGACTATTTCAACTTCAAATGACCAAGGATGTTTTCGTGACAGAGCATATAGCCGAGTTTAACCACATCATTAATCAACTGAAGGCGATTGCATATCCCCTTGATGATGAGTTGCTCGCACACTATTTGTTGATCTCTATGCCGAATAGCTCGTCAACTACCATAGAGGTGATCTCGAGCCAAGAGAAGATGACCCTTGACTATGTTCGTGACTGCATCATTAGCGAAGGTATTCGTAGAAATGAGCGGGCGAAACAAGTGCGACAACCCTAACTGTTCAAAGTGGTCGAGAGTCAAGATGAGAACTGAGGCATATTTTAGTCGAGAGGACCAAGTCTCGGACCGACGTGAGGCGGATTGATAGAATTATGGGAAGAAGGGTCACCTCAAGTGTGACTGTAAGGCCCCTTAAAAGTTAAAGAAGAGAGAAGACGAGTCCTATTCGGTGAACACAACAACCAAGGAGGACTCAAATGATGCGCTAGTCTTATGTGTCGACAGCCCAAATCGAATCTGGATTCTAGATTTATGTGCTTCTTTTCATTCTACCTCTTGCAAAAAATGATGAGATTTTTTAACTGGAGAATATGAAAAGGTATTCTTACCGGATGGTAAACCTTTAGATATCATAGGCAAATGTGGTGTTCATATTTATTCAAGCAATAACTATAAATGTAAATTACATGATGTTCGTTATATTTACGGGTTGAAGAAAAATTTAATCTTTGTGGGTCAATTGGATGGCGAGGGATATAAGACCATCTTTGGTGAAGATTCCTGGAGGATAGTGAAATAAGCTATAGTTGTAGCATGGGGCATCAAGGTGGATACACTTTATCTAACTGACAACAGTGTAGACTTGGTAGAAATTGCAGGGGTTGAGACCAATCCAATTTTGTGGCACAACAGACTGACACAGATAAGTGACAATGGGTTGAAGGTGCTAGCATCAAAAGGGTTGATACCGACTATGTAGTCGGTTGATATCGGACAAGTTGGATGTAAAGGCCAAGAAATATCTTTTTGTTAGGTATGGGACTAATTATTTTGGTAATAGATTTTGGGATGAGAAAAGTCGAAAAGTAATTAGGTACAAGGATGCTACCTTCAGTGAAAAAGTGTTATATAAAAAGATGTCCAAATCTAATGGGTATGAAGTTAGAGAGAGTGATTTGAGAGATTTGAAAGTTTCAAAGGATTTATCGACAATGAATGAATGCCGTCCAAGTAGATCATGAAGCCAATGATGAAGCGGAAATTGATGATATTGTGGCCAAAGATGTAGCTAATGATCAAGAAAAGCCCAATCCACAAGAATAAATGTTGAGAAGGTCTACTCGGGTTCGTAAATCTAACACGCGGTATCTATCTTCCCTCAAACATTTACTTTTGATCGTCTTGGGTGAGCCTGAAGACTACAATGTGGTGATAGATTCGAGTGATGCGGTCAAGTGGGAGCAAGCAATGAAAGATGAGTTAAGGTCCCTGTAGAAGAACATGACATGGGTCATGATTCAATTGCAAGAAGGGAAGAAGGCGCTACAAAATTAGTGGGTGTATCCATTTAAAGAATAGACAGATGGCAGTAAGTGTTACAAGGCAAGATTGGTGGTCAAGGGTTTCTTGCAAAAAAATAGGTATTGATTACAATGAGGTCTTCTCACTTGTGGTGAAGCTTACAACAATTTGGATGATTCTCGATATTGTGGCGGCCGAGGATTTCCACCTAGAACAACCTGATGTGAAGATGATTTTCCTTCACGGAGATTTGGAGGAGGAAATCTACATGATGTATCATGAGATATTCGAAACTCATGGACAGAAGGATCTTGTCCGCAAGTGAAATAAAAGCATATACAGTTTGAAGAAAACTCGGAGACAGTGGTATGAAAAGTTAGACAAATTCATGAGTAGTCGTGGATTCAAACGAGGAGACACATACCACTGCTGCTACTTCATAAATTAGAGAAATTTTGGTACCATTGACATCATAAATTCCTACAAAACATTGATTTCAGTACCATCTCCCTACAACAATATCACAAATACCTACTTCAGTTATAAGACCACCATACCAAACATCATGACAATCACATGCATAACAATAACTTTTCTAAGACACTAAAAATTATCCACTAATGCAGACAGCTGAGTGTTTTGGTTCTTTCTTTCTCCCGTATCATCATTCATCACATCAACTTGCTCAACAATTTGTTCATCAACAGGCTCGCTCAAGGTATCAATTTGATGAAGATAATTTCTCATACTCTTTCTCCCACATGAAAAGGCTACACCGAGAAATCCTCTGTCACTAATTCAACACTTAAAATAGGTGTCATTGGGCATTACTGCTAAAAGCACTGTAGAAGAAATTATCAAAGCAAAATTAATTTCGCAATTAGCTGCCACTGTTCGGCAAAATTAAAGCAAGTTGGTTCCAATTTTTATTGCCACTGTTCAATTATTAACCAGTAAATTCCGATTTTAGTGGTAAAACCACTGTTCAGCAAGTCAAGCCCCGATTTGTTATCACGAGATGTTATTATGGTGTTCGGTTATACAATTTGACAGAAAACCAAATCAAAATGTAGGATTAAACTACAATTTGACTGTTTCTCAATTGAACTGTGTGATTAAAGTACATATCATAAGAAAAAGTTGAAACAATTCATATAACTATCAGGTCAGATCGTAAGAGCAGTACTACTCTGTAAATTCAAAAATTGAAAATGAAATTGAATCAAAATCAAACACTAATCTGTAAATTCAATCTCACCTTTGATTTTTTTTCACACTTGTAGTAAACCTTTCCTAGATTTGTTGCTGTCTCGCTCACAAGCCTCAGATAGGATTGAGATCTCCTACTTTTTTCTTTCTTTAACATGGACCGTTAATTTATAATGAATATATCAGATCAATATCAAAAAGTCCTCTTTAATTTCACCTATGATGATCCGTCCGTCCGTTTTTAATCCGACAGTCCATAAATGAATAATAGGATCCTCCTTTTCCCCCGAAATAATAGCAGATTCGAACACCATCAGATAAATGTTCCAGCAATTTGGACATTCGACGAGAGGCAAAAATCTCCCTCTTGATTAGCTCGCGCTGGAGGTTGACGATTGGGAGGAGGCAAGGAGAGAAGAGCACTGTTGTGAGAGAGAGGATGTTATGTTCTTACAGGAAAATTAAAGAGATAGAAGTGAAATTGAGACAGAAATTGGATGGAATAATGCTTTTATTGAACAACTCAGAGGAATTAAGACAAAATTCCTTGAGAATTTAAAAGAAATCAGAAAGCCAGTAATGGCGGAACTATAAAATTGACAATGAAAAAGTGTTTTGAGGAAGAAGATGCGTTCAGTGATCTCACTGCTCAGCTTCTCTTATTTATAGTGATCAAACAGTAACGGCCAGCCTTCTTCTCTCCATTTCTTGAATAACTGGACAGAGCTATTCTTCACTGACCTTGGGTCCCACTTGTCAGCACTATTTTATTTATCCCGTTGGTCTCCTTTCTTCTTGGGCCTTCACTTCTTCTATTTCTAGGCTGTCCAAAGGAAAGCTAAGCCCAATGTTTGAATCAATTTCCTGGATAACGGTCCCTATCTCTTCTCTTGGCTCGGTACCAACTGCTGCACTGCTCTCGGTACCAGCCAGTGCTGAAAATACCTCCCCCTGCAAACTCGACTTTTCCTCAAGTCGATGGTTTGGAAACTGAGCTTTCAGTGCTTTATACTCGTCCCACGTAGCACTTTCCTCATCTAAGTGAGACCATTTTACTAACACCTCAGCAACTGCTATATTCCCCTTCTTCACTAACCTTCTATCGAGAATTGCCAGAGGCTCAATTCTCATTTTTCCTTCAGGACCCATGAGAGGCAGTTGGGTTAGAGGTTGTATGTTTGTGCCAATCTGTTTCTTGAGCTAAGAAACGTGAAAAACTGGATGAATTGAAGAGCCCATGGGAAGATTGAGTTTGTAAGCAGCAGACCCAAATTTATCAATTATCTCAAATGGTCCATAGAAACGAGGCTTCAATTTCTGACAGACATCCTTCTTTTGAATTGATATCTGCCTACAAGGTTGCAGCTTGAGGTAAACCCAGTCTCCAATGATGAACTTCCTTTCAGTCCTTGTTTGATCAGCATAGTGCTTCATTCGACTTTGAGCTTTGGTCAATTGAACCTTCAGTAGCTTGAATGCTTCATGCCTATCTTTGAGCAACTGTTCCACAGCTAGATTTTTGGCTTTTAGGAGGGGAACCTAGGGAAAGATGTGGAGGTATATAACCATATAGGGCTTCAATGGGGTAGTCTGAAGAGAGGTGTGAAAATTAGTGTTATGCCACCATTCTGCCAATGGTACCCATTGAGCCCATTTCTTAGGTTGATGAAAAGCCATGCAACGCAAGTAAGTTTCAAGGCATTGATTTAGTCTCTCGGTTTGACCATCAGTTTGTGGATGGTAAGCCGTGCTGAGATTCAACTGTACACCCAGCTTGGTTAACAGCTCCTTCCAAAAGTGACTTATAAAAATGGGGTCTCGATTAGTGATAATCTGTAAAGGTAACCCATGGAGCTTGTATACAGAGTCAAGGAAAGCCCTGGCTACATCTGAAGCTTTAAAAAAGTGGCAAAGGGTAATTAAGTGACAATATTTGGTAAATTTGTCAATTATTACCATAAGGACATCCTTGCCATCACACTTTGGTAAACCTGTAATAAAGTCCATGGATATCGTTTGCCAAGCCCCATCAGGACTAGGTAGGGGTTCCAGTAACCCTAGAAGAGGTAATCTCTCACTCTTGTTGACCTGGCATATATCACATTTGAGCACATGATCCATGACCTCCTGTTGAGTCTAGGTCAATAAAAAAGCTTCTTTACTCTTTAAAAAGTGCCTAATATCCCTGAGTGTCCCCCAACACTTGAATCATGAAGGGATTGAATGACTTGGCACCTCCAATCACCAGTAACCCCAACATAAATTATGTTGTACTTTCTGATAACCCCTTGATGCACAGTAACATCAATGTTAAGTTCTTCCTTATTTTTGTGTTTTTGCAAGATCTCAAGGGCCCATGTATCATGTGTATAACTCTTCTCATATACAGATAATTGCTGACTTTTAATCCCTAAAGACTTGCTCAAGTTGGCTATTGGTCTTTGAGTTTGCATGAGGACTGCCCCAATGCCATGGTCAGATGCATCAGTCTCAATGATAAATGATTTGGTGAAATTAGGCATAGCAAGCACTGGTGCATTGCACATTGCACTTTTAAGTTTGGCAAAAGCCTCAGATGCTTCAGGACTCCAATTAAAACACCCTTTTTTGAGAAGGATGGAAAAGGGCTTTCTAATTAGACCATAATTTTGGATGAATTTTCTATAATACCCTGTGAGCCCTAAGAAGCCTCTCAACTGTTTAAGGATTTTTGGTGTTGGCCATTCCTGCATAGCCTGAATCTTCTCAGATGTTGTTGCTACACCCTTGTTTGAGATGATGTGCCCCAAGTAATTTATGCTTTGTAATGCAAAAGAACATTTACTTCTCTTGGCTGTCAGTTTGTTCTCTCTCAGTATGGTAAGAACCAGGAAAAGGTGTTGCTCATGGGATATCAAGTCAAGGCTATACACTAATATGTCTTCAAAGAACACTAACACATTTTTTTCAAATATGGTTTGAAAATTGTGTTCATAAGAGCCTGAAGGTGGCTGGAGCATTGGTGAGGTCAAATGACATTACCAAATACTCATAGTGGCCTTCATGCGTTCTAAAAGCAGTTTTGTGGATATCTTGAGAGTGCATCAGTATTTGGTGATAACCTGACTTAAGATCAATCTTGGAGAAGAATTGGGCCCCATGTAATTGATCCAAGAGATCATCAATTATGAGTATAGGGTACCTGTTTTTTATGTTTGCTGCATTCAAATGCCTATAGTCAATGCAAAGCCTCCATGAGCCATCTTTTTTCTTCACCAAAAGAGCTGGATATGCAAAGGGGCTGGTGGATGGCCTGATCACCTTCTGGTGCAGTAGTTCTTGTATGATTTTGTCTATCTCCAGCTTTTGATAATAAGAGTATCTGTATGGCCTGAGGTTGATAGGTTTGGTATTAGGCAAGAGAGGGATCTGATGATCAATGGCTCTGGAATGGGGTAGAGATTATGTATCTTCAAAGACATCAACAAAGAGAGACAGTAGTTTGTCAATTGAAGGAGGTAAGGTTGCAATGATAGGTTGAGATGTAGTGCACATCCAAATATGGGCCATCAGTACTTCACTGTTAGCTTTCACTTCTTGCTTGACATTGATTTTTTCACAAAGGGTTACTTGTGCTTTTTCTTGCTGGACCTGTAATCTGGTTGGTTTACCCTTGTGATAAAATTCAATCCATTTGTTTCCTCAATCGATTTTCATAGGTCCCAGAAATGAGAGCCAGTCCACACCTAATATCACATCATAGCCTTTGATGGATAAAAGCCTTAGGTCACTTTGAAACTCTTGGCCTTGAAGGGAAAATTGTAAGGAAAGACACATTGAATCAGTGACCATTTTGTCCTCATTTGCCACCATAATCATCAGGGGTGTTGTTTGAATGATATTGCAAGCTTGGCCAGTGAGAACAAGGGAGTCTACAAAGCTATGAGTGCTTCCACTGTCAACTAAGGCACAAACTGGTTTATGCCCAATCATGCCTTTGAATCTCATGGTGTTGATGGTAAGTGCACCAGAGGTATGCATAGAAACAATAACTTCCTCTAATTCAAAGTTTTCTTGCTCTTTAGAGGTTTTATCAATGGTGGCCAGTTCACTAGGTGTAGAATTGTCATCATTTTCTTGTCCCAGCAACATCTGTACTTTCACCTTACACTGGTGGCCAGGAAAATACATGTCACCACACTTGAAACATAGGCCTAAGGTCCTTCTTTGGTCCACAATTGCATTTTTGGGAGGGCGTGGTTGGGATTGTGTTTTGCTCTCACTTTGTGTAGTGTCAGGTCCCTTGCTTTTATCGAAAAAAGGTTTAGGATTGTAATGAGAAGAGAGAGGGGCATTTCGAGAATTTTCCTTCAATTGTTGCAATTGCTATTCATAGCAACCTCTATATGCAATGAGTACTCAAATGCTTCTTCTAAGGTATAGGGTTTGAAAGCTTTCAGGTATGATTTAATATCAGCCCTAAGACCAATTATGTATGCATCTACAAAGTCCATTTCAGAGAAATGTCTTTGTTCTAAAAGTAATTTGGCCTTTACCCTTTCGAATGCATCAATGTACTCCTCTACTGAGTGTGTCTGATTTAGCAGCTTAAGCTCCTCAAGAGCAATTTTCATAGCTGGCCTCTGGAACCTCTTCATAATAAATTGAGTCAGCTGCTCCCAGTCAGGTGGATCATAATCAATGGTGTAGCCATCATACCATTCATTTGCACGATCTCTGAAATGCAAGGATGCCGTTCTAGATCTGAACTGTTGTGGTAATTGATAAAGATCAAAGTAAGATGTGCATCGATTAATCCACTCCAGGGGATTTGTCCCATTGAAGGAAAGACAATCAGATCTAGGCAGAATAGACCTATTCTCAACTGGCAATTCTGTTGTTGGCTGTCGATTTGGTCTGACAGTTGATATATGCAGTCTTGGAGTACTATCATCTCTGGCTCTAGATCAGGCATAGTGCGATGGCCTCGCAATATTGCCTCCCATCTGAGCTCTATTTCATGCAATTTAGAGTTGAACTCTCTTGCAATGGTCTGAGTTTCACGAGCAATTGCCTGAACTGTTTGAAGCTGACTGGCCTGGAGTTGCTCAGTGATCGTTCGAACTAAGGCCTCATTTGACTGTGTCTCATGAAGACGAGCATTAGACAATTCCTCTTCCCAACGACTGTTCATATCAGATCTCAATCGATCTAACTGAGCCTGTAATTCATCCATAGCTCGAGTGTTTTCTGTTCGGGGCATAAGAAGCGGTCGCAAGATCGCTGCTCTGATACCACTTGTTATGTTCTTACAGGAATTAAGACAGAAATTAAAGAGATAGAAGTGAAATTGAGACAGAAATTGAATGGAATAATGCTTTTATTGATCAACTCAGAGGAATTAAGACAAAATTCCTTGAGAATTTACAAGAAATCAGAAAGCCAGTAATGGAAGAACTATAAAATTGACAATGAAAAAGTGTTTTGAGGAAGAAGATGAGTTCAGTGATCTCACTGCTCAGCTTACTTCTCTTATTTATAGCGATCAAACAGTAAAATCCATCCTATTACAGTTTAACTACACAGTAAAAGTGAAAATCAGAATAAGTAGCGAAAGTTTTCTGTTATAACGGCTAGCCTTCTTCTCTCCATTTCTTGAATAACTGGACCGAGCCATTCTTCACTGACCTTGGGTCCCACCTGTCAGCACTCTTTTATTTATCCCGTTGGTCTCCTTTCTTCTCGGGCCTTCACCTCTTCTATTTTCTGGGTTGTCCAAATGTTTGAATCAATTTCCTGGATAACGGTCCCTATCTCTTCTCTTGGCTCGGTACCAACTGCTGCACTGCTCTCGGTTCCAACCAGTCCTGACAGAGGAACATAAGGGAGCATCTAGGTTTTCTACAACTCAGAATCGACACATAAAGGAGAAAGGGGCAGGGGCATAAGGAAAAATACGAAAATAAATTTCAAATACAAATATTTTGAATAAAAATAAATAGTAAATATATAAGAACGGTAAAATTAAGGGCAAAGTTATTTTACAGTGACATTTTTCAAAACAGAAACTTTGAGATGACAGTTTTCAAAATTGAAAATTTTGGAATGACAAATATCGAATTCTCCCTGTATAAATTTATTTAATTCTCTTGTTTTGTAAACCATTTCATGTAGGTAATTTTATCGCATAGTATAATATGTTTCTAGTTGCATATTGACAATGACGGTGAAATAGGACAATAATTCAAAGCACAAATAGTGCATGCATTAATTTTACATTAATCTCTTACCAGAGAACAAAGAATACTGGACAGAGTGCATTGAATTAATTATAGAATGGTTCTGTCCTTTCTGATAATGTATTGTTAACTGGCACTTTCAATCTCAACTTGTTGAAGACAACAATTAAATTACAAAGTTATAAAAGAATACACAAAGCAGGAGAACCACAAAATCATGCTTGATATGACTTAAGAGGAGACAAGACGCTGCAACTTGTCCCATACAATTATAATAACTATGAATAATTTATTTCATTGCAATATTTTGCATGTGACAGGGTCTCTTAATTAGTATATATTCAATTATTCAAATCATCTTAATTTAGTTTGGATATGGCTGGAGGGATAATTAGAAAAACATTATATACTGAGATCTGATCCAACTAATGTGACAAAGAATCACCACTATATATGCTGATGCATGTGTGTTTTTAGATTCATTTCATCTTTGTTAAGCTATGAAAGGACTACATTAACCGAACAGAAAGATTGGTGAGCTCGTTTGATTTGCTGATTTTATCTGACGCTAAATTTGTCAGCATCTGCAATTATTGATTAGTTTTATAATTTGTTATTAGCTGGTTGCAAGAAAGCTAGCTTACTTTGGTACACAGGAAGCAAGCCTTGAACAATTATAATTGGAAAGCCTTTAATTTCAGCCTAAGATCCAAAAGGTTTTATATCTGTTTTCGTATTTTTTTTTAAAGTGAATTTTCGTAGTTGCTCAATTTAAGCTTCATTAACTTAGGCTTTTAAAAGCAATGTTCTAGTATTAGACAATTTAAGAAAATTTAATAAATAACTTTGACCACATCGGCTAATCAAACAATTTTCAAATAGGAATTTTTGCTTTGCTTTCAAGACGGGTTTCAATTTTCAGAAAATAAAAAAGTATATTCATCAATAAATATATATAAATATATTCTTACAAATGTTCTTTATATTATTGTCATTTCATTTTACATTAATTATAATATTTTCTCGTTCTCGTCCCCCTTACCCCCACCCACCGCTACAGACCAAAAAAATTTATGTGCTCGTTGCTCGTTTCTCCTTTCGCAACTTTCTACCTCACTTCTCCTTTCCCTCTCATTCTTCTTTCTCTCTCACTTATCATTTCTCTCTAGTATGTCTATATTTGTTTTATGTCTTAAATTATTGAATGGAGTTTGAATTTGAATTGCAATTGTGTAGATTAGGATTTCGATATTTTTGGCTCAACTCTAATTCGTGAATTGCACCAACAAGTGGTATCAATGTCACATATGTTGCACTATTTGAGATATTTGTTTATTTTCCTGGAAATATATCAACTTTTAATTGTTGCAAAAGTTTTTGTGCTTTCTTGTATTTGTTATTTGATTATTTTAAATATTCTTGAATAAAAAAATTCATTTTGTCAAATTCCTCGCCTTTTATTCGATTTAAAATTGATGCTATTCAAAATTTTAATTTATCAATATTTAAAATAATTATTTAAACAAATAAAGTTTAAATGTGTAAAGATATGCAAAAATTTAGGACTTAAAATTCGAAACAGAAAATTTCTGGAATGAGTTGTTCCAAAAAAACAAAATTGAATTGATAGGTACTCTATTGCGGCCGTAATGGTATCTTGCTGAGGTCAAAACACACTTAGATTGTTTTCTATTTTGGGTGCAACAAAATCTGAACTAACAAGTTATGTTTTGCGGTAGCAAGGCATTTTTCGGCCGGAAGACACTAAATTTTTTTTCTGTTTTGCGGGTGTAATCTAACTTGATCTGATAGGTACATATTGCGGCTGCAAAGGCCACTGTTGTGCTCGCAAGACAATATAATTATATAGAAAATTGCCAAATAAATTGAACTGACAGAGAACTCTCTTGCGGCCGCAAGACATGCTAATTGTGTCAGTTTTTCCGGCACTTTCAGATATGCATATTTTGAATTGTGACCTTATAAATAAAATAAACAATCAATGCCCAATCTAGATTTTTAGTAGTTATAACTAATTATAATTTAGGATATATATATAACTATAATTAATATAGTTACTAAATAATAATATAATTATCTTAATTGATTATAAAATTTAGCTATTATCTAATAAAAAGCAAAAATAAAAGTGCTAAAATTTAAAAAGGTATTCCCATCAAGATTAAATATAGTTTAAAAGATATTTAGTACTTCTCAAAAAGTTTTAGTAAATACTAAATAATGTTAAAAAAAATATATATATATAGTTAACTTTTGAAAATTAGTTTCCCACTAATTAAAGTCACTATTAATTACTATATATACATAAAGTCTAAATTTCATAAAATATATATATTTAATTAAATATTAAAAATTTGTTTATTCTAATTAAAGTTGCTGTTAGTTAATATATATTTAGAATGAGTAGTTTTCTTTCAGGGTACATTATAGTATAGACTTTTACATGATTTCAAAATCTTTTTAAAGGATATTAAGAGTACATGCCACATTTTTCTAAACAATATTGTGCGCAGACGAACACTATTGCTGAAGTATAAACAAAATGACCCATGAAAAGTTTTAAGTTGATGTACGAACTGCAAATTGTTAATTTCTCCCAAAGGAGGATTAATATTAAAGTAGGTGTTGTGTATGTAAAGTAAGGTGTACAAAGAAAAGTGATGAGATATTATGTGCTAATGATGTCTGAGAAAAGCATTTGAGGGTTTGGTGCATCTTGGTCTGTTCGTGAACCATCTCCCCCACTTGAATGGCAAGGTCATTAGTATGTCGATATATCAAACTGACCCAAAATACCTCATTTAATGATACTTTTTGCATAACACCAAAATACCTAAGAGTACTGATAGCATTCAAAGATGCGTCATGCTGGGTAGTATTGTTGGTTTAATATGAAAATAATGGAGAAAATTAGAGTTCGTTGTCAAGGCCTTTGAATAGACTTTAAATTATGATTAAGACGTGGCACATATTCTAATAGTTCTCTTGTTCCAATTTTTTTAGACAATTTGGCAATGATAAATCAGATTTTGTCTCTAAATGGGACCAATTTCAAGCTGAGGTTGTTTATGAGTATGATGAAATATGATCGTGCGCTACGTTATTATCACCCAAAGCCAGCTGATGCATGAGGGGTGGCAACACTTCAAGAGAAAGCTGATATTCAAGAATGGGGACATAATCCTTATCAGGTATATAGTCTTTGAGTGTCTCATGGGTTGTCATTTTCACAATCATGATGCACATTTTATCATAAAAGCCCTGGAGGAAAAGTTTGCTGTGAGAAAAAGGACACAAATTCATATACTCATGGACAAGCTTAACACCTTAAACTATAAGGAAAAAAACTAGAATCATGGAGCACATCACTTAGATGATCAAGCACCAACGTGCACTCATGTCACATAATTTCAACATCTTTGATGTTCTTCTCATATAATACATTTTCATGTCTCTCCCACCCATCTACAGTCAATTCAGTATTACTTACAACTGCATCAAGGAAACTTGGTCAGTGGTTGAGCTTGAAGCTCAGCTAATACAAGAGGAGGAGAGGCAGAAGATGGCTAAGTGAGAGAAGTTCATGTTGTAATACTTGATTCCAAGAAAAAGAAAAATAATCACAAAAACATAAAAGGTAAAGGACCGAACAAAGAAGCTGCAAACAATAATGCTAAGAAGCAAAATAAGGACAATATTTTTGTGAAATCATAAGATAGGGTCATTTGTCACTTTTGCAAGAAGTAGGGACACATTAAGATACACTGCTCTAACTACAACTCGTAGTTGAAGAAGAAAGGTATGTGTTTTGGCTTAATTTGTTCTGAAGTTAATTTTAGTATTGTATCTCTATATTCTTGGTGATTGGATTCAGGTGCAACATCTAACATCAATATCTATGCAGAACTGCCTAAACCTTCGAAGGCCAAGTAAGGCTGAACACTACATTAATGTAGGAGACAGGAGGAAGGTTCAAGTTAAAGGCATAGAAAAACTTAGATTATTACGTAGGACTGACTTTTATTTGTATTTTGAGGTATTAATGGTTCCATCATTTAGAAAAAACCTAATATTTAATTCTTATTTGGACAAGAATGATTATGTATGTTCATTTAGTAATGGAAATTTCAGTTTCTTTCAAATTTCAAAACAAGTTGCTTCTGATTCTTTGTCTTCTTATGATAATATATATTTTCTTGAAGCCCTCTACATTGATACTAGAAAGCGTAAATTAACTAAGAAGAATTCTACTACATTATGGCACAAACATTTGGCACATATTTCTATGAAAAGAATCGAACAACTTATATTAAATGATATTCTCCAACCTTTAGATTTCACATACTCAAAAGAATGTCCAAGTCTTTTAACTTATATTAAATGATATTCTCCAAGTCTTTTAAGGACTGCAACATATATAATCAAGAGGGTTCCAACTAAAGCAACTAATAAAACCCCATATGAAATTTGGGTTGGGCGCAAATCTAGCCTAAATCACATCCAGATCTAGGGATGTCCAACGTAAGGTAGTCCTTATAAGTCACAAAAAAAGAAACTAGATGAAAGAACTGTTAGTTGTTATTTTTTATTGGATATTTTAAATGATCTTGAGGGTATAAATTTTAAATCCAACAAAACATAAAGTTTTTTATTTGGACGTGCGAAATTTTTCGAGGATAATGAGTTTGTGTGGGGAGATATGATAAAAGATAGCATTTTTGAAGAAGAAAAGAATGGTGATGAGACTTTGGACCAAATTTTGGGTTTTGTTAGAATTCTGATACCGTAGAATCTAGAAAATGCATCTAATGTCAATAGAGGCAAACTACACTCCCTACTTAAATTCTGCAGGATAACGTGAACACAAATGGACCGACTCAGACCAAATAACGACATTATCAGGGACGATATCAGTGACCATGCACATGTGGGAGATCTGGTAGTTGGTAACGATGTTCACGAACATGTTCCTCAAGAAATAATACAACCAGAACCAATAAGAAGATCCACTAGAGAGAACAGATTTCCTGGAATATTTGTTTATCTTCAAGAACACGAATTTGACATATGCATATTTGAAAATGATCCAGGAGATATCAAACAAGCTATGAAAAGCCCTAACTCTCAAAAGTGGATCGGTGCCATGAATGAAGAGATGAAATCCATGTACAACAATAACGTTTGAGATATTGTTCCATTGCCTAAAGATAAGAAAACAATTGGTTGCAAGTGGATTTTTAAGAGCAAACAAGATTCTAAAGGCAATGTTGAAAAATACAAAGCACATCTTGTCGCAAAGGATTTTACACAGAAAGAAGACATTGATTATAAGGAAACTTTATCTTTGATTTAATCGAAAGATTCCATAAGGATTATATTGGCATTGGTAGCACACTATGATTTAGAGCTTCAACAAATAGATGTAAAGATAGCATTTCTTAATGGTGACATTGATGAAACGATCTATATGAGGCAACCCGAAACTTTGTGATCGACGATCCAAAGTCTATGGCGTGCCAAATCAAGAAATTCATTTATGTGCTCAAACAAGCATCTCGACAATGATACTTGAAATTTCACAAAATTGTTAGCTCAAACGGTTTGGAGTCTAACTTGGTTGGTGAATGCATATACCATACGTTATGTGGGCAGAAGTTCACTTTTATGGTCTGATATGTGGATGACATACTACTCGCAAGTAACGACAAAAATATGTTACATCGAACCAAGAATTTTCTATTTAGCAACTTTGAGATGAAATATCTTGGTGATGCTTAATTTATTCTAGGGATTGAAATACTAATGGACAGATCCCATGGTCTTTTAAGACTATCCCAAAAAAATTATATCGATAAAATGTTGAGAGCAATGGCATTAAAGACTGTAAACCAAGTGATACATCGTAGTTAAAGGAGACAAGTTCAGTATCGCACAATGTCACAAAACTGATTTAGAAAGGAAGCCAAGAAAGACATCTCATATGCATCCATTGTAGGTAGTCTCATGTATGCTCAAGTATGCACGAGACCAGACATAGCCTTCATCACTGAAATGCTGGGGCGATACTTAAGTAACACATGTATGGAGCACTAGAATGTGGCCAAGAGTGTGCTCATATACCTCAAGAAGACAAGACATTATATGCTCACATATCGGAGATCGAAAAAGCTCGAGGTCATTGTATATACCGATTCCAATTTTGAAGGATGTGTTGACAGCATGAAGTCAAAATTAGGATACATCTACATGATGGCAGTCGGTGTTGTATCATAGAAAAGTGTTAAACATACATTAATAGCATCATCCACAATAGCAGCCGAGTTTATTGCATGCTACGAAGTCTCAAACCATGATGTATGGCTTAAAATTTTTGTCACTAGACTGAAAGTAGTCTCTTCTATTGAGAAGTCGTTAACATTACTATGTGACAGTAATTCAGTCGTGCTCTACGCGACAAACAATAAAAGTTGACTAAGTCTAATTATGTTGATATCAAGTTTGTAGATGTGAAAGAGAGAGTGCAGAACAATGAGTTGAAGATAGAACATGTAGGTATAAACTTCATGATTGCAGATCCCCTTACAAAAAGACTACCATCTAAGAAGTTTCATGAGCATGTAACTCATATGAGTGTAGTACCTATTTTAGGATAGTTTAAGGAAAATGTGGGAGTCTGATTTTGTTTTTTTTCCTATGCCATGTAATTTGTAAAAAGAATGATATATGCAAATTATATTTTTGAATCTCATTTATTTCTCTCTTTAAAGTTTTGACCTTACTAAAGTCAATATTAAAGGTGAACCATTTGGAAATAGGCACGTATAATCACACTCTCGTGTAATTTTCGAACTATATGTCTAGAATCTAATTCATGTCATCCAGCTGTATTTGACACTTTGATTTAAGTCGAGATAGCCACAAAGAAAATGTGGCGCTTAAGTCCCTTGTTGGTATAGCTAGTGGACCAAATTGTTTAAGAAGTACGAAAAGAATGACAGAAAGGTTAAGTAATATGTAGATTCACAGATATATGTAATCAAAAGGATCACACTTGTCCATGTGGGAGATTGTTGGAATTGAGACGTCAAATCCAAATAAAGTTTGGACTACGTGTTATATGATTAATATAGTACATACTGTCACTAATATTATGAGGAGTAATATAAGATATGACATAAATGTGATTAATTGATATAAGGGCATAATACGTATTTCGCTAAATTTTGGGTACAAATACTTATGAAATTTAATGTGAATTAATTATAATTATTGATGGACCGATTATGATTAAATAAATTAATACTAGTGTTAATGTAAAGTTAGAAATATTGTTTGAGCTAAAACCAATTAAATTGGATTAAAGCCCAAGAAAAATAGTGAAATCTGCAAGTGTATTGCTACCGCAAAGAGTCAGGATAGACTTGGCAAGAATCTGCTTAAATTCAGCAGTTCAATTGTGGTCACAATAGCTCCTCTTTGGGGCCGCAAGAGACTTGGGAGATTTTCTATGCTTAAGATCATGTTCAACGATTTGGATCGGTCGTATGAACTTTGAAATTCGAGATATACATGCGAAGCATAAGAGATTTTGTACTTCGCGGAACACCATAGCCTCACTCTATATATATGTATATATGTGTGTGTGTGTGTGTGTGTGTGTGTGTGTATATATATAAAGAAAGAGAGAGAGAGAAGGGTCTATAGTCTCCTTTTTCTAGCCTCTGATAGCCTTCGCCATCAAAATCAATGAAAATTATCGATCAAAACTGTCGAAAACATTCTCCATACTAATGTAGACATGGAGACCAAATTTATATTTTTTTGAATTTTTTACTATTTAATCTAGGGGTTGAAAAAAAAATTATCTAACGATCAACAAACATCCAATTTTCAACCCATCCAATAAAATAGTAAAAAAACTTAAAATATATATATAATTTGGTCTTCAGGTCTATATTAGTATCAAGAATATTTTCAACGACCCAGATCTTCCATTTCATTGGTTTTGATGGCGAAGACTGTCAGAGGCTACGGATCCCTTTATATATATATATATATATATATATATATATAGATATATAGATATATATATATAGAGCATGGCTAAAATAATATGCATAGTACACCCCATTTCATACTATGCATATATATAGCTCAATAAATTGAGATTTAAGTTGCTCAATAAATTCCTCATATGAAAATATTGTAGGAAATCAAATTTCGTGATTTTAGAGCTTTCTTGCTATTTTTTAAATATTTTTTAAAAACTGTCCAGATTTAATACTACAAAAATGCCATTTCTGGGCTGTTTTTAAAAAATAGGAAGAAAGCTCTAAAAATTACAAAATTTTATATCTTACAAGATTTTGATATGAAGAATTTATTGAGCAACTTAAATATCAATTTAATGATCAAATTAAATATAAATGAACGCATAGTATGAAATGAGATGTACTATGCATATTATTTTAGCCATGCTCATATATATATATATATATATATATATATATATATAACTATACTATTCAACTGATTGATCTAAGTTATATATATTACCATACGAGAAGTAAAAAAGTGTTTTACTTCGGCTTAAATAATCACATAACGATAACTCAACTGATTGTTCTAAGTTTGCCAACATAATTTAGACATTAATATCCAAGAAAACTAAATTTGAGTCCATTTGAAATTTTGTAGCTATACTTTTAGATTATTTTGAAAAAATGAGAAAAAATAACACATTTAATAATTAAAAATAAAAATATTCTTGTTCACTTTTAAAAAATTCTAAAAGCATAGCTTTAAAACTTCAAATATGCTGAAATTGGATTTACTAGAAGATTTTGATGTCTAAATTGTCTTGATCAACTTAGATCAATCATTTGAGTTGTCGGGATGTAATTTTTTATGTCGAAGTAAAACACTTTTTTTACTTCGCGTAGCACAGATTTTAAATATTTTTTAAAAACTTGGTCGTGATATAGAAATCCGTAGCAACCAAACTTCCGACCGCTCCATGATAGCAAATGTAAATGACCGATCCGGACTGTTGAAAACATTCTTCATATTAATATAAACTTGGAAACCAAATTTTACATTTCTTTTAATTTTTTTACTATTTTATCGGATGGATTGAAAATTTATTTATCTAACGATATACAAACATCCAATTTTCAACCCATCCGATAAAATAGTAAAAAATTAAAATTTGGTCTCCAAGTCTACATTAGTATGGAGAATGTTTTCAATAATTCGGATTGACCATTTACACTTGGTATGATGGAACAGTTGCGAGCGGCTACGTATGGATCCCTCCCCTATATATATATTCATATATATATATGTATATATGTATATGTATGTATATATATATATATATGTGTGTGTATATGTACATATATGACTTGTTCTAAAATACTTTATAAAGTACAAAAACACATAAATTTTAGACTCATATTTCAAATTTTAAAATGCTAAGGTCAATATGAACCATGAAAATATTGTCCATTGTAAAATCTACTTGCAGACTAAATTTTTCATTTTTTTTGGAAGTTTTTAAATATTTTATTGAATTGATGAAAAATTCTTTAATCTAACACAATTTAACGAACTTTTCATTCAATCGATAAAATTGTAAAAAGATTTCAAAAATAAAAAAGTCTTCAAAGAAATTTTAGTATAGACAATATTTTGAACGACTTAGATCGACCATTTGAATTTCGTAATGCGAGATATGAGTCTAAAGTATTTGTTATTTTATACTTTATAAAATTGCATCATCTCTTCAATTAACGTGATAGCCGTAATATCGAACAAATAGCAGTTGCTATGCTACGAGAAGATTCTAATCATTTTTTTAAGATCTAATGGATCTAAATCAAGCTAATAATTATTTCTACGAAGGTTTTACAACGGACGGTCAACAAAATTTTATCAACATTTTATCAACAAGCTAATAGTTAATCCACCCTTAATCAAATCCAACCATTCTACTTTTTTATATACAGATTTTTATAAGTTATACGAGTTACATGGATTATAATTTTCACTTTGTATAAATAGAAATGACAATTAAAATTAATGAAATAAATATAGTTTAGCACGTAACATTCATTGTTACAAGACATAATAAAAATATAACATACATGAAATGAAACGAAAAGACTGTAACCAGGGACGGATTCAGGATTCTCGCCAGGGGTTCAAGATTTACAGTTTTTTTAGGGGTTTGAAATGATAGTTATTTCTAGAAAAAAATTATTTTACATGGTCATTTATGCAAAAAAATTCAAATACATGGTCAGTTTTAAAAATTTTCTAATATATATGGTCATTTTTGAAAAAAATTTCCAGGGGGTTCAGCTGCACCCCTGGAGCTACGTGGCTCCGCCACTGATTGTAACGAAAGACAATGACGTTTAAATATTTTTAAAGCTCCAAATTTAACTTTTGTGACTAATTTGTTTTGAACGTTCAGTTTTTAAATATATATGTACTCACGCGGATCCGTATTCGCTGTCATTATTTCTCTGTAGTCATTGAATCTGAGTCGTTGTTTTTAATTTGAACGGCTGTGATTTGATTCAGGAGATCTCATTATTTATAAGATCCACTTGTCAGTGAGACAATGGCAAATCCATCGGATATGAATTCATACTCACGCAATAGTGTACAATCAGTCCCGTAAGCTACAGTAGCTCGCTAAATATTAACAACACCTTGTTAAAGCTTATCAACAACTAAATAAATGTTAATGAACCAACATATTTGTTGAAATGTAGAGCCATGGTTTGCAATTTATAATTAAAAAATATAAAAATGAAGATACACTATGAATAAGTACACTAAATACTACCGTTAGATACATCAAAATTCTTATAATAAATTAAAATCGATTGGTTCGATGTGACTCAAAATATCTAACGTACATATCCAAATTTTTCCTATATAGAATATGACATTGTTTTCTAATTATGAGGAATAAATTTTGTTAGTAGCAAACAGTTGTATGTAAGAACTTAATATCTGTCAAACACAAGACACCGTAACAAATAGTTATTGCTTAACACATAATAATACAAAAGCAATGTGCACGAACATTCAACTAGTACATTATTAGTTTGATTAAAACAGTGTGCAGTTATTCTAAACATTGTTGTAATATTTGGTTTATTATTAGAATTTTGTTTGGTAACGTGAAAAGAAAAATGATTGTTCCGTGAGAATAAGAATGAAAAATGTATTTTTTTTCGTAAAATAATCATGTAAATGAATCCATGAAACTATTTTTTTCACAAAAATCATTTTTTCTGTGCAATATCATGAAAATATTTTTTTCTGTGGAGCTAAGCATGACAATAACTTTACGAAAATAACTTTGCTTGTGGGATCGCCTGCTTTTTATTTTCATGATTAGCATGACGCATTTTCATGGTATTTGCACGGAAATAATTCAAAAGTTAACATAAAAATGATTCAAAAGTTACCACCAAAATAATTTTATTATCAACATAATTATTATTTATTTGCGCACTTTTAAGAAATATAGAACAATATTTTGGGCATGTTATTATTTATGTCAGTAGAACATTTATTTTTGTCGGTAGAATCATTATATGCACAATTTTTTTAACCAATTTTTATTTGTCATAATACCTATTACAAGCAAGTACCATCAAAATTTACACGTTGTAAACTGCACAAAATATAAAATAAACTTGTATCCAAAATTCAGATATATAATTTTACATAATACAAAAAATGTTCAAAATTTGAAGTCGGTACCAAAACTTTTGTGCCAATATTCCTTTGTTCTCCTCTGTTGAAGTACTATATAAAATAATCTATTCAAAACAAAGTAAATGTAGAAGAGTGGAAACGAAGAGATGGGAGAGAGGAAAGGAAGTACCAATTTGAAGTCGGTACCAAAGCCCTTATGTCAATATCTCTTTGTTCTCCTTTGTTCAAGTACAATATAAAAAATAATCTATTCAAAACAAAGTAAATGCAGAAGAGGGAAAAGAAAGAGAATGGAAAGAGGAAAAGAAATATCAATTTGAAGTCGGTACCAAAGCTCATGTGCCTGGAGATCCGCGCACTACTGCTGCTGAGCTCGTGGTTGATTTTGGAAAAGAGAGGAAATGAAGAGAAATCTAATAAGTAAATTAGAGAAGAAAGGAAGAGAATGAGAAAGCACTATGTTGAAATTTTGGAGAAGAGAGATGGAAATATTTGGGTGTAATATTTGGTAGAGATGATTCTGTGAAGTTTTAGAGAGAATTTTTCTGCAAAAAAAATTAAAGTATTTTCGTGGGTAGTGTTTTTCCGTGGAAGAGAGAGTAATATTTGGGAAGTTATATTATTTTCGTGGAAACAAAGACTATTTATGTGGGAAGGAAATTTTTTTCTGTCCATAGATTGTTCCGTTGTAAATTCACGCAAAAAAAATTCATTTTCGTGGAAGTGATTTTGCTACACAAATAAACATATATAACCACGTTAATAACCAAAATT
The DNA here is from genome assembly GCA_964058865.1 of Eleocharis quinqueflora. Classification (NCBI taxonomy): domain Eukaryota; kingdom Viridiplantae; phylum Streptophyta; class Magnoliopsida; order Poales; family Cyperaceae; genus Eleocharis; species Eleocharis quinqueflora. The sequence goes on along the minus strand of CAXKVX010000128.1, from coordinate 387,298 downwards.
CTTGTAGTGGTTAACATTATGAAAGTCAGTCATATCAGATTCAACTTTAGACGAGTTATGGGGAGCAAATTTTGAACTCCAACTCAATAAAATGAGTTTGTCAAAATCAAAACTAGTATCCAACCCCACTGTACCTCAATCCGATAAAAAAAAATACGGGTCGGGTTGAACGGATTAAACAGGTCGGACGAGGTGACATTTTTTGTACAGCACTAAATTTATCTACGCATATTTTATGCTACTTGAGGCATACCGTGTAAAATAGTACTTAAATTTGTAATATAGAATATTTTGTGCTAGAAAATAGTACGTAGTTTATAGCTTGCAATTTGAATTTTAGCCTATTGCTATTACCAACCAATACTGTAATTCTGACTAGAAAAATAATCAATTCCTGCTTTACTGAATGGCAATTTATATAGGCATTAGAAAGTATGCGGTCAATTAACTTTCATTTTTTTTAATTAAGTTATTTTGTTTAGTATTTTAATACAAATTAAAAAAGTTAAACTCTCGTATTTGCTTAATAAAAAAAAATTGTTCATTTCTCTCGTACTTAGCAGAAATATCAAATTGAAGTTAAATTGTCACATAAATTTTTTTTAATTTATATCATTGACCCCATTAAAAAATCTTCAACATCTTTCCCTAATTTTACTTAATGCTTATATGATATTTAGATAATGACAAAATCTAAAACATTTGAAATTATAAAATAAAAAAACTCTACGCAGGATAGTTACTGGGATAGCTACGCTCTTTGCGATATCTCTTTTTTTTTAGAACCTTGACGCAATGGTGTGATAATATATCGTTAGTCCTTGCTATCAATTAAATTCAAATTGCTCAATGCAATCGTTTAGGTAGTGTCCTTCTTAGATTTATTGATGATGCCAGTGATTGAAAAATGCCACAGCCAGGCATTTCGTTCGCTGTATATAAAATGTTGATGTCGTATTCAAGCATGTCAGTTTATTAACCCAAAATAGAACAAACCAATTTCTGTTCAAATCATGGGGTCCGATTTTGGATGTAATTAGATAAGTGTAGCAAGCTTCCAAGCACACGAAGAGCATATGCAAAAGAACAAGAGCAAATGCAAAAGAACAAAGAAAGCAATGGTCCATTCGGAACATGCAATGAACAAAGCTAAAGGAGCATATGTGCTTACATGAAAACGAAAGGCATGATTTTCAACTATGTAGCAATATCCTTCTCTGGTAGTTCCAATAAAAATAGGAGGATAAGACGCCTACGGGCTTATCATCAAAAAAAAAAAAATAGGAGGAAAAGAATTACAGTACCTATCTTCTTTAGACCCTCCAATACTTCTATGGGGTACATCAAGATTCAGGATCGCTCTAGATCTTTAACAATCACATGTATTGGCAAATGCTGGGTTGCAGATTTAAAGTTGGAACTTTTATACATGAGAACTTTCAACCTTTGCTTTTGGTTTCGATACTGAATTCGGATCATCAAAGAAAAAGAGATGATAAATGTTACAGAAGCGATACCAGAAAAACAATTCACAAAAGTTAGTGTTAGCTGGAATGTAAGAGAGAGTACTTTTGAGTAAATATATTGCTTTTTAATAGCAAACATCCAACATTACTAGTTTGAATAGATATATGTTTATGTTTGTTTTATAAAACTACATTTGACAGCCATCAAGTTTTCAAAAAATTAAACTAAACAGAGAGAAAAGTAACAATTACATAATGATTAGCAAAACAGATTAAGACTTGAATGGTCAAAGACAATTGCCCAAGGAAAGAACAAAGAAATCATTTGATTGGCCTTATAATGGAAGCAATCATGTCAAGTATTGAAAGCAATAAGAAAGATTAGTACTATTTGTAATACGAAAATCCACACTAATATTGTAAAAGCTGCATAAGTTTAGAATCGAGAGAGAGAGATCCATTACTTCCACTGAGAGTCCAATGAAAGTCTTTTACTCAATCCTTACTCTTTTACTCCTAATAAAAGAAGGTTGGATTTTACGCTAGAAATCTTTATGTTGGTCTAATATACAACCAATGCAGCAAGTACAACTTTTGCAAAAGTCGAATATATTGCCCCATACCACCAACTTCTTAACCAATTCTAAATACATATTGACCATTTATTTTAGACCCACACAGCATATAAAACATCAAGTCTTCTACGGAAAATCATAAAATGGGTGAACTAATCAGCATGCTTTATTTATACTGGACTATCATACAAGATGAGATTGACAACCCCTGGAGGCTGGAGCCACACCTCAACTTCGCTCAAGATAATAAAAGTTGGAAGTTTCAAACTGTCCTCAACCAAATGTTTGAAATACAACTGACCCTCTGGGCCCACAAAAACAGAATTGCGAACTATTTTATTGATATTGAACAAAAACACATGAGAGCTTTGAGTTTTGTAACTTACTTCTGTAATAGCTGTGGTTCAACTGTCCATACATCTCCATCACCCACACCAATCCGACACAACTGCAGTTCTTATTTCTTCATGATTTGCTTTAATTTCCGTTTTTAAGTAATAGATGTCACTGAAGAGAGTATCAAAATTGAATTTCATATTTCTGCTTCGTTTTTCAGTATCAATTTTTGGATGCACCAATGTTAGGATTAGTTAGAGAAAGGTTAAGTGGCACCAAATGTCTTAATAATTTTGGACTTATAATAAAGTAATTATTTTCGAGATTATTTTTTGGCATTCCCAAGTATAACTCCTGACCTCTCTCTGAATATTTAAGAACTATACTAAAATCTTAGAAATTAAATGAACTTGTATCATGAACGCTTCATGAGGGACATTTCTATTTCTTCAAGCGACTGTCCTTTTGTCTCAATTATAAAGTAATACGCGAAAGCAGCAGTTAACAAAGAGACCCCTCCAAAAGTAGAATATACTGCACCAACTCCAAACTTGTCAACCAGTTCTAGAAAATATAGACCCACCACAAAGTTGCACACCTGTTTGAATAATTTCAAACTTAGTTGCATCTTTGTTGTTAGGATAATATCTAAGATATAAATGGGTTGCAACAAAGATTAATTTATCACACAATTGCACAAACAATTTTTTTTCCTCAATATGGAATAGAAATTCAAGCCATCCTAGACCAACACTTTATTAAAGCTCATGTGTTTTTGTAATTCAAATTACTGTGAGAATAAAGTGTTCCTCTTTTCGCAGAAATGTAACAAGCCCTGACTCTCATAAATTAACTTTCTATCTGAGCTACCTCCTAACCAATCGAACATTTTGCATTGACTAAACCTAAATAATGATCAAAGCATGTAATTTTTATTGCATCTGTGTAATGAACAGAGGGACTGAATTTGCAAGTTTTGATACTGTATATTCTATTATTTCTCTGGCCAATTCAGGTAAATGAAGGGATTACTATTTTGATTTTGTCTCCACTAATTTTATACTAATACTTACCCAATGTACAGAGAAGCTAAACCCCATGACCTTCGACCGTGTCCGAGCACTGCTTAATTCTGGTATTATCATGCCTGTCACGGGACCAGCACCCAAGGCAAATGTGAAGATGTACCTGTATCCATACACAAAATAAGGAGTAGAAAAGAATACAGCCTCTTGTATACCCCAAAGTTCAAACCCCAAAACAGTGTTCTTATTTGGTACATAAATTGTGCATACCTTTGTTTTGACCATAAACCACGATAATAACTTAAGCAAATAGGTATTATCCTTTCATCAAGGTAAACAATTTCAAATAAATTTTTTGAAAGTGCATACATGAGGGTCCCTATTATAGAGAGGGCATGGCCAGAGCTTTCATCAAGTAGAAAACTTATAGCAGATACAATTAGAAACATGGAACAAGCCTGCACCAAATAAATGGACAATTAAGAACTTCAATTGAAATACTAAATAAAATAAGAGCAAAACTATGGTGCTTGCGCATCTGGACCCTCCGATGCGCATCGAAATTCATGGAGATTGGTGCGCATCGAATCTCGATGCCCATCGGATGGTCCAGATGCGCAAGCACCATAACTTCACCCACAAAATAAATGTATTCGAAGTTTCAAACATTATTAGAGAAATTTTCTGAATGCACGAAAAGAAATTTAGCATCATGATTGACAGCAATTTATCACATGAACTTTGTGTCTATGCTAGATAAATCAATGTATTATTGCGGGAGCCGACATCTAATTAATATGGCAGTATGATAAGCACAATGCTTTTCTGCTCACCATTCCAAGATAGCTGCCAATCAAAAGTTGCCTTCTTCCCTGCTTATCAATAAGATAGGAAGCAACCATTGCTCCTAAAAAGGATACAAGAAAATTTTAATTTGTAGAGCAAGATTACATAAGAAGTTTAGAGAAAGATTGGATTCTCAGTCGAATACCTCCAAAATTTGTAATTCCAACAAGTAAGCTAGCCAAAGCACCACTTGTTATGCCAACATCACGGAATGTTAGAGAACAGAAATAGAGCACCCCATTTATTCCTGCAAACTGCTGTAGGAAGAAAAGAGCACCACCAATCAAGGCAACTGCCAATCATGCAACAACAAGAATTTAAACAGAGCAACTTCCAGTTGATAACTTGCTAGTATGTATTATGTATAAGAACAACAGTGTATTACCTCTTTTGTGGGGTTCCACCAGAAGTTCCTGCCAATTAGACTGATTCCCCGAGGTCTCAACAACAGATTTAATTTCTTTCATTGATTTGTCCACTTGTTCTGTTCCCCATAGTCTTTCTATTATGCCCCTTGCATCATCTAATCTACCTACCTAAAATTATTGAAATCTTAGAACATAGATACTTTAACTCTATGGGCTAAATCCTTTACCGCGCAAATGGCAACACGGACAAGTTAATGCTGACCACTATCAGAGCTGTTCAGCTTTTTGATGTTTTCTTCAAGCTAATTAGGCATAGTTAAACCTTTGTTGGTTATCAGTTTCCATCAGGTCAATTATGCGCTAGACACTAGTAAAATAACGAACTGCGTCAGCTGGTAGTAACTAGACTGAGAAAATGTACCTTACTAAGCCAGCGAGGGCTTTCAACAGCAAATTGCATACCCAGTATAAGTGCAACACCTGGAATACACGCAATGTAGAACATTGTTCTCCACCTGAAATAAGAAATAAAAGTTCCTCAAAATTTTCAAATTAAGGGAAACAAAAGAAGTGGCATTTGAGTATAGCACTGAACAAATAATATATAGAGTACAGTGGAGATAAGTATCTCATTTGAGTATAGCATGAAATATTTACAAGACAAGTAATTCAGTAAGACCTTTGGCCATATCAGTTAAGACTTAAGAGTACTAGTGCTGAACAGTGTCAGTAAAAAGCTGTTAGTGAGCCCATATATTAGTTCAGGATAAGCAAATTTTAAAGAAGAATGAATACAACTAACCAGTGGGGATCAGTTTCAAAGGGAATTGCCAAAGAAAGAGAAGTTATTATCCCCAAACAAGTTCCAATTTGACAAAGTGTGCTCAGGGAACCTCTATACTTTGTTGGAGCTACCTGTGCATTCATATTATTAGACCTCGGTAACAAACAGCCAAGTGGTGACTAAAAGAACAGCCTCTTCTATTAGTAAAATAATAGTGATTATATTGAGTGGCGCAGTAAAGAAGAACAATGTAAGAAAAGAAAAGAAACAAAGTTGGTTTAATTGTACCTAATACTACGTACCAAATCCCAACTAATACCAGATCATCCTGGTAGTAACAAATATAAAAAGGATGTAAAGATCCTAATTGATTCTGAGATCTAGTTTCATTAATTGAACTATTGAGGAATCCAAAAGCAAGGGAGGACTCGAATTTTAAAAAAAAATGTAGAATTACCTCCGAGATGTACAGAGGAACGAGAACAGTGTTAACACCAATACCCAAGCCAACAAGAAACCTTCCCCAGAGCATTTCATCTATAGAATGTGCCTGAGCACTGAGAAAAAACATTGCACAAGTTCCATTCCGTAACAGTACTAATATTAACAAATAGTTCACTTGATTAAAATTTAGAAAAGAAAATTTCACACTTCCATTTCATTAATGAACAAAATTAGAAAAATTTAAGGACAAAAAAAGTTAGACAACTAACCTTAGAAAAGCACCAAGAATCAGGGGAACTGTATCGATTTGAAGAGTGCGCTTGCAACCAAAGTTATCAACAAGGGAAGAAAAGGCAATGCTCCCCAACAATGCACCCACAATAAATATGCTCACCACCAGACCTTCTAAAAATGGGTTGCCCTGAAACCCTAACTCCCTTGCTATATCTTCTATTGGACCATTCATAACACTTCAATACATCATCAGAATTCAATATTGGTGGTCACAGTATATATTCTTATCAGTGAGTTTTGAAACTTACCCAATATGGTATCCGAAAAGAAAATTAGCCATGGAGGCGGTGAGTGCATGTGGAAAAACAGGTAACCAACCTAAATCAAAGCCTCCGTCTTTCTCTTCCTTCTCTTTTATCAGTGCTTCCGTTACTGTTTCAAGTTCAGTTATCCTCTAATCCGAGCCTACAATGCTTTATGCTGACATCATTAATTGCCAAACTTGAATCCTTTAAATGAGTATTTGTGTACATATCTGGACCATATATGTCGTTTGGCAGGACAGACATCGACCATACTGGTCAAATACCAGACAGCAAAATCTTTCATTTTAGTTTTTCCAGAAACAATGAAAGATGCAGCAATTGATAACTATAACAGAAGAATAGGAACATTATTCCCTGGTTAACACCATTATTCCAAGCACCATCAATTGCTCACAGATTTTGTGAAGTACAGCCGACGCTTGCATCTGTAAGGGATAAGTAGAGAACACGAGAAGGAGCTAATGGTGAATGCGATTTTGGTGTGATTCTGTGAAGATGGAAGAGAGCACCGATTTTGGTAGACGAATGGAAAGAAAGGTTGTACGGGTGTTTGAGTGAACTGATGGAGGCGGCGGAGAGGACCCGTATCCTGCACCTACTAATTTGGAAAAAATAGATGCTTTCTGCACCTATCAATTTGAACTGTTCAATTAGATATGAATGCTTGATTGTTAATTATATGATTCAAGAGGACTTTTATATTATAAAATCACATCCGTTTAAATTTAATCGGACGATCTCAATTAGTGGGTGTAGAGGATATCGTTTCAAGGCGGAGAGCCACCTCCGGAATATTTCTTAATTTTTATGGAAATGAAAATTTATGAATTTCACACCAAGAGATTCATATATAGCAACTATATCGACAAATATTACAATGCATCAAAATTAATTTTGACATCATGCTTAAATTTTAAATTTTAAACGGTTGATTCAAATCGTTCAATGTGATTTTCATATTAAAATCTTATTATAAATCAAAATTTTCATTTTTCTTGAATTTCTTGCTATTTTTTAGAACGATGCAAAATCAGTCATATTGGATGGTCCAGAGATCTTTATATCAACAAATTTCATATCACTCTAAAAAATAATAAAAAATTCTAAAAAGTAAAAAATTTAGTCTCTAATGAGATTTCAATATGAAGATCACGTTGAACGGTTTGGATCCATTGTTTCAAATTTTCTTGTCTGAAATTTGAGCGTGATACTAAAACTAATCATGACTTCGTAATGCACCCATAGCATTTCTCCAATTATATCATACATATGTGACTTCGTAATGCACCCATAGCATTTCTCCAATTATATCATACATATGTAATTTACACCTAATTTCTACATAGTAACAATTTTCCATTTTAATTTTGTACATAATAATTGATACTTACAGAAGCTATTAAAAGATCTTTTAAATTTCTAAATTTGTTTCAAAAATTTCATAAATTACTCATTAAACTGTTATACTGAACAATTAAACAACAGACTCCATATTAATCAATATTAATCACACAATACACTTTTTAATACCAGCGAAAAGATACTTGATTAATATAAATTATTTGATATATAGTTTTATGGTATTTGGGTAAAAATGAATTACACAGTGTCTGAGGTGAGGATTTGGCTGATTTGCACCCTCAGGAGTTTTTAATATTACCCTGACATTTAAATCTTTAACAATATTTTTTCTCATTTAAACTTATTCTCTGATAAATTAAGGGAGAAAAAAAATGCGCATGCCTATATGAGTACAATACATGTTTAATTGACTAGACGAATTTATTAGCACTCCAGTTTATTTTGATCAAATTAACGGTTCAAATTAAAAGTCTAAAATTAAAGCTCATGATCTAAGAGTTCAAGAGATGTCACAATTCTATTTCGTTGGAAGAATATTTGTGGCGATTAATTTATTTTAATTGTAGAATGTTATGTCTTAAAAGAGACAATTATCAATTTAATTTGAATACAAGTGTGGAAGTTGACAAATCAATTTAATTATCAAGATTTTTTTCTTAGTAATTAACAATTCAAAAATAAGACAACACTAACTCAAATTAATCAACGAAAATAAAAAGAGCAATAATTAGAGAAATTGACATGGATATAACATGATTTAGAAGCTGAGCTTGCCTTCGATCACAGGAACATTCGATATCACCAGCACGATCGAATTTACTATAACAACAATATTTTACAACATGGATCCTCCACGAATCAAATCAAAACAAATGAGATCACACACAAATCTCACACTAAGATCACACACATATCAACAACTCAAATTTAGAGAAATTAGCTACCCACGAATCAATCAAAATTATCTTTAATCACAAATTGAGCTCTTGAATACTTAGAGAAGAAGGTTTCAGTTTTTTCATATTGTTTGAATGCTTGTACATGATTTTTTAGATGTTTTTTCGAAATCACGCATCTTGATATATAGAAGAACAACTACAGATCTGTTATGGCGATGTGACATGTCATGTCGCTGGCGGAGACTGTCATGACAGGTAAGAGAGACATGGAAAATTAGGTTTGACCTTGCAGGTTTTGATGCTTATACAACAAGGAATAGCAAAAATTATTCAACTCAAAACAAGCGATCTAATTATTGTAAGTGGAAGAAATAATATTAATTTGTCTAATTAATAAGTAAATGATATTATACCTTTGATTTGATCTCTAAATCAAATCAAGAAGGATTGTCTTTCTTAGCAACTTTTTATTTTCTTTCTCTTTCGACGGTGGTTGTACTTTAGTCCTTCAAATGTCGAGTCTCCTTAGATATTCACCGAAAAATTAAAATAATATTTGTATTTTTAAAATTAGTAAAAAATCAACAAGTAAAATCTTAATTTTAAATTCAAACCTTCCTCAAAGTTTTCGTAATTTAAAAAAGTTCTCTCAACGCATTAGAAAGAAAGAAAAGGAAGAAAGTGAGAGAATGGTTTTCTTCACACAAGAAAACTGACGGGGCTCTTGTTGCACAAAAATTTATATGCATCTGTCATGTTAAAAATTATATAAAATATGTCACAAATGCTTAAAAAAATGGATTAATTTATAACATATGTCTGTCATAAAATTATTCATGTATCAATAACATATAATTTATATAAATTAAATATAACTCCTTAAATTAAAATAGCACATATTATATGCATATCACATATGTTGTACTAATACATTTTCTTTAACCTTTCATATGGTGTGACTCTATGGAATATCATCATTATGACAATGAATAAACTTTTGAATTTCATAGATCAATGATACAACTAGCCATGCTATATTGACTATCCAAATAATGTGGATGAAAAGCACAATGCAAAATCACGATTTCTGTAACATTAAAATGTTATTGTGTCAATTTCTTGCCACATGCTATTCAAATAATTGCAATGTTGGAATGTGTTATTCTTGCTAATTAGTCTTTCTTGATTTTCTAGAGTTTAATTATGATATGATTATCATATAATTATATTGCAAGCACATAATACAAACTTTATCAAGGGGCTCCAGAGATATCATCATCTATATCATATATAGAGTGCAATGATATCTTGATGCGCATAGTTCATTAACACAAGTCATACACATTGCAGTAACTGTCTATATAACTCATAGTTAAAGTGAGCATTGGAAATACTAACGATGTATAATTTCTCATGTAGGAAATATAAACATCTCAATCTTAAAATTCAGGACACAAATGAAATATCAATGACACGTAACACAATCCATGTGATATTTCATTTTGAATTTGTCTAAGGCGGGTATATATCATTGTGTATTAGATTGATAACTCCTTATCGAGTTTCATGTAGAACTTGATCAACATCTAACTCACGCATTGATCTTATAATGATCAATTAGTGCTCCTTGCTAATTACCACGATCAAAGACATTTAGAGTAATTATATTTATTTTATTGCTGGAGTACTACAATTCAAGTCATCAACTGAAATGATCCACAAAGTATAATAACTCAAGGAATAAAATGATGGAATCATTCACTAATAAACTAAAATATCAAACATATGGTCTGGGTCTTGGACAACAATACTAACATTTGACAATGTCAACAAATGTACAAGCGACTTGTTATGCCGCGCCTCTCGACGTCGTGACGGGTGGGCCTAACGACATGTCGCTGGCAAGACTAGTCGCCACGACAGGTATCTCGGACTTCTTTTCTACAATGATTCTAGCTACATGTCATGTCGCTGACCTCCAGCATCGTGATGGGTGATGTAAAAACATCATTTTGAAGCTCTTATCAAGCTCTATTCAATGTGAATATTCTCCAATATTTTTTTACTTGATTAAGTGTCTAATTTGCACTTATTTGACAACCCATAATCATAAAAATATGTACAAAATATTAGTACATTATTTATTTTGCAAATTGTCAAACAAAGAGAAATTAAAACCAACAAACTCCTCATTTTGACAATTTGCAAAACCATGCACATAATAGCATTTAATACCCCAAATATTCTTAGGGGTCCTTTATAGAGAAGAGAGAGGCACCTGGAGCTTGCATGTGCTCCAAGTGTCGAGTGGTGGTTGTGTCTAGTGGGAATGGATAAGCCAGTGAGAGCACGTGGCCTAACGGGTAAAACTTGTGGCTTCACCACGAGTTAGGAGGTGACCGATTTTCAGAGAGAGCAGGGAGAGAAAGAGCTGAAGGTTTTTGAAATGACGTAGTAGTGGAAGAGCAGAGAAAGTGAGAGTGAGAGAGGGGAAAAGATTCGGGGGGAAAGAAAAACAGAGTGAGAGATAGTGACATGAGGGGAGTTTTCGAGATAAAAGATAAGAGAGATGGGGATAGAGATATGGTGACGTGGCAGGAGAGGGTGTTTGGGAGGGAGACAGAGAATAGATAGAAAAAATAAGGAAAAAACCGGGAGATAGAGATAGTGGAATAGGGTTCGAGGCGAAACCAGGGGCGGAAAGGTAAAATCACTGGCGGTTTTGCGGGAATCCAGTTATTACCCTTGGTTTTATTTTGAGTGGGGTTTAATTTCCTGTGACGCTTATGGTAAGTCTAATCGTGTGGTAATCCGTTGGTAGAAAGGGGGAATGACTCATTGGGTCACAAAAGGAATTGGGTCTTGTTTCTAGGTGTATTTGTTTATTATGAGCCACAATTTGGCACGATTTAAAGTAGCCAATGGTGTAGTGGGTTGATGTTTTTCAGGAAACAGGTTCTCGACTCATTATATGGAACCTTTACCTTATTCTCATGGAAATTTATGTTTTATTTAGTTGTTGGGAGTTTAAATTATATTAAATGAATTGAAATTTATTTATTGATCTCACATAAATATAATTTAAATAATTTAAAATTTTATTGTAGAAATTTTCTATTTTGATTATCTTTATAATTTAGTCCAGGTTATTTTTATTTGGTGTTTATTGGTATATAAAATTTTGGAGGGCCTAATTAAATGAAAAAAAATTAAAGAAGGTTATATACATCTTAAAATTTATTGTTCTCGATTTTGTTTTAGCTTAGATGTACAATTTACATAATTATTTTATTATATAGTTAACTTTATTTATTTAACTATTTATAAGTGAAAACTTTAATTTGGAAAAGTTGGTCGAAATTTTTACGTAGTTTAGCAGTTTAAAATTTCACGGGTTCCACAGATTTAGTAAACTTGGTATTTTTAGTATATCTCTTGTTATACATATAGGCATGATTTTTTGCTTGAATAAGTTTATCATTTGACTTTGGTTGCTTTTTATTGTAGAAGGTCGTTCCTTTACAAATCCAAGTTCAGTTTTGTCATGAGGATCTTGACCAATATACATCTTGTCATAGTCAATTTTCGTGTTATTGTTTGATGCCTTAACAAACTTAACAAATTTTGAAGTCCAAGATGTGCTTCTTTTAATTATTTTTCTTTATCTAAATTGATTTTGATATCAAGGTCTTTAACTCTAGTTTCTAGCAATTCAATCTTTGACTTCAGATCATTAATCATAGCATCTTTAACATTCATAGACTTTTTGGACTCATCAAGTAATTCCTTAAGCTTAGTCACATTAAAAGACTCTTGATTTTTATCCAAATCACAACACTCATCACAAAAATCAAATGAAACTTAGAGAGATCAAATTCTACCATTTTAGCTCGGCTAGGAGCTTCCATAACTTGAGCACTTGTGGTATTTGATTTTTCTTGAGCTATCTTCTCTTTTGCACATGCATCTTCTTTTACAAGACTCAAAGACTTCTCAATTCTTTTTGGAATATTCATCTTTGAAGTATCAAGGGCTTCTCAATCCTTTTTGGGACATCCATCTTTGGAATAGGCAAAGGCTTCATGATCATTTTGGAAGCATAAACCTTTGGAGGGCTCAAACGCTTCTCAATCAACTTTGAGGTGTCTATTATTGGAATGCATGATGGCATCTCAAGTCACCTTGATACTTCTTCTTGCTCTTTGGCATATGCATCATCTTTAGCTTGAGTAAATCTCTTTATGATGCGGATTTTCTCCAGATCTGTCATACCTTGCTCCTTAATTACTTCAAGAGCTATCTCCATACATGTCATTTGTTTCATTATAAAAAGGGCTAGTTTACTCTCTACTACACCTCCCCCGTGGTTAATTTCTCCTTCTTCATCTTCGCTCTCATCGGACTCACTTAATCAAGTAGCTTATATTGCCTTCTTGTTATTTCTCTTGAATCGTCCTTCTTGTGATTTCTTCTTTGAAGAAAATATGACATGACAATTTTGAATACTATAGACTTATTTTTTACAAGTTAGGCACACTACTTTTTGTCGTGAACTAAGCTCTCATCATTCACTTTTCTCTCAAAGCTTATGCCTCTTTTGATAAGCTTGGTAAGAAGATCATTATCCTTGAAGAGAACTTGATAGAGGTTTTGGTAAATGTCTCCAATCGAATCGAATTTTTAGGCGGTGTTGTATGAAGATTGTGCAGGTAAGGCTAAGGTCTTGGTAGAGGTTGATCATTTTGCTTCTTTGTGATTCTCTTCATGTGAACATAGTTAAGGATACACCTCTTCGGGTTAGTACGTAAGACATTTTGCTTGTAGAGCCTGAATTGAACTCACAACGCCATCTCATCTCGGTTTCCTTGAGATCATTTGTAGGAGCTTACCTACAAAATCTTCATAACTAATGTTAGAACTTACTTCAACAAATTCATTTCTTAAAGAGACAAGTATAAAGTAAAGATTCTAAAAAAAACTCATTTTTCTCAAATTTCATGTTCTCTAACTTTGTGGCTGAACCCACTTTACAAGTCCTTTTCGTATGTTAATTATCCTCATATCTAAGCACCAAAGAATTCTAAATTTCCTTAGCATTTGTGGAATAAGTAAGAGATAAAGCAATAGTTTCATGAATTGAGCTAAATATGATGGTTATAGCATTGTTATTTGAGTATTTGAGGTCTTTGGACTCTTTGATCAAGGTAATATCATCGACTTCATACTTAGGTATCCAACCATCCTCAACAACATTTCAACCCTCAAATAGAATAAGGTAGTTAATCATACATCTCTTCCAATAAGAGAAATTCTTACATCATACCTCAGAGATTGATGGTTCTTTCACAAACTTCAATTGTGCCATTTTTCACAAGACAAGATCAAGAATTATCAAGAATTTTTGAAAAAAAAAATGATTGCAAAGCATTTAACAATTTCAAGTATAAATTTTAGACCTTAATCACCTAGCTAAGCAAGCAAGTAATAGAGAAATTTCAACAATAAAGAGCAAGTATGCTAAAGTAGAGTAAAAGAGAGAGTAAGATAAAGAGGGCAAGAGAACAATAAAACACGCTATGTAACATAATCCGGCTTATCAACCAAGGCTACATCCACGGAACCCTCGGATCCAAAATACCTTTCGGGACCGATTCCACTAAAACTAATGTTTTACAATAAGGGAGACTAAACTAGAGGCTCCAATCATTTGCAAGGAGATACACCGCTGTACAAAGGCCTAACCGTCTGTTTGACAACACAATAAAAGACAATGATGGACTACTTGACAACACAACGTAGTTCACCAAAAACAATCACAAAAGTGTTCTTTCGAACTGACAATTAGAGAATTAGCTATCCTAACACACTATCCGGATGTGGATGCTAGAGGAGAAGACTATTGTACTCTTTCTTGTGCTTAATTGAGCGCTTGTAAACTTGGGGAGGTTTTTTTATACTTCTTATTCCTATATATAGGCTGGACACATCTTGGAGTCTTAAAATCTTGATCAAGACTGCTTCTATTACATATTTCTGCAACCCATTACAGAATTCATTGTGACGGGTTGGCACCTTTCCAGTTTTACCTTTCTCTGCATCTGTGACTAACTTCTGGTCCCTTCTTGATAAGAACCTGTTGTGATGGGTTCGCAACCCGTTGTGAAGGGTGAGGAACCCATTTTGATGGATTGACAACCCGTTGTGACGGGTTAGACATGCGTTACAGCAACATGGCTATGTCAAACTCTTCTTTTGCACTATCTTTTGGCTCTTCTCCTCTTCAACCCGTTGTGACGGGTTGGTTACCCATTATGACGGGTTGGAAACTCATTATGACGGATTTCCTTGCATTATGGTAATGCAAGCCTCTGCCTAGTCTTTGTCTTGCCCTGTTTTGGTTGCACTTGGTGTCTACTTGTATCTGTATAAATATGCATCTCACCAAAACTCAATTGTATAATATTAATATTGATTTGTTTGCAAATTATTAAACCAAAGAAGACTTTAATATAAGAAATACCTCATTTCTTTGAAAAGAATAATAATAAAACAAAAATATATATAACTAAGAAACTTAAATTCGCTCTTCTAACATCACAAATTGTTCTTTGAAGTGAAGTTGAATGCTAAATTATTGATTTTTTAAATTAAGAAAGAATTTTAGTAATTAATCTTTATGTTTTATTTGTAAAGAAGTGATAAGTCCAACAATGTATAAATAAAAATCGCCAAAGACAAAACAAAGAAAAGTTGGAAGAGAAATCGAAAAAAAATATGTGCTTTGTGAACGAAACAAGAAAATTACTATTGCTACTTGCTACTACGATAAGTTTAACTAATTTTTGTATTCAACATAATGATATGTTCTACTTTTGCCACAATCAATCCAACCTTCTATAATAATTGAAATGCATTAATGAAAAACTCTTTAATTCCACAATGATCAAGAATAACTCAAATGCATTAATGCAATAAATGACATGTTGTTTTATTTGTTTAACTAATGTGATTCTTGTCTCATTTGTTTTTTCTCTCCAATTATTATATCTATCATTTTGTTTTTTCGCGTTAATTCTTCTTCAACCATTTTTGTCATTTCACCTCTCTGCCTCTCTCTGATCTCTTCTGCTCATCTCATCGTCTTCTTCTTAAAGGCGACGATTGATTTTCTCAATGACTTTCAATGTTTGGCTTTTGATTTCATAAGGTGTCGATTTTTTTATTCTCTTTTCTCCAAAGACAAAAGAAGGAAAAGGAAAGTGAATTGATCTGAGAATGTCTTCTTCCTTTGAATTGAAAATATTATCCTTCTTAATTATTATTAGTAGCAAAATAGTTTTGATTTCATTAGTAGTTACTAGTTCAAAATAATTTCTATGTTCAATGTTTATTAGTCTAAAATAATTTTAACGCAACGTTCAATATTGATTATTAGTTATTAGTCTAAATTTGGAAATGATTGCTTTTCAATTAGTCCAAAATTAGATCACTGGTCAATATTGAAATGATTGCACTCTTAATTTATTCATTGATTGCTTTCATTATGCAGTTAAATTTAGTTTTGTTGTGTTAGAGTTTAGGGTATAATCACTTATGAGTTGATTTAGGATTTAGAATATAATCACTTATGTAGTTATGTAGATGGACCAGTTATAGTAATTTGTTAACTGATCGCTTTCACTGTTTTTCAATAATAGATAGACCCGCTAGAAAAATTCAGGCAGGTGGTCTAGATCTTCCTGGACAAAATTAATCCGTGGAGTTGGGTGTATCTTGATCTCCAGAAGGTGGCCAAGGACCTAGAATGATTGTTATCAGTACCAGCACCAACACCAACACCAACATCAGCTTTATCCAGCAAGAAGAGGAAAAGGTGCAGTAAGGGCGAGGGCGAGGGCACCAGCACCAACAAGGACAAGGAGAAGAAGAAGTTCAAGTGGGACTTCGAGGATGAACTTGTTGGGTTACGAACAGTTCAAAATCCGTCAATTGGCCTAGGATTAAGCCAAGGATTAAACGAAGTATGTCAGACAAACTACCGAGGGTGTCCACCTCCCGTTTATCTTTGGCATCAAAACCTGATTTAATCCTTATACAGATCAACTACATAATTAATTTCTAAAACTTTAATCTACTTACAAATTAAATAGATTAATATAACATTTATAACTTGATCCAAATTCGAATTGGATTGCAGCAGACTCGAAAGACCGAATCTGAGAAGTTCCTCTCCTCGGAGTATCAAACGTCTGATACCTCTATCGGTGATCCACTAGGACGACCAGAGAGCGGCTTATTTCTTCTGCCAGAAATATCGTAAACCGTAGTATTTCGCAAAAATACTATTCACCGAGATAAGGACAAAATATATATCTTTAGGACACGCAGTTATTCAAATATGAAATACCGCTCCTTTCGCAAAAATACTATTTTTCGAATCTCGTGAATAACAGTAATCGAGATAGAGAGAAAAATATATTTATCGATTCGATCCTGAGTTAACAGATACGAGTCGATTTTGATGTGATTTTTTCTCTCTCCAAGTCCCTCTATTTATAGGAAAATAAAGAGGTTGGCCGATTACCAAAATACCCCTGAAAAGCAAAATGACCATTTTGCCCCTAAGAGGTGGCAAGGATAAAAAAAATATCCAAAATTTATTTTTCAAAATAAATATTATTGCCGACCTCAAATTTTTTATTTTTTTATTTTTATTTAAGATTTATTTAATTTTTATTTAAGGTTTTAATTTGATAATGACTTTCATCCCAAACTCAAAACCATAATTAATATTTAAAATCTAAATTAAATATATATATAAATAAATATAAATATATAATTGTTCTCAACAATTATATTTCTCAGGGTTCGGTATCGGTTTTGTTTCGGTATGATTTTATACAACGTATCGTATAAGATTATAAATTCAACCGTTGTTTTTGCTTGTCATCTTATATGACATATATAATTTAATCATATCATATATAATTAATTATAACCATTTTAATATTAATTATAACTAATTTATAATTAATCATTAAGATTCTCTGATTAGCTCCTATATGGTGTGACTCAATAGGAACTGTGTTACGTTGGTAAATAGAATTAAAACCGTTTTAACTTCGATAATCATAGGAGGCATCTGACATCTGCACTATAACCATCTAATTACACAGATGATGTTGTACTGTACAATACCACGATCCAATAAACTATTTTAGTCATGTTAATTCTTTTGTCTCATAGTATCATATTTGTTTCAAGGTAAGTGTGTGTCATCCTTGCAAACTTAATCTTTTCTCGATCTTGAGCAGATGTATCAAATATAATTACTCATGTAATTATACTGCATGCAGATAATCCTACTCTATCAAAGGGCCCCGTGATACTGTAACTCGTATAGAGATACAAGGGACAAGAGTACTTTTGGTAAACCATCACTACCTCATCTAAGCTATGTATACCGAAAAGCTACCGTTATGACTGCGTTTTACCGACATCGTTAGATAACAATCACACATACATATCTCTTAGTAGGAAAGATGAGTACCTCATACTTTAGAACTTAACACTGAATGAAAACATTAATGACACGAACACAATTCCATTTAATGTTTCATTCGAGGTTTGCCAAATACCATGTTCCTGTAAAATGTATTCATGTGATTAAAACGACATCTCATGTCTATGGTCTGTAAAACTTAATCATCTTTTAATCCACATTCTAACCTTGTAACGGTAAGTTAGTGTTCTTGCTAATTACATTGGTTGGAGACTTTTAAGAATATATATCATCTATATTATGAAGTTTCACAATTCCAGTTATTGACTCGAGTCAGATAAAGGAATGATTCATAAATTCAATAATACTCAGGGTAACAAAATGACAATTTATTAATCACTCAATTTATGAACAAAGGTTTATGATAATTTATCGTATTATTGACTTCTAGATTATTACAAACTAACAATCTCCCACTTAAGCTAGAAGCCAATCATCGTAGGCCCTAGTTACACGAATCTCTAATTTTGTAAAATCTCATAGATCTAAAGAAAGCCTCACAGACAATCTCCTATGTGTCTCAGACCCATAGAAGCTATGTGCAACTATTGCTTGGCTTGAGGAAGAGATTTCGTGAGTGGATCAGTTGTGTTGTTGACTATGTCAACTCTACATATCTTTACATCACCTCTATTTACGATTTCTCGTATCAGGTGATAACGTCGCAGAACACATATTCGGACTGTGATCTCGAATCATCTCGATCAATTTGGAAACTTGCATTAGTGTAATCAATTATTATGAGCTCGATCTCACCACCACAGATGAGAAGCATATCCTTAGTTCTTTTTAAGTACTTAAGGATATTCTTTGCAGCATTCCAGTGCTGCATGCCTGAATTAGCCTGATATCTACTCGTCACACTTAAAGTGTACGAGACATCAGGGCGAGTGCACAACATGGCGTACATGATAGAGCCTATAGCCGAAGAGTATGGCACTCTACTCATTATGCTTCACTCATCAGTTGTCGAAGGACACTGAGTCTTGCTTAGCTGCGCACCATGATTCATTGGCAAGAATCCTTTCTTAGAATCCTGAATGCTAAACTTATTTAGCACTTTATCAGTGTACGTGCCTTGACTTAATCCTATAAGTCTTTTCGATCTATCACGATAGATCTTTATGCCTAATATATAGACAACCTCGCCTAAGTTCTTCATCGAGAAAACTTTCTTTAATGAAGACTTAGCTTGTTGCAACATAAGAATATCATTTCTCATTAAGAGTATGTCATCTACATATAAGATTAAAAAGCGATAGCACTCCCACTAGTCTTCCTATATACACATGGTTCTTTTTCGCATCTGATGAAACCAAACTATTGACTTCTTCGTCAAACCGAAGATTCCAACTCTGTGATTCTTTCTTCAATTCATAAATCGATTTAAGAAGCTTGCATACCTTCCCAGCATTCTTTGGATCCTCAAAACCCTCAGGCTATGTCATGTACACATCCTCTTCTAAATTTCCATTTAAAAAGGTGGTTTTGACATCCATTTGCCATATTTCATAATCATGAAATGTAGCAATTGCTAGGAGTATACGAATTGACTTAAACATAACTACAGGAGAAAAAGTTTCATCATAATCAACTCCTTGAATATGTTTGAAACATTTCGCTACCAGTCGTGCTTTGTATACAGTCATCTTACTATCCATGTCTATTTTTCTTTTAAAAATCAATTTGTTAGCTATGGGTTTCACCCCATCAAATGGTACAACTAGGTTCCACACCGGATTGTCATACATGGACTGTATTTCGAATCTCATGGTCTCCATCCATTTATCAGAGTCGGGCATATCCATTGCTTCCGCATAGGTCATAGGATCCTCAGTATCAAATACTGAGATCTCGTGTAGTCCCAAGTACCTCTCGGGTGCTTAGAATGTCTTTGTAGACCTACGTAGCATTTGATCTTCGGGTTGTTGGACTTGATATACAACTATTTGCGGATCTAGTTCTACTTCAACTTGCATCGAAGTACTTGAGCTCGGGATTAGAACCTCCTCCACAACTACTTGTGGATTTCATTCTTCCAAATGCTCTTCAACCGAAGTATCAAGTGATGGGTTAATCTGATCTGGTTCAGATACTGTATTGTGTGATGTATCTCGAATTTCTTCAAGTATTATATTACTCCCACTACTTCCTTTTGCGAGAAACTGTTTCTCCAAAAATACACCAACACGAGCAATAATTATTTTATTATCGGCCTGGTGATAGAAGTAATATCCTTTCGTTTCCTTAGGATACCCTACAAAAAAGCATTTGTCAGACTTGGGATCAAGTTTGCCAGACGTCGGACGTTTGACAAATACTTTGCAACCCCATATTTTAAGATAAGACATATTTGGGATTTTCCCAAACCATAACTCGTATAAAGTCTTTTCAACTGACTTAGACGGAACCATATTTATTGTTCGTGTGGCAGTTTCTAGTGCGTGCCCCCAAAATAATTTCGGAAGAGTGGCATTACTCATCATGGATCGAACCATGTCTAGCAGAGTTCAATTCCTTCTCTCAAAAACATCATTCCATTGTGGTATCCTCAGAGGCGTGAGTTGTGAGACTATCCCACATTCTTTTAAGTACGTAATAAACTCAAAACTCAAGTACTCTCCTCCACAATCAGATCGTAAGGCCTTAACACTCTTGTTTAATTGATTTTCTACTTCAGCCTTGAATTTCTTGAACTTTTCAAAGGATTCAGACTTATGTCTCATCAAGTAGACATAACCATATCTACTGTAATCATCAGAAAACGTGATAAAGTAAGAAAAACCATTTCTTGTACAAGTACTCATAGGTCCACATACATCAGTATGTACGAGTCCTAGTAAGTCACTTGCCATTTTGCCCTTTTTGGAGAAAGGCGCTTTGGTCATTTTTCCACTTAAGCAAGATTCGCACGTGTTAATTGATTTAAGATCAAAATTTCCAAGAAGTCCATCTTTATGCAACTTCTTGATGTGTTTCTCGTTTATATGACCAAGGCGACAATGCTACATGTAAGTCGTGCTTTCATGAGACGCTTTGAGTCATTTGTTAGTTATGTTGAACACGAGTTTTTCCATTTCCAATATATATAGACCATTTATTATACAAGAGAATCCATAATATAATTCATCTTTATATATTGACCAACTATTGTTCTTTATAATAAAAGAGAACCCATTTGTCTCCAAACATGAGATCGAAATAATGTTCTTGGAAATGGTAGGAACAAAATAAATATTTTCAAGTTCCATTACAAGCCCGCTAGGCAAATACAACTCTATACTTCCAACTATTATGGTTTCAACCTTTGCTCCGTTTCCAATTTGGAGTTGTACTTCCTTGTTACGTAACTTTCTTTTATTCTTTAGTGCCTGTGGATGAAGGTTAAAAACCATTTACAGACTTCAAGTCCACCAGATACTTTGGGCAGTTCCTTTTCCAATGACCCTTTACTTTACAGTAATCGCAATCAGAGGCAACAGAAACTTTACCTTGGGAGGATTGGGTTTAGCAATCTCTTTCCCTTTGCCCTTGTACTTAGAAGCCACTTTCTTTGGGGCCCTATTATCTTCCTCTCACCAGCTCGGATCATGAGGACAGAAGAACTCTTCTTCATGTCATCATCTGCAATTCTGAGCATTTCTTGCAGCTCTTGCAGACTCTTGTCCATCCCCAGCTTGTAAAAGTTCATGATGAACCCCGAAAAGCTGGGAGGGAGTGAGTGCAAGATAACGTCCGTAGCAAACTCTTTGCTCAACGTGGCGTTTGGCTTCTCCAGCTGCTCAACATGGCTCGTCATAAAGAGCATATGAGTGCCGACAGAGCCGTCTTCAGTCAACTTGAGACTTAATAGGAATTTGGTTACTTTAAATCTCTCATAGGTCTTGGTGTCCATGAATCGGCACTGCAATTCAAGACTCATAGTACCTATTGAGAGACTTTGTACATCAAGCTCATCTTCCATGTGCTTGGTGTACAAAGCGACCTTATCTGCTTTGCCATCCTTAGGCTTAGCAAGGAGCGGTGAGTTTAAGACATATTCTTTCTTCTCTCGCTTTAATACAATAGACGATTCTTTAGTCATTTTTCTACAACATTAAAAGTAAAGATTTTAACTTTGTTCATGTAATGTTTTATTCAAATAATAATACTCCCACTGCTAATATGTTCTATTCCCTTTTGTAGTAGGACCAAGATCTCTATTTTCACCAATATATAAGCTAGTTGTTACGCATAACTCGGCTATTAGTTATTTTAGGTAAGCCATCTTGCTAATCACACCTTGCTTTGTGATTCTTGCTTTCGTTAAAACATCGTATGTTTTTAATGAAGACTTTGCTCCAAGCCCAAAACTTTTTTGGAAATCATTGATAAGTAACCTCACTCTACTTGGTTTGTTATGTCTTACATAAACATAATCCTTGACCACCAAAGGTAAAAGGCGACGCCTACTAAGTAGAGAACCGTCAACCAATGAACAATAGTGTGAGAAGAATAGAGTAGGAAAGACATACTACTTAATTCGTGTGGGTTTGTTTTTATTAAACAATGCAAGCATTCTAAAAGGGTATGTCAGATAAACGATCGAGTGTATCAACCTCCAGTTTATCTTTAGCATCAGAACCTCTTTCACATGCTTATGTTTGTTTTTGTGCTTAACGATGCAAGCATTCATTAAAAAGGTATGTCAGATAAACGACCGAGGGTATCCACCTCCAGTTTATCTTTGGCATCAAAACCTCTTTCATAAGCTTATATTTGTTAAGCAGCCAGTTCTTTAAACTAACTGTAAGACACTCTTACGGATACGTGAAAGCCGTCTGCCAGAAAGATTGCTATGAGTTCCTTCACAAATCTATCTTTGACATCACGCTCACGTTTCCTTGAAAGTGATAAATCTTATTTATATATTTCACATCAATTCAGTAAATCTCAATTTACATATATATTGGATCCTGATCTGATATATCATTTATCAGTTTCTAATTCTTTATTTCGCAGCAATGCTCGGTTCTCATTTATACTGTATAAAAGCACATAAACAATTTATATGGTTTTGCAAACAGATATTCTTTCCGGTCCATAAAGCAATTAGTAATGTGACAAAGTTTCCAATTGGGCCTGATGTCGTATTATGGAAAGGGGATCTCAGGAAAGATCAGGGTCACCGGAGACCACTTTAAATCTAATATTTCCTAGACAGAACCTTCTTTCTCATCGTACGCGCAACAGCTCTTAGTTTAGGTACTTCATTGCTTCATCACACTCCTCAATTAACTTTACTTATCCAAAGGTTTTCGAAATGTGAAAGAGTTACATTTTGCCATTTCAAAAACATCTGAGTAATTTGGTAACATGACAAAGTCCCCGTTTGGGCCTGCTGATCAGGACACGTAAAAGAGGTCAGTCGAAAGAATCCTAAGACACCTCTCATGACATAACCTTTATCTCTTACGGGTGGAGATTAACAGCTCTTACTTTGGGTACTCTATTGCTTCATCACATTCTTAGATATACTCAAACACAGTTGAAAGTGTTTTAAAATGAAAACTTAAATAAAGCATAAAGAAAGCTTAAATCTTATTTAACTTTCTCAGTTGATAAAACCGAACCAAGAAAATCTCATTTCTAATCAGTTTTGGACTTAAGCTGCAAATCTAAGAATTAAATCGATATGCGGTATATGCGGTTTATTTGCATAAGTTATAACTTTTAGAAAATCAATTAGCGGGAGAGCCTGGTGCTCTGATACCATTGTTGGGTTACGAATAGTTCAAAACCCGTCAATTGGCCTAAGTTGCGGATAGACCGTAAAACAAAAAATTTTACTTCTAACTTAAGCCAAGGATTAAACGAGCTATGTCAGATAAACTACCGAGGGTGTCCACCTCCCGTTAATCTTTGGCATCAAAACCTGATTTAATCCTTATACAGATCTACTCCATAAATAACTTCTAAAACTTTAATCTACATACAAATTAAATAGATTAATATAACATTTATACCTTAATCCAAATTCGAATTGGATTGCAGCAGACTCGGAAGACCGAATCTGAGAAGTTCCTCTTCTCGGAGTATCAAACGTTTGATACCTCTAACGGTGATCCACTAGGACGACTAGAGAGTGGCTTATTTCTTCTGCAAAAAATAACGTAAACCGCGGTATTTCGCAAAAACACTATTCACCGAGATAAGGACTAAATATATATCTTTACGACTCGTAGTTATTCAAATATGATATACCGCTCCTTTCGCAAAAATACTATTTTTCGAATCCCGTGAATAACCGTAACCGAGATAGAGAGAAAAATATATTTATCGATTCGATCCTGAGTTAATAAATACGAACTGATTTTGATATGATTTTCTCTATCTCCATGTCCCTCTATTTATAGGAAAATGAGGAGGTTGGCCGATTACCAAAATACCCCTGAAAGGCAAAATGACCATTTTGCCCCTAAGAGGTGGCAAGGATAAATAATATCCAAAATTTATTTTTCAAAATAAATATTATTGCCAACCTCAATTTTTTTATTTTTTTATTTTTATTTAAGATTTTAATTAATTTTTAATTAAGGTTTTAATTTGATAATGACTTTCATCCCAAACTCAAACTCAAAACCATAATTAATATTTAAAATCTAAATTAAATATATATAAATAAATATAAATATATAATTGTTCTCAACAATTATATTTCTCAGGGTTAGGTATCGGTTTGGTTTCGGTATGATTTCATACAACATATCGTATAATATTATAAATTCAACCGTTGTTTTTGCTTGTCATCTTATATGACATATATAATTTAATCATATCATATATAATTAATTATAACCATCTTAATATTAATTATAACTAATTTATAATTAATCATTAAGATTCTCTGATTAGCTCCTATATGGTGACTCAATAGGATCTGTGTTATGTTGGTAAAACCATTTTAACTTCTATTATCATAGAAGGCATCTGACATCTGCACTATGACCATCCAATTACACAGATGATGTTGTACTGTACAATACCACGATCCATTAAACTATTTTAGTCGTGTTAATTCTTTCGTCTCACAATATCAGATTAGTTTCAAGGTAGGTGTGTGTCATCCTTGCAAACTTAATCTTTTATCGATCTTGGGAAGACGTAACAAATATAATTACTGTTGTAATTATACTGCATGTAGATAATCCTACTCTATCCAGGGGCCCAGTGATACTATAACTCGTATAGAGATACGAGGGACAAGAGTACTTTTGGTAAACCATCATTACCTATGTTAAGCTATGTATACCGAAAAGCTACCGTTATGACTGCGTTTTACCGACAGCATTAGATAACAATCACACATACACATCTCTTAGTAGAAAAGATGAATACCTCATACTTTAGAACTAAACACTGAATGAAAATATTAATGACACGTACACAATTTCATTTAATGTTTCATTCGAGGTCTGTCAAATGCCACGTTCCTGTAACATGTACTCGTGTGATTAAAACGACATCTCATGTCTATGGTCTGTAAAACTTAACCATCTTTTAATCCACATTCTAACCTTATAACGGTAAGTTAGTGTTCCTGCTAATTATCTTGGTTAGAGACTTTTAAGAATATATATCATCTATATTATGAAGTTTCTCAACTCCAGTTATTGACTCTAGTCAGATAAAGGAATGATTCATAAATTCAACAATACTCAAGGTAACAAAATGACAATTTATTAATCACTCAATTCATGAACAAACTTTTATGATAATTTATCGTATTATTAACTTCTAAATTATTACAAACTAACAGAACTCTGGGACACCACATCTGATTCTACCTCCTGTTCAAGTTCATGTTCAGGTTCAGTTGATTGGAATGCGTTGATTGAATTGGACTCCGATGGTGATAGTGATGAAAGGCCAATGAATGGAGGAGGCCATGACAGTGGAACACAAGTCAAAATTAGTATCCAAAACTCAATTGTACAAGATTAGTACTGATTTGTTTGCAAATTGTCAAACCAAAGAAGACTTTAATATATGAAAGACCTCATTTCTTCTAAAAAATAATAGTAAAATTAAAATATATATAACTAAGAAACTTAAATTCGCTCTTCTTAAATCACAAATTGACCATTGAAGTGAAGTTGAATGCTAAATTATTGATTTATTAAATTAAGAAAGAATTTTAGTAATTAATCGTTAGGTTTTATTTGTAAAGAAGTGATAATTCCAACAATGTAAAAATAAACATCGCCAAAGACAAAACAAAGAAAAGAAGTTGGAAGAGAAATCGAAGAAAAAAGATGTGCTTCGTCGATAGAAAGAACGAAACAAGAAAATTACTATTGCTACTTGTTACTATGATAAGTTTAACTAATTTTTGTATTCAACACAATGATATGTTCTACTTTTACCACAATTAATCCAACCTTCTATGATAATTGAAATGCATTAATGAAAAACTCTTTAATTCCATGAATGATCTAGAATAACTCAAATGCATTAATAAAATAAATGACATGTTCTTTCATTTGTTTAACTAATGTGAGTGATTCTTGTCTCATTTTTTTTCTCTCCACTCATTATATCTATCATTTTGTTTTTTCAAATTAATTCTTCTCCGACCATTTTTGTCATTTCACCTATGTGCCTCTCTCTGATCTCTTCTGCTCATCTCATCGTCTTCTTCTTAAAGGCGGCGATTGATTTTCTCAATGACTTTCAATATTTGACTTTTGATTTCATAAGGCGTCGATTTTATTATTCTCTTTTCTCCAAAGACAAAAGAAGGAAAAGGAAACTTAATTGATCTGAGAACATCTTCTTCCTTGTTGAGCACGATGATTTTACTTTTCGGTTGAAAGAAGATATTATCCTTCTTAATTATTATTAATAGCAAAATAATTTTGATTCATTAGTAGTTATTAGTTGAAAAGAATTTCAATTTTCAATGTTTATTAGTCCAAAATAATTTTAACGCGACGTTCAATGTTGATTATTAGTTATTAGTTCAAATTTGGAAATGATTGCTTTGCAATTAATTCAAAATTAGTTCACTGATCAATATTGAAATGATTGCACTCTCAGTTTATTCATTGATCGCTTTCATTATTCAGTTAAATTTAGTTTTTTTGTATTAGGGTTTAGGGTATAATAACTTATGAGTTGGTTTAGGATTTAGGATTTAGGGTATAATCACTTATGTAGTTATATAGATGGACCAATTATAGTAATTTGTTTTTTTTTTGGGATTAATGTAAACCCTAAGATGGGGTACCGGCTTCCAAATGCATGAAAGCAAAAACATGGTTCGGTTCATTGGTACAAGAGTATTGTACCATTACAGAAAACAAAAAAACATTCAAAATAGATTGATTCCCCCCTTCGCCAAGACTTTCTTTAACCTAACATTTGCTTGGCCAAAGGTATCTAACCAAAATCTAACTAATTGGTTGACACAATAACTCCAACACTCTAAGAGTTGTCCTATGGAAATTTCTAAACCCTAATATCAACACTACATATCATCTAAAAGGTCTTCATCACAGTCTTCTTGTTCCATCTTTGTACCTTCTGATTGGGAGTAAACAGGAGATTCATCTACATAATGAACTTTTATTTTTATACTTGAAGAATATGGAGTAAACTATTATTTGGGCCCATCCATGCAATATATAAGATGATTATATTTCAAAATAATGTGTTTGATTGTTTATCCATTGCTTCATTAAAAATTATTTTATTTCTTTCATTCCAAATTATCCATAAGAAAGCTGCTAATAATGTTCCCCAAATTTGTATTTCTTTGTTATTAAGTTATAATATCCTATACCAAATTTCTTCTAATGATCCTAGATTAAATATTGCTAATTCAGAGTTTGCTAAATGTAGGTTTATTAAACTCCAGAATTGTATACTATTACGACAGTGAATAAATAGGTGTTCTACTGATTCTTGTTTATCACAAAATACACATTTAGTTGATCCCAACCATCCTCTATAAGCTAAATTATATTTAGTTAATAGGTTATTATTGAGTGCTAACTAAGTTAGTAGTTTTATTTTTAAAGGAATTTTAAGAATCCATACAGTTTTATTTATGTTAACTTGAAGACCTCCAAAATTCAGAAAGTTATACATTGATTTAACAGAATATCTACCATTATTTTCTAAGTTCTAACTGACTGAATCTAAGTCAGTGGTACATGTTGTATTATGTAGTAAAGATATAATAGCATTTTTTTTAGTTCTCATATCCTTACTGATGCCTCTAGTTAGGAATTGTTTTATATCACCATTATTCCATACCCGAGCTAATGTAACATTGTCTTTTTTGACCTTTTGATATACCAGTGGGAAAATTAATTTTAATGGACAGTTATTATGCCAAATATCATGCCAAAATTGTATATTTTGTCCATTTCCTATGATGTGAGTGCATGAAATTTGTAAAAATTTATATTCTTGACTTACATCCTTCCAAAAAGGGGATGCTTCTATGGTAAATTTATTATATTTTACTTGTATTAATGTTTTCTATAAACCAATATGTTCTTTATAAAGGAATAGCCAACTCCATTTACAAATAAGAGCTACATTTACTTGTTTAATATCTGAAATGCCCCATCCTCCATTTTCTTTGGTTCTACAAATTTTTGACCATTTGACTAATGAATATTTCTTTTTCCCTAATATATTTGATCCTGCCCAAAGAAAATGCCTTCTAATAATATCTAATTTGAGTACAACCCAGTTTGGGATTTTGTTTAAAGCTATATAATATAGAGGAATAGCTGAAAGTACTGAGTTAAGTATTAGTCTACCACCTATAGAGAGCATTTTATCCTGCCACATTGGTAATTTATTTTGTAATTTGTCTATGATTCTTTTCCAATCATTTCTTGATGGCCTTTTCCAATGAAGTTGTAAGACTAGATATTTTATAGGAAGTTTACCCAATTTACATCCAAACATATCAACATAGAATTCTGCTAAATGATTTGGTAGATTTAAAGGTATTAATTCAGTTTTATTATAATTAATCTTTAAGCCAGAAGTTCCTTCAAATATTTGTAAAGACCATTTAATTTTCTCTAACATAGTAACATTATATCATCAGCTTTTAGGAATAATATAGTATCATCTGCATATTGAAGATTTAATATTTTCTGTCCATTAGGTAATTGAGGGCCTAATCCTTCATAATGGTTATTTCTTACACCTTGTGATAGCAATTATAGTAATTTGTTAACTAACCGTTTTCATTGTTTTTTCAATAACAGATGCACCCACTAGAAAAATTCAGCTAGGTGGTCCAAATCCTCTTGGACAAAAATCATCCGTGGAGTTGGGTGTATCCCGATCTCCAAAAGGTGGTCAAGGACCTAAAATGGTTGTTATCAGCACCAGCACCAACATCAGCTTCATATAGCAAGAAGAGGAAAATATGCAGGAAGGGCAAAGGCAAGGGCACCGGAACCAGCACCAACAAGGACAAGGAGAATAAGAAGTTCAAGTGGGACTTCGGGGATGAACTGTGGGACACCACATCTGGTTCTACCCCATGTTCAAGTTCAAGTTCAGTTGATTGGGATTCGTTAATTGAATTGGACTCCGATGGTGGTAGTAATAAAAAGGCCAATGAATGAAGGAGGCCATAGCAATGGAACACAAGTCAAAATTAGTTCTCAAGAATCAGGAGGTTTTTTTTTTGTTTGTTTAGGGTTACTCCTATTCTTTGTTGTGTTTGAATAGACTTTATCGAAGATTTTTGTTTGTAATCCTTAATATTGTATAAATGCTTGATGTTATAGGTAAACAATTAATGTTATTATTATGAAATAATTAATTTTAATGCTAATATGTTATGTACTTATGTTTTGATTTTTTTTTATTTGTTGTTGATGTGGCTTTAATGTTGAAGTTGGTTTACATGTATTTTTTTATTTTTCAATAAATATTTTGGCTCTGTTGTGCAGTGTTAGTAGCAAGTTAAACGTGTAAAAAATTTAAACGTTTTGCATGTTTCTTACGTTTAACTAAACGCAAATGTAAATGCAAGAAAATTTTCTAACATTTATTAAACGCAACATAATGCCACAGAAAATCTTTATGCTCATAAAATGCAACGTAAGACGCAAGATGATATTTGCGTGATCATTTTGTGCGTTTGACAACGCTAATTGGGCCGATGTCTGTTCATCGTGCATATATTTTTTGAGAAGATAGCAATCCATTCTTCTATGTTCATTTAATTCTCTTTAACATATATTGTATTTACAGCAATGCTGCTTATCAAATATTAATAAATTAATAGTATGAATATATTATACAAAAATGCATTGATGACAGAGCTGCAAACGAATCAAACACGAAAGAAACTAGTTCGTGTCCAAGTTTGATTCAAAATCTGTTTCGAACTAGTTTCATTCGAAATTAAGTAGCATTCAATTAAACTTTGTCAAGTTCGAATTTAATTGATATTGATTCGATTTGAAAATAATTTTAAAATAGAATGAACTAATTTCGATTTTTTCAAATGGAACGCGAATGAACTACGAAATACAAACTTTTTTTAAGTGTCTTAG
The DNA here is from genome assembly GCA_964058865.1 of Eleocharis quinqueflora. NCBI lineage: Eukaryota > Viridiplantae > Streptophyta > Magnoliopsida > Poales > Cyperaceae > Eleocharis > Eleocharis quinqueflora. The sequence continues at coordinate 356,493 of CAXKVX010000128.1, read as the reverse complement.
ACGACCTTGAAGTAGTAGAAGGAAATAACAAAGAGGAGAATAGTATCTAATATAAGATATCGTAGAAGATGACGAAGAGGAGAATGTTAGCATTGGAGAGAGTGAATGTGAATCAATTAGAGAGAATCTGAAATGAATATAAGAATGCTGACATTGAAAATAAATGAATCAACTATCTTTAATAGTATATCTGATGGTCCAAAAATTCTCAAGATTCGAACCATAACAAACTTTGCATATTTTGAGTATTGATTCAATGTTGATTTGAATCAAATTGATATGATTTAAAATTAATTTCGATCTCATAGCTAATTTCCAACGTTTATTAAATTGAACACAGACTAATTACGAGCTACCAATTTGATCCTAAAAAAATAAGAATTACATCCATGACCCTGCTTTCAAACATTTGACAGTCATGGCCTTATTTTTCTGTGTTCAGCGTTCAGAAGTGTTTTCTAGACGCACGCATTAAGAAATAGAGGTCACCCGAGTTTACGAAGCAAAAAAAATATCAAGTACTTTTGAAATATGCGTTCACATCTGAAAGTAGCGTCTGAATGTGCATCCAGACGTGTCGTTCACAACGTTACCTGAACGCAGCGTTCAAGCGTGAACGCGGATTTGAAATTTTGCATCATACTTAATAATTTTTGTCGTTTGTTTTTTCAGCGTGAACGCTTGCGTTTAATCTGAACGCTGAACGCAGAAAAATAGAATCATGACTGTCAAATGTTTGAAAATATAATCGTAAATGTAATTCTTATTTTTTAAGGACCAGACAGAAAAAAAATAATGTTAAACAAGTAACTTAATGTAATTCTTATTTTTTAAGGACCAGACAGAAAAAAATAATGTTACCAGAAAAACGAAGCAAGCATTCAAATTAAATTAAATATTATAATACTTTTCCAAAAAAAATAAAAAGTCGATAAAATTAACAAATTCACACGATTTTATTTGCGCACTTGTTACTATAATAATGGTACAAAGGTATAATGTACTTAATTATTACATTTCTTGATCAATTCTACTTATCTATATGTATGAACACTTACAAAAATTCTCTAAAACAAAGACCTAATTTCTTTTCCTTATTTTATTTTATCTACATTTGACTAAAAGAATAAGAAGTTTGAGATACTATATCATCTGCCGGTTTTTGTGCAAGTTGGTTTAACTTTGCAAACACTCCGACCATTGGAGCGGTATTGTAGGTACAAGCTTCTGTCTGCATGTAATTTCCTCTGTCATCCCTAAATCTGTCCTGACAATTGGGCCCACCAACTATAGCCCCAACAAGCACATTCGGGTTTTCTCGATTTCGACCAAACCAATCATCAAAACCTTGTGTGCATCCGATGAATCCATTGCTCTCCTTGTACGACACGATCGACGCACCTCGGTGGTGCACCTTAGTAGGATACCTCGACCCAAAACCCACCATATAGCTCATGTTCATTGGGTTAGATCCCAATATGTAGTCAGCTTGCGATTTTGCAAGCGCAAGCAGTTCATCGGTCCTTACTGGCCCGTCGGGACACAGTAGCTCTTGATGTTGCGCTGCTGTTAAGTACTCATAATACACCATGAGGAGGAAGGCAGCACTAGATACATACTGAAGGTTGTTCCACTGGCGAACGTACAACATTCCGGTAGGGCTACGATCGACGTTGCTGCCATTGTTCTTGCCGAGGCATGCGCAAATATAGTAATCAGCCTTGGTTTTGTATTGCTCCAATACATGCTTCTGCTTCTCATGGTGTTCTCCCTTTAGCAAAAGCTGATTCAAAGGAAAACAGTGTTTTTTAGTTTTGCTTGCTGATATTATGCAAGTACGTATTACCAGACCAAGTAACAATATTTTAGCCAAGTAGATACTCAAATCGTCAAATTAACTACTTAATTATTTAACTATTATAATCTTATAATATAATTCAGAGAAAATTTCAAAGGTTGGTGGTCTTTTTCTTGTTTGATCATGAAGCTTATGTTATACTCGAAAGTGATAAGCGCGCGTACTGGATTGGCAAGTTCTGATAACAATAGCAACTTTGTATTAAACTGTTGTTGATGGATAACTACCAAAACCTAATTTTCTATTTTTCTTCAACCACAAAAGAGAGAAACCTCCAACAAGCTAGAATGAAGAAAATTGTATTCCCGAATTTTCGGAAGTTGATCGGTCGGCGTGTCAGCATCTGCGCACTGTCATAGTATGTCACACTTCCCTTCAATTAATGTTGTACAGTTCGTTTAAAGTAACTGTTTTATATTTTTCTAGTGGAGCCCACTTGTCACTCTCACGTATAACAACGGTAGCGGTTGTGAATCCATCGGTTAGCACTTAGCACTTAGGCAGCACCATCTTCTCTTCATTTATTGGGATCTGCTGCTCGTATTAAATACGAGCAGTATCGTGCTTGTTTCGATCTGATCATTATGAATCGATCAATCGTTACGAACGGTTGTGATTTGATTTAGAATATGATGTGCTTGTTTAGTTAGATGAATTTTAAACGGTTCATATCGAAACAGTATAATAACTCAAATAATATGTACGATAACTTAACTAAAAATACATAATAAAATTGATATCAAATATGACGTCTAAATATCAGCCCTTATCTGACAGTTTACTGCAAATAGAAATAGTAACGGAAATCAAATTAGGAAATCTTTTTAGATTCCTTCTGCTTTTTTTCCCATTATTTAGCCTTTCAAGAAAGGCAGGTGAGATAGACCTGTCACCCGAGTACAAGTACAGATTATTTATCAATAAAAATTATATTAATTAAAAATATTAAAACATAAAGATTACTATGAATTCTTTAAAAATAGAAATGAACGGTATCGTCAGTTTAACTGGAATTGAAATCTATTGGATAACACCATTTATTTTCATTTCTACAAATTGGACGGCGTTGTTAATACCATCCATTTTCATTTCTATTAAAATGCTGATTTCAGTGAAAAATGTCAGTGGTGTAATGGACGGTGTTGTTAACACCGTCTGTTTCTATTTTTGAAGATTTAAGAGTAATCTTTCGATTTTAATACTATTAATTAGTATAATTTCTATTATAAAAAAGGTTATTCTTATGTTATAATAAATATATGCCATACAAATATACAATAAAAGAAAATGAATAAATTTCCGACGGGGCCATTGTGCCTTTTGCTTTTTTATTTTTTTCGAACATGTACAAGTATAGACTCATCTACTCTGTTTTTTTAATAATTTTTTATTATAGTCCTTTCTATACTAAAAATTAAACTCGACATCTAATTCTTAAAATCATCAATTTTCTCTCTCTAACATTATTAGTTTGAACCCGTAACTTAACGATAGTGATCGTATCACTAACTGAACGCCGCATAGGGATTTGATAACGATTCGGTCCGGGTCGGGTCGGTTCAAACTCGTCCGATCCAACGGGTTGATTGGTCCACGGGTTAGCTGGTCTAACGGGTTGGTCGGGTCGAATTTTCACGAGTTCAAATATTGTAGGCCGACCGCAACTCGTCTTAGATTCATGGATCGACGGACCGACGGGTTTGAGGCGAGTCAGGACAGGTTCGGTTCGTTTCGGATTGGATTGGTCGGGTCGCCAGGCTTTTTTCTATTTTCGAAAAATTCCAAAAATAAAAAAAAAATCAAAGTGAAATGCAAAAAATTACAAAAATCGAAAATGAATGTCAAAAATAAAAATATAAAAAAAAGAATCTGTTAAGTTTATTTTATAATTCAAAAATAAAAATTCAATTAATTTGTTAAAAAATAAAAAAAGAAATATTAATGGCGAATTAACGACGGATTAATAACGAATTAATGTCAGGTTAAGACGGGTTAGGCGGGTCGGGTTGGTTCAGACCGGTCTGATCCCGAACCGGATAAAAGTCAGATTTTTCCAAAAATCTTGGCCGCAACCCGTCTTTGGCCTCCGTTTTTTTGGACGGGTCCGCACGAATTTGTTCGAATCATGACTTTGGATTTCTCAGCCGAGTCGTACTCATTCGAATTTTGTCAGTACTCTAGTCACCCCATCGTTGTATTTTTAATTATAGTAAATATCTTCGATTAATTAATTGAATTTATTGCCACCTCTATCCCTTAGAATAATTCCAAATTGGTATTGTCCTTGGGCTTAAATTTCCCGAATTTGCGCAAGAGAGTTCATATGGGCAACAAAAGTTGGCAAAGAAAAGTCATCAAAATTCAGCAAAAAAAGGTTGCATTGGGGCACACTAATTAACAAAGTTTAACGTTTAAGTGGAGAATGGTACGATAAAGTTGCGTGTACGCTCTTTACCAAATATATATGGAAAAGATATCCATATTTCTTGCAGACAACTTGATATATTGATTTACCAACCTCCATGAAAAGGAGAAGTTATTTTTCTGCTGCGCATCAACTACCGACGGTTCAGATTTTATGTGCTGTAGACTACAGACGGCTCAATGTGATTCAGGAGATTTGATATTATAAAGTTTAGTTTGCACGAATTTCGATGCAAATAAAAAATTAAAATTTATTACGCAGCACGCACAAGATTTTTGCTTCGCGTTAGAAGATCTCATCCCATGAAAAAGACTATATACCTTCACACTGTTAAATTGGTTTCCATTAATAGTGTAAAAGCTCGGAAAAAGATTATCCCCAGCTTAGCATGTGCACTGCATTAAAGGTGGCATATGATCTGTTTGGGATAGTTTAAGCGTAGGTCCGTACGCGAAACATGTTACCATGAAAGCATTAAAACTTGTCAGCTTTGTTCAAATGGAACTTTTGAACTATGCCATGTGTATTTCTGTTTCCTTTTTTCTGGAATTTTATTTTATTATTGTTATGAATAATAAGAGAGAGTAGTTACTAGTTAGACATCCAATAAATGCCCTCGTAGTATGCAATATCATGGGAATAAACTTGCGGATTAAATAAATGGAAAATATTTGAGATGGCAGTAATTGATGGAATGCAACACATACTTTTAGTTCAGAGATGGAAATAATTAGTGTATAAAAAATGATAATAACAACAATAATAAAATTATTATAGTAATAGTAATGGTTATGATTACAGCTAGTATATGTTAATATGTTCTTTATAATTTCTGAAGTATATAGTAATAATAATAGTTATAAAGATGTACATAACAACCACATTAAATGCAATGCATTATTAAACTGACTGAATGCACCTTCTTCTGACTGGCATCATTACAAGTCACATACATATAATTATATTAATTATAATTGTTAAACGAAACAAATATATTAAATAAAATTGTTTATTTGTTAAGCGAGTAATGAATCAATGGACCCTAGGTAAATAAATTTAAGTTGACTGCTCTCAAGACCCAAAAAGCAATTATATATGAATGACATTTGTTCTCTTCAAGTACACCAATACTTTAATTCTTTTCTTAAATAAAAGTTTATTTGGTTATAATTAAGCATTCATGATTGGCACTTCTTCTATTAAAGTACACCAATTCTTTGATTTTTCTTCTGAAATAAAGTGTATCTGGTAAAAACTGAAAAAAAATTTACTGTGAAAAACATATCAAAATTCAAATACTGACCTTGGTAGCCAGCATCTGTACACCGGCGTACTTGACATCCCAGCTGAACTCGATCATGGCCCATCCGGTGCCGCCCATGCACTCGGCATTATCAACGACATATCGCAAATACTCGTCCGATCCTGTCGCCCGGTGCAGCCACAACGCAGCCCAGAGGAGCTCGTCTCTGTACCCACTCACAGAGGCGTAGTAGCTCCGCACCTCCTCCACGCTCGCGTCATACTCTCCCCGGTACTTGTTGCCGAATTCAAACAGCTGGCCATAAATATTTGATTGATCAGTTGTCAAATAGCCAACATTAGTGCTCTGGTTGATACACAATGCGAAATAGCGCAAGTGCGAAACAGAGCAATAGAGAAAATTGAATGGTGATTGATGCTATAACTGCTGCTCTTCTGAATCTACTGCTCTGTGGTTAAATTTTAGTTCAGCAAATGGTTCATCAAATTTTTGCATTGCATAACAAAGTCGACCATACAGAGCATGATGAAAATCATTTTTTTTTTATGAAATAAGTATCAGTCTTAATACAAACTAAATTCGGGCATCAGGATTAAAAAAAAGAAAATGGCTATATTACAAGACAAACTGTACAAACAAATTTCGGAGTTGCTAAATTCGTGCATCAGTCTACATATAACGATGCATGCAAAAACAGGTTTCATTCTATATACCTGTTGAGCATGATGCAATAAAAGATGAGAGTAGTGAGGGTTGAGTTCCTTAAATACAATGGATGCAGCCGCCATGGCCGCAGCCGTCTCTCCGGCAAGGTCTGAACCGGGTTTATTTTTATCAATTTTATATGCTTGTCTTGATGTGGTCATATCCTCTGGTCTCTGCCAGCAGTAATGATCAGTATCTCCATCTCCCACCTAAACACACATTAATTCCAAGGCCCCAAAAAATCATAAATGAATTCAATCAAAACTACAAAATTGTAATTGAAGATCAAGTTGTGATTAATTGTCTTGACTTACCTCTGCCCAAAGAACATAAGGATGTGTATGTGCTTTGATGAAGTAATCGGTGCCCCACTTGATTGCCTCTAATGCATGTTGGTACTCGCCGGCTGCCGCTATCTCATCGCCAAACTCAATCACACTCCATGAAAGCATTGTAACTGTAAATGCCATCGGCAATCCGAACTTGACGTGATCCCCTGCATCATAGTAGCCCCCTACCAAATCCACCTGTCGGCAATCGATCAACTTTAGTTTCACATAAGAAGGAGACAATTAATAGCAAACACATGCTCTGTTTAAACGAGTTGTTATAACATACCCCTTGTTGGAGGCCATCGGTAAGGCCCGAATGGCCACGCCATTTGACACGTTGGTTGTACGGGAGATGGCCGGAGCGTTGTGTCTCGAAATAGAGAAGACTTTTCGAAAGGGCATCGGAGTAATTAAACGACAAAGATTGTGCATATTCTGGAAATAGAATGATCAGAATGTATTGTATGATATAGACGATTGAAAGGAACTTTAATCGGTCTCCTCTCATTGTGTGCCAGCATATCAGGGACTGAAATGAAAATATCAAGGTTTCACTTCTTCTTTTTTCCTTTTTATTGGGTATTTGGGTGAACTAAAAAGGGAGACAGCCCTCCCTCTTTAGTTCTCTCTCTCTTGGTTTCTCTTCCTATGTGTTATTTAAACGCTCTCCTACTCCTTTGAATAATGGAAGAGAATAAAGTTAGTAGGTCTCTATAAAAGGAAGAATTGAAATAATCAAATGGGTTTGGTGTATGAGTGTAGTACTGTGCTAGGACTTTGTGTTAGGAATATGAAAAGGAGGTGGTGGTGGTTAGTCTCTGGTCTTTCTTATAAGTGTTGATTTGGTTTTTGGAAGGTAGTCTGAATGTCTGATAAGAGAAAAAATTGTAGGATATTTAGACCGGGCATATGTTTCTAGTTGACAGTGACAGTTTCTTTAAACTGTTATTCTTTCATAATTAGATCTAAAACTTCTGAAAGTGTTTGTTGTAAACAGTACCTGTCGAATGCTAACATACAAATTTGGATACTATGTTTGCACTAATGTTACATTTGGGATACTTCGAACACCAACTTTCCATGCTATCAGAATACGATAAAAAGAGCATGAAAAGTAAGGTAAATTGACCAAGATACGATGTACATGGAAACTAATGTCATGCTTCTGTTACTTCTGTATTATGCTTTTACCATCCTTTTGATTCCCGTCTTCTAAATAGCACCTTAATATTTTTTTTTGCATAAAAGTACTGATTTAATTTTAATATCTACTATACGAGTTTGATCTGGCATTGTCATAAATACTATTTGATTGATTACTCTATTGTAGTTTATGTGGTGTGATTGTTAACACACCTAGGGTCCTAGGGATTCATCAAATATAACACTTTATCTCATAGGCATTTTTTACCAATTAAGTGACTATCATTTTCTTGTTGCAACGAAGATGGTGATTATTTAGCCCACTTTTTAAAAAAGATTATATATTATAATGATATAAAAAGAACTAAGTTCAGCCTTGTGCAACTTAATTAGTAGAATAACAGAAGTATTATTTGCAGTAACTTCACTAAAAAATGTGGCATACAGTAGTAGACATTTTCAAGGAGCAGATTTATGGGAATGGAACCAATTCAAAAATAGTGTTGTTATTCTATAAATACAATTTAAATTTGTTTGTTTTTCTTTGAAATCATGTTGACCTGCTGCTATTAGCAATCCATACAATTTAAATAATATTTTCAGTAACCTTTCTGAGTATACTATTCCTAACTATTTCTTTAACATCCAAACATATTCATGCTACAACTAATTAGTAATCAGAGCATTTTTATTTCTGAAATTTTTGGAGTTTATAATATGACGTGACAGTTTCTAAATGAGTTTCAGAGATGTTGATGAGTTTCTTAATGTAATTTTACTTCATAATTTCTTATTTAGCAACTTTGTTTTAGAGTTTATAAACTCTGACGTAGCTTAATCATTAGTTAAATTGATCGATCTCCCACAAAATTGGTATTATTTGTTAACGTGACAATTAAGAAATTTTATATTTTTAATTTCAGAAATGAAGGATTTAAAAACTAAAAAAATATTAAATTTCTAAAATTAAAGTAGCAATTATTTAAAAAAATTTAAAAATTCAAAAATAGATATGCTGTCACATAGAATGCTACAGGGTTAATGACACAGAAGTACAGGAATGCAATGCAGGTAGCAAGAAATTCAGAATTCATTGCGTGCGTGGGCCCTATCCCACCGAAACCTGCGCCAAGTCATTACACGGTTCGAATCTCTTGTCAAAAAGTCCCACATGGATTAGAGAACACCACAAGGTTGCTCAAGCAAAATTTTGCGTTAGGGAAAATGATTGCCTACATGGCTACATATAACATACATACCCGGCTTGTTCTACGTGTTAAAAAAATAAAAGAAGGAACATCACAATAGAGATGTTGAGGGAGAATAGAAACAATTCATAATTGGGAGGTCACAATCTCAATCAACCAACAAACTAAAAGTGACAGGAGATGACAAAACCAAAAAAAGTAAAAGGGAGACAAGCCAACAACAAAATTGTCCAAATGGAATGCAACAATATTTAGCGTAATAGGCTAATAGCAATGTTAATATTTTCTCGAAAACAAAGCAATGATATTAATATATTAGGAATAACTGAAGACAGGTCTAGCACACATGATAATTGGGTCCGGATTTGTTATAGCGCAACACATACAGCGCAAAGATTGGACGGTTCAGATCGACCGCCCATCTGCAACGGACCGTCAGAGATGAAAATCAGGAGGGGTCAGATTTTTGGGCACGAATATCGATGCAAAATAGACGACTCTGCTCCTGCGCTACACGGTATTGCACAGGAGCAGATTCGGTTTCATGATGATTTGTCTCCTCTCTCAACAATGAAATACAATTTTTCCGAAAAATATATAAAAAATAATAAATAACAAACTTAACAAAAAAATTAGCAAAACTATGGTGCTTGTGCATGCATCGTGCTTGTGCGTCTGGACTCTCCGATACACATCGAGATTCATGGAGATTCATGCGCATCGAATCTCGATGCACATCGGAGGGTCCAGATGCGCATGCACCATAACTTCACCCCCCAAAAATTTACGTTAATATACACATTAGAAAGTTAGTAAATAGAAAAAAAATGTAAAAATATATAATTCGATCTTAATTATGGAGGTTTCAATATAAATATAATGTTCAATCGTTTGAATCGACCGTTTGAACTTTAAAATCCGATATACTGACGCGAAGTACGATGAGCCCTATATTTTGTGAAGTATCATTGCTAGGGGTGTACAACACGCAAGTCGACAAACTTTTATCAAAATTTCAACTCAATCCAATTATAATGAATTCAAAAATATTCTTTTAGTTATCTCGCTCGTAATTCAATCCAATCCATTTATTTATACGAAAATTTTCAGGTTATAAGAGTTATAATTTTAGTTGTGCATAAATAAAAATAACAAAAATAAAATAAAAAAATTTAACATATAACATAATAATAATATAGCATACATGAGACAAAAGGTAGCATCAACACTTAAATATTTCCAAAGCTTCTAATTTTGATTTTAGCTTTTTCAGCCTTTTGTATTAATCACAAAGATGCCATTAGAAATAAAAAAAATTAATTCGTCTCAAATATGATAATAATTTGAAGTTCTAGCTTTGACATCATATATCTTGAATTAATTAACTTTAGCTTTACATTATTTACAATGGCCCCAAGAATCGATAGAAGTAATTGATGTTGTAAATGTGAGGACAAAGGAGTAAAATGAGCAATTTAGTAATTATCACTAGTGGGTTCGAGTTTAGAAGATATAACTAAAGCAAATATGTAATCCAACTCAAAAAATTGATTTATCAAAATCAAAAATTTATACTCCAAGCAAGTAATACCTCAATCCGATAAAATACGAATCAAGTCAATCAAATTGAACGGGTCGAACGGGTTGATAACTTTTTTGTAAAGTTCTAATCACTGCCTCACTCATATTAGAAATATGTCTTATTATTATTATTATTATTATTATTATTATTATTATTATTATTATTATTATTATTATTATTATTATTATTTTGTTGTTGTTGTTGTTATTGTTTAAAAATAAGGAGTCCAATGTACAAGTATCATGATTCAAATCTCGTACTTTTTTTAATTTTGATATGAACTGTAGGATTATAACGAATATGTTAGATCTATTTTAAAAACTTCCTACAATACAATACGGATTGAGTCAATCCATTTATTTTTAATCTGACGATTTAAAAATAAATTATAGGTCTTCTCTTTTTCCTCAAAAAATAGCAGATTTTGACCCACGACTTTAGTATGATTTTTATAATTAATGACTATAATTTTATGATGAACATTTATCATAGATGTTTCTAACTAATGCCAGTTATAAATTTGATTGTTCATTATCAAAATTTAAAAATTCAGTTTTCAAATCTTTTAGATGTTTCTAACAATGAAAAGAACATATCAACATTTTTGTGTTTATATTTATATTTTTAGAAATCATTAGAAGTACCATAAAGTTAGATGTATATTGAAATGACGAAATTACCCATGATAATTTATTGTTATCACGATAAGAGGTGAGAGGAAGAATCAATAATTATAACCCCCCCCCCCCCCCCCCCACAAAAAAAATACTAATTTATGTTAATATACTACCCAAAAAATATAAAGTGCTAATGCTAATCATAGTTGCTTTATTCCCCTAGTGATGCTTTGTTAGTCTCAACTCTCAAACCATACAAATAAATAATGAAAGGCAAAAAAAAAGGTTTGTTGCTTCGCATAAGCGTGTGAGTCTTTGAATTTTCTTTTCTGATTTATCTTTAATTTCCACAATTTTCTAGTACATATTTATGGAGTTAAATATTTTTTTACAAAAGTATTATTAAAATTAATTACTACCGTTAATTTTCATCAATTACAGTACAATTCAAATAGATATAATCTATTACATAACTATACTCAAAATAATATTAAGAAAAATCAATTTGAAAAATTAAGTCTATATTCAAAAGCATTTACTATAACATCGCTGAATTGGTACGTAAAGTAAACATAAACCATTATTAATTAATGCATCATGACTCGAGGCACCATATTCAAAAATTCAAATACTTGATTCGACCAATTGCATAACATCATCCTTCAATACAATTTTGAGAAGATCTAAAGTATTCTATCAAGTTGCCAGAACAACCATTTTCAATTGAAGTTTCGAAATTCAACGTCAATTGAACAGCATATGGAATTTGCAATTGAGTAATTGACTGGAGAAAATTGACTGTAAAACATGGAAAATTGTGCCTGAGCACCGTACTGTACTTGAGCAAACCGTGTGCTATCCGCTTGATGAAGTCAATTACTTACATCAGCCGTTTCCTTTATTTTCAGAAAAAAAATATATATAAAAAGAAGGGTAGTTCTGGTGTGTATCCAAAATAAATGTACATCTCATTTTCTGATACATTCAATGTCTCAATCACATCACATAGATTAATAAAGTTTCTATTTTTGTTTTGTGGATTAATTAATTAAGGAGGGGCATATTTGTTACACACAAAAATAAAAATAGAAAGTCTAATGAGATCAACGGATAAAGGAAATACTTATAGAGTGGGGTCCATACAGCTAAATTTAATCGCTAATTCTATTGCTCATTGCATTTTGTTTCGGAAAATATTCTGGGGATATCGTTTTTGATACGCAGTTGATACTGACTGGACATTTTCAGTCCGCTGGATGCCTCCATTAATTTGTTTCATCTGTTGTACTGAACGGCTCCATTTTCTTTTATATTAAATATTGGACAAAGAAATCCGGTCAACGATTAGCCTAGCATAGCCTCCTCCTCCAATGGCGCTCCTCCCTCGCATCGCTCGCCTCGCTCTCCTGTCGGCGCAACAAAGTGCCGCCACCACCACTGCCTTGCTCCCCTACTCCACCTCCACGTCATCATCCCCTGCGACCTACACGCGAGCTCCCCCTCTGTCCGCGTCTTCTCCGACGGGACTTCCCAAAGCGGTGGATTTTGTGATCTCTAAGGTCAACGATCTCTTGAACTAGGCCAGGAGAGGCTCGATTTGGCCCATGACCTTCGGTTTAGCCTGTTGCGCGATCGAGATGATGCATGCTGGTGTTGCTAGGTACGATTTCATTATTCCGACTTCTGATTGAGATAGACGGCCAGGAACTGGCTTTTGAATAAGATATTTATTGTTTTAAATAATTGGCTCGCAGGCGGAAGTCGAATCTCTTTGATTAGGATTAGGCGAAGAAATTCTAGGAAGAATCCTGTCAGATCGATGGCTCAGTGTCTTTTCCAGGGAAGAATTCGAAAATCGTTTGCTCCGCACCTATCCCCGCTCTCCTTTCTCATATGTTAAGATAGTGGCTCTGGCACTATTTGCTTTGATTCAATAGGTCTTTGCTTGCTTTTTCTATGGAACATCGGTTTGGCGTGATCTTTTGTCCCAGCCAGCCCTCACCAGTCTGATTGCATGATCGTCGCTGGTACTCTCACAAACAAGATGGCTCCAGCTTTGCGCAAGTAAGGGTTTTAATTTTTGTTCAGGATCTGAATTTATTATCGGCAATTGAGATCGATTTTTGAGGATTTTGTGAGAGTTGCCTTGAAACCAGATTAGTTAAGAAAAAAAACTATCAAATAGGTGAATTGATTTCCATGAACCAGAGATTATGCCAAATTTGATGATGTGGCGGAAGTCCTGTTTGTTGCTTGGGTGCTAGGCAAACGTCTGAGCTAGATTTAACCAAACTTTCATCAAGTCATTTTTTTAGCAAAGTTTTATGTAAATCTGGTAATGTTGGACTAGTTTAGTATTATATAAGCCTTCTATTACAGTGCATGCTCCTTTCTTCTGAAAGCTCTATTACAGTGCATTGTAGTTTCTTCTTACTGCATGTTACTTTCTTCTGAATGCATATTAATTACAAGCTCTATTACAGTCATATTAGCTCTATTATAGTGCATTGTAATTTCTTCTTACTGCATGCTACTTTCTTCTGAAAGCATATTAATTACTTATTCATCTTTTTGCAGGTTTGAAATTTGTTGGGAACAATATCCATATTTACAATGATTCTATGAATCGGGTACAAATAGGAGCCACACTCAATCGTTTGCATGTCAATTACTTTCAAGGGAGTCATCATGTCAATCTCGATACTTTGGAAGATTGCTTGAGGACTTTGGTTTTGGATCAAGAGAATAGAAGAGATTTTGTATCATTATTGATACTTCATATGTTCTTTGTGTTTCTTTTTCTAGCAACAAGTGGTGAGGTTAATGTATCCTTTATTCCATATGCTTCTTGTATTGATGATTTAAAGAATTATTCATGGGCATTCTTGGTGTATGAGAATATCATGGTATCTCTTGTCACGGTACACAACAAGTTGCAAGCAAATCCAAATGTGTTAGTAACATTTGGTTGCATTGAGGAGTTGATGGTTATTTACGTACAAGGTGAGATGAATAAATGTAAATTTTGAATTAATTTATTACTGTAATTATACACATATTTTTTTTTTGTTATGCAGGTGAAGTGCAGCAAGCACAAAGAAGAAGAACAAGAGTTCATCGTCAAGTTACTGAAATACAGAATGCATTGGAAAATAATTCAGGTAGTAGTGAGTCTGAAGGTACATGTTACTATATATAATGTAATACATTCTATTTGATTTATAATGCATGTTATTAATGTTATTTTACATATAGGAAACCAATCTATAACCTTTCTATAATAGATTGTTATAATGCATGGTAATTTATTCTTTACACACCTTGTTATTGCTATAATGCATATAAACAACATATTTGTTGTTATGGAACATGTAATGCACAATCATTATACAATGCACATGAGAAATTTCAATGTTGTTCATATTGCAAAATTTCTGTTTTTTTTTTTTTTGCATGTTAGAATATATGTTGTGCATTATAGTTTACTTATTATGCATATTGGAAACATCTGTTATCATGAATGTGCATCACAGTTAAGTTACTGTGCATGTTGAAAATCTGTAAACTTGTAAGTTATTTATATATGCATATTTAATTTGTTATACATGCATCATACTTTAAAATTTTTGGCAGATGGCACGGAGTTTGAAGAGGATGAAAACGATGAAAGAAACCAACAAAATGCTAACACTGACAATATAGATCAAGGTACATGTTCCTTTTTATAATGTAATGCATTATACTTGTCTTTCTCATGCTTGTTACTATTGTTATTTTTCATTTAGAACAGTAATTGATAACCTTTATATATTATCATTGTAATCATTCATGGTAATTATTTTTTTTTATATTTTATTATTGTTGTTATGCATACAAATTATTCATGTTATTTCAATTCATTGGCAGGTGACACTGAGGATGAAGAGGAGGAAAATGATGTAATTGAAGAGGAGGAAAATGAACTACCAGACCAGCAAAGTACTCACACTGAGAATTTAGAGCAAGGTACTTGTTCATTTTATATATTATAATGCATACTATTTGTCTTGTAGTATGTATTATTGATGTTATTTTGTATGTAGAAAACTAATTTTTAACCTTCATATATCATCATTGTTACCATGTGTGTTAATGTAGTTTTCACACACTTTGTAATTGTTATAATGCATCAATTGTTCATTTGTAATGTAATAGTTAATGCATCACCAAAAAACCCAGCAATTGACAATCCATAGGACCAAATCCAAGGCAAATTTTGGTCTTTCGGATATGTGATGCATACTAAATTTTTATTATTATGTGACGCATATTGTCTTAATAAGATGACAGTGTTCCCCTTCAAATATTATGTTGATGATGTAAATATTGTTTTGTACAAGTATGACGACATCAGTGTCAAAGTTGGGAAAATTGAGAACTTGTTGGTTTGTGGTTATGTTTCTCAAAATGTAAGTGATTTTGATTTTTTTTCTTACTTGCATTTTGTATCTGTCCTAATTTTGAGGCTAAATCAATTACTTATGAAATATAATACAGGTCTTGGCTGCTATTCTATATATTCTGGATCGTGAAGTCGATTCCAAAATTAACTCTGTAATTGTTTCTCCAAAGGTGCTGGTAAGTAAACTGAACTGCTTTATAGTGCATGTTATATCTTTTGTAGTATATGTTAATTTGGTTATGATGCATCTTATGCACTGTAAAATTATATTTACAGTTTGATTAAGATCTTTGTACAAGCTAACTTATTTACTATAGCTTTTATTTTATTTATTATGCATGTAAACTGTTATTTTATTTATTATGCATGTAAACTGTTATTGTTCTAATTATTTCTCTAAAGGTGCTAGTTAGTAAACTAAACTGATTTATAGTGCATGTTATATCTTTGGTAGTATATGTTAATTTGGTTATGATGCATATTATGCACATAATGCAATGTAAAATTATTTTTACAGTTTGATTAAGATATTTATGCAAGCTAACTTATTTACTATAGCTTTTATTTTATTTATTATGCATGTAAAATGTTATTGTTCTAATTAAAAGTTTTTTTTTTGTCAGGAATTACTCTGTGAGGGAAATCACTATGATTGTTACTTAAAGTGTAGTTCCATTTTCAATGAAAAATTTGAAGCATCAAAATTGGTTCTTTGCGTGACCCAGATAGAAATTGGGTCTTGTATAGCACCAATTTTGAAGCAGCGAACATTGGAGTTTATACTAGCAGACCAACGAAGCATGGCTTGTCTGGAGAAATAAACAACCATATTCCATGGATTCGGCATTTTCTCTATTGGAGATTGGATAACAAGAAAATTCTTAAGTACAAGTTAAATTGGGTTGAAAATCTACCAACAGAAAAAAAAAAAGCAAGAGGACTGTGGGATTTTTATCATTAGATTCATGCTCAGTCTGAAGCAGAATCATCCCACTAATATAGTTTTGGTAATTTTTAATGTTTTATTATTTTATCTTGTAATATTTATAAATATATGAACTCTTAATATATCTTTTTTGTTGATTTTTTCATTGCAGGAAAGTACAGAGAAAGAGAGGGCACTGCTAGGATTTAATCTTCTTCGTGATAAGAGCAATGAAGTGAATGTCAAATTTTGAACTTTATGCAAGTTTTGTAATATTCTTCCAATCTAGTGTATATTTTTGTTTTAGGTTTTCAAGCATTTAAAACAATCTGCTTTGCATGTTGTTTCATTTTTTATGCATGTTAAGTACTCATGCATATCCAATTATTATGTTATTAGGTTTTCATGCATTTACATCTATCTATTTTTGCATGTTGTTTCAGTTTGCATGCATGTTAAGTACTCGTGCATATCCAGTTATAATGTTACTGGATTTTCATGTATGTAAAACAATTTGTTTTGCATGTTGTTTTAGTTTTTATGCATGTTAGGTATAAATTGATTTCAGTTATTATGTGCTTATGTTTTCATTCATTTAAAACTATCTGCTTTGACAGATGTTTCAGTTATTGTGCATCTTCAAATTTGACACATTAAAATAGTTATAACATTCTGTTGTTTCATTTTTTTTAAAGCAATTGCAAGACAGATTTATGAAGTATGTGTTATGCTTGGCTGAAGATGAGAGGTGCAGGTGTGTTATGTGCTCCAGTTATGTGTTCTGATGGAACAGTTATGAATGTTTAGTACTTTAGATTTGTACAAATTTAAGCTTAGGTGGATTGAAAACTTGGCTATGTTTGTTATTTGAAACTTTTGAAACTTAGGTTCTATTACTTCCTGAATTGTTGCTTGTATGAATGTTTGATTGACATGTTATGCATATTGTGTTTCATTGACTTAAAGTTCTTTTGTTTTGGTTGTTATTCAAGTTAATCTACTTGATTTCTGATTTTTGTGCAGCTTAAATTTTAGTTAGGTTCGTTTGATATGCATGTTATGCATGTTATTTCTGTTGTTATGCATGTTATATTTGTTATTATGCAAGTTATTTTTTGTGTTATGGCTATTATTCTAGTTTTTGTGCAGCTTAAATTTAATTTTGTTCTTTATGCATGTTATTTCTGCTTTTATGCATGTTATTCAATTTAATATACATGCTTGCTGTAATAACATGCATAACAATTGGAAAAAAATTAATATGCATAACAACTGAGTAACTATGAATATGCACCAAAATATTAAAATGCATTATAACTAAATTAATATGCATTACAAATTTGCATATACAATGAAAATATATCATATATTAACATGCATTACAAATCGTTGCTCAAAACAATTAACATGCATTACAAATTAACTGGAGAGAACATTTTGTCTAAAATGGAGATGATTTTTGAACGAAATGGACGAGCGTATCAATTGCGTATCAAATATGGTATCACTGTATCAGCTGCCTTTTGTTTCCGTTACATTTTTCTTTCTTTTAATGGCGTCTAAACAGGAACGGAATCAAAACACCAAGTTAGAGGTCGATTTATAAGTACAGTCTAATTTTATTGTTATAAAGAAATCAAGATAAATTTTGTTCAAATTATACAATTTTTTTAATAAAATTTCCAATTTAATAAAAAATTTAACTAAAATCTTACCATTTAATTATATTTAATTAAAAAATTAAATAAGTGGTTTAAACTTTTCGGCCTAATGAGGGGCCCCCCGTTGGTTCCGCCCCTGCGTCTAAACATGGAAGAAAAAACTCTCCCTGACATCAAATATTTACACTTTTATGGAATATAAATGAATGATTCTAACTATTGTCATGACTTATTCACTAACTTATACATGTAAATTATAAACTTTATTAAATCATTTTCTGTAATGTTTTTGTAGAATAAATTATTTATCTAATTTTATCGAGTCAATAATATATACTCATAATCGCACATGCATCGTTAAGTATCATTATATTTTTACTTTACAAACTGAGACATGCATGGAAAACATATCACATTAAATAAGTATATATCCTTATCTTTTGTATTAAAAAACATGTAGAAAATTTGATATATGCATTGTCAAAATAACATTTATATTCTTGATTTTTTGAAGTTTAGGTGTCATTATAATTTATTATAATGAAAAAATAATTATCTAGTAAAAAAATATTATGTCTCATATGAAAAAACAAATCATGTTTGCATTGAATAATGATCAATACTCGTGTGTATATGAAATTATATCGGGGAAATTCTCATTGAATTTAACATAATAAAATATTATGAAATTATTTTTCTATAAAAATGAATTTGTTATTTTTTATAAAAATGAATTATTTCATCAATTTCCTTTTTCCTTTCGGGATTAGAAACCTATGAATTTAAAATAGTTATATCACAAATGTTGACATTTTAACATTATTTCTTGTAAAAGACAAAAATATAATTAATACTTCTATAATGAACATTACTTATTTATAATGTCTTTAATTTCTTAGACTTAAAATGTATGCTTTGACGAGTGACACTAATAATTCAGAGTATCAAACCTTTTGAGAACTTTGGTGCGAAAATATATAAACATATCAATTGGGAGGTATTAAATCTTTCACTTTCCTTAAGAATTTAAGATACCAAACTTAATCTGAAATGTGCAAATGACCATATTGTTCTAACTAAATCAATGATTCAAATTAAAGATGTACAATAACAAAGGAATGTATCAAAAATTAGGAAGCACAGCATTACCCTAAAAATAAAAAGAAAGATGGTGTCGAAATATAGAAACATTGAAAAAAATGAATTGGCAACACTTTGATTTTTGGAAAGATTAGTGTTGTCAACCCATTTCTCTTTTTTTCAAATTTCACACCAAACTTCTTTCTTTTTTTCGCACATGTAATCTCTCCCTTATTCTTTTTACTGTATGTTCACGGCGGATTAAAAAATTTCTTTCTGTAATATACATCTATTAATCATTATTCTTCGTAACAATCTATACACAAAACATACCAATTAATTAGATTATTTTTATTATCTAAACTACAAACAATATTGATATTTTAAGTTAATTTAACTAAAAGAATATGTTGTTAACAACAAAACTTCCTACAAATACTTGAAAAGAAAAAAATGTTAATAAATATATATTGTCTAAAATAATAAATTACTAACAATTAAATATATATTGTCTTCAACCCCAAATTTCCGTTCATAAAAAATTTGGAAGAATCCACTAAATTTGTAGGTAATATTTTCTCTATATTTAATTTATAATATTTATAATTTGGTGTCGTTGTTTTAATTTTATATTTTTAGTCATTACTTTATAATAATTTTAATTGTGAGTAATTTATTATTTAAGAAAATAAATTATTTATTAACATTTCTCTGTTTTTTAATAGTTTGTAGGAATTTTTCTTGTTAGCAATATAATTTTTTAGTTAAATTGCCAATTAAAAAGTTCTTCATAATCGAAAGAAATTGGAAAAAAATCATCAAATATACTGAAATTTATAATATTCTTCATTTTTCTGTTATTATTTTAATTTTATATTTTTAAACAATTTACTTAGTAATAATTTAAATTGTTAGCAATTTATTATTTTAGAAAATATATTATTTATTAATATTTTTTAAGTATTTGTGTTGTCAATATATGCTTTTACTTATATTAACTTAAAATAACAATATTGTTGTAGTTTAGATCATAAAAAATAATCTAATTGATATGATTTGTGTATATATTGTTAAGAGGAATGATGGTAATAAACATATATCACACAGATGCCAAATAATGAGGACCTATATGTGTAGATTATAATGACTCAAACAAAATTCTTAATTCGTCATGGACGGACAATAAGAGGAGAAGTCGTGCGAAAGGAAATAAAAAGATCTTGAGTAAAATTTGAGAAAAGAGAAAAGACCAATGTTGTCAATATTGATCTTTTCAAAAGATCAATATTGACAACACTGATCATTCTGAGAGATCAGTGTTGTCAATGTGCTCATTTTCTATTTTTTCTAACTTTCACCTTCATTTTTTCTTTTTAAATTATTTATATTTTTCTATAAATAAAAAAACGGTGTACATCAGTACACGTGACAACACTTTTGACTTGCTGGTTATACAAAAGTTTGTGGATAATGCATGCAAGGTGAAGAAAGTAAGGAAGGAGTTATCTTCGCCGCTGGCTGAAACCGGCTGTTCCGTTGTTTCCGGCAACAAATTACGATGCACCACAGTTTCTGACTGACACGTGGCGGTTATTTTTGTAATGCGCTGATGCAAGCTACCAGATGGATTCGTGTTGAGTGTTGACGCGCGATGGGAATAAAGGAAGTGACACGAATGGGTTGAGGCTGACTCCAGTAGCCGGTTGCTAAGCCACATCAGGCGCATGCAGAATTTTAGTCAAAAGGTTGGTAATCACCGTTTTTTTTTGTCTTTTTAAGAAGAAAAATTTTATATTAAAAAATAAATAACACAATTATAACAACTTTAATTTTTTTATTAAATAATATTGTCTCACAGAAATTTAAGTTATATAATCATAAATATTACATATTTTTCTTAAGTTCTTTTGAAAGCATGATGATTAATAAGAAATGAAAAAGATGTGAACATTAAGGACGTGGAATTAATGTTATTAATGATATATACTAAATTAATGACGTAAAATTAATAATTTGTCTCATTTATGACGTGTCGCGTTTCCGATAACCTGAAAACACGTACAATGCAAATTGATATTTAATTAACGTGTCGGCGTATCCGATAAATTGAACATGTCGACACTCAGCAAGCTTTATATATGATATTGATAGCTTATCAGATTAAAACACATTAGTTAATCACTTAATTGATATTAAAAAAATACGTTCTTGTCTAATAAAAAGTTATTAAAATAATAAATAATCAAGTCAATAAAAAAAGTTTTCCTCATTTCAATATTAAAAGGAAACACCTCATTTCGAACTAGAGTGAAAGACGATACATAGAAAGAAAAGAAAGAAAGAAAGAAAGGCGATACAGAGAAACCCTACGCAGGAAAGGTCGCCACATGCCTCTCCCTGTCTCCCCTCTCCTCCTCCCCCTCCTACTCCTTTCTCCCCTCCTCGCCCCTGATTTCGGGTAGTAGCCTCTCGCTAAGCTCAGCTCAGAAAAGGTATGTTGAGAGAGGCGATGAGATGAGATGTTGAACGATCTGATGCGACGCTGAACAATTTGAGGTGATGCTAAGAGTGACAAGACCGATGCTCAGGTGAACCTAAGAATTGATGAGTACGAGATCGAAGATGAGACCCTGACGAGTCCTGGGTTCGAGTTGGATCAAAAGACCGATGAGATGAGTCGATTAGAAGAATGGATAAAAAAAATCTGATAGTTGTGCTAAAATCCCTGATCGTGTACTCAAGGGTGATTGAAAATCTGATTAGAGAACTGATACGGGATCTCTAATCAAGTAGTAAGAGGTGATGTAAATTTCTAATTAGAGATCTGAGACGAAAGCAGAGAAATTGAAGTTGTCAGTGAAATGAGATCAGGTTGATGCCGTTAGTGAACTGAGATGTGGGATGAGAGCCGAGATCAGAATGAAGCTGAAACAACAAGTATGGCTATGATGTGCCAGATCAGAGCAGTCAAGATCAATGCGATGTTGATTATGATCTAGTACCGATCACATGCGTTAATGTTCACAAAAGAAACTAATCTAGTAGAGGGACTTGCTCTGGTTCTGATAAAGGGATGGATAATTAGATGTGAGAGAGGTGATGGCGATGTTCGAGATTGATCGATAAATCCTACAACGACCTCGTTTTTTTATAGAGTTTTTCTATTTCTTTATTGGGAGGGATAAGTGCGTCTGGCGATTTGCTCGTGTGCATGTGCGAAGCGCGGTCGAGCTCTGACGAGATGTGATTCAGGAATTGTGAGGCGGAGATATAACCGAGCGATCTTGGGATAGATCTCGCCTTAGTTCGGATGCGAAGGCTGACTAAGTAACGACGACGACAGTTGATAGAGGTACAATATGCATTGTTGGAAAATACTGGGTATGTCGATATCTTGAGGTCACTCATTTAGATAGGGTTGGATAGTGATAGAAGATAATTATAAGAAACCAGAGGATTATACTAGTTATGTCTGTGTTTATAATTAATCAAAGGATTTAGATTTAATCAAAGAGGATTAGATTAATTTAGGATATAGATTGTGAGTGTGTGTTATTGGATGACATGTGATTGTTCAATATTGAATGTAAGTTCTTTTTTATTATAAATAATGAAGTGATGGACGCTCTCTGCTTATTCCAAAAAATGTATTAAAAAATAACAAAAATTCAAAATAATAGATAATCAAGCCAATAAATAAAATTTTCCTATATGAGACCATACTATGAGTTGGTAGTATTTATATAAGATTTTTTAAATTTCAAAGGAATTCAATGTACATCTAACAATGTGCCACATGGTATGAGTAGAGGTGACAGAATCGAACACAACCCGACTCAAACCCGACCCGACCTATTTTTTTATTGAAGTCAAACTAACCCGAACCCGACCCGACTCGATCCGAGACAATCCATAATCTGATTCGAGGCAACACCTGATTACCGAAACCCGACCCGATCTGACCCGAGACGATCCATAACCTATAAATGAACTACTCTGATCAGAATCACTCATAAATTAAGTACCCGGTCATGAAGTACTTAGAGTGTCACTCTATGATTCATCATTGTATTTTAGTGAATGGTTACAACACTTAAATGAAGTACTCGTAGTAAGATATGATGTTTTGTGGAGTTTTCTTGAAAGGTTACCACTCATAAATTTAGTACTCTCATCAGAAACACTTCTCATAGTAGCTTATGATGAATTGTGGTATTTTTCTTCATGATTACCATCCATAAATGATGTACTCATATTAGATACACTTCGAATAGTATGATAAGATGCTTTGTCATATTTTCTTAATGGTTACAACTCATAAATAAAGTACTCTGATCAGAATCACTTATAAATTAAATAATCGAACATGAAGCACTTAGAGTGGTACTCTATGTTTCTTCTTTGTGTTTTACTGAATGGTTACAACACTTAAAAGAAGTACTTGGAGAGGAAACTCTTATCGCAGTAAGATAAGATGCTTTGTGGAGTTTTCTTGAAAGGTTACTACTCATAAATAAAGTACTCTGATCAGAAACACTCTCATAGTAGGATATGATGCTTTGTAGTGTTTGCTTTAATTGTTACCACCCACAAAAGAAGTACTCTTATCATAATCTCTCATAAATAAGTACTCGGACATGAAGCACATAGAGTGGTACTCTATGCTTCTTTGTTGTGTTTTATTGAATTGTTACAACACTTAAGTGAAGTACTTGGAGAAGAAACTCATATCGCGGTAAGATTTGATGCTTTGTGGTGTTTTCTATAATGGTTACCACCTATAAATGAAGTACTCTGAGAAGAAACCCTTCTCGCAGTAGGATAAGATAAGATGCTTTGTGATGTTTCTTTAATGGCTACCACCCATAAATGAACTACTCTGATCATAATCACTCATAAATTAAGTACTCGGACATGAAGCACTTAAAGTGTCACTCTATGCTTCTTCGTTGTGTTTTTGTGAATGTTTACAACACTTAAATGAAATACTCGGAAAAGAAACTCTTCTCGTAATAAGATATGATGCTTTGTGGAGTTTTCATAAAAGGTTACCACTCATAAATGAAGTACTCTCATCAGAAACACTTCTCATAGTAGCATATGATGCTTTGTGCTATTTTTCTTAATGGTTACCATCCATAAATGATGTAATAAAAAAATATGCACTTATCATAGTATGATAAGATGCTTTGTCATATTTTCTTAATGGTTACAACTAATAAATGAAGTACTCTGATCAGCATCACTCATAAATTAAATACTCGTATATGAAGCACTTAGAGTGGTACTTTATGCTTCTTTGTTGTGTTTTAGTGAATGGTTACAACACTAAGTGAAGTACTCGGAGAAGAAACTCATATCGCGGTCAGATATGATGCTTTGTGCTGTTTTCAACAATGGTTACCACCCATAAATGAAGTACTCGGAGAAGAAAACTTCTCATAGTAGGATAAAAAATTTTGTGGTGTTTTCTATAATGGTTACCACCCATAAATGAAGTACTCGGAGAAGAAACACTTCTTGCAGTATGATAAGATTCTTTGTGATGTTTTTTTAATGGTCACCACCCATAAATGAACAACTCTGATCAGAATCACTCATAAATTAAGTACTTGGACATGAAGTACTTAGAGTGTCACTCTATGCTTCTTCGTTGAATTTTAGTGAATGGTAACAACACTTAAATTAAGTACTCGGAGAAGAAACTCATCTCGTAGTAAGATATGATGCTTTGTGGAGTTTTCTTGGAAAGGTTAACACTTATAAATGAAATACTCTCATCAGAAACACTTCTCATTGTAGCTTATGATGCATTGTGATATTTTTCTTAATGGTTACCATCCATAAATGATGTACTCAGATCAAATACACTTCGAATAGTATGATAAGATACTTTGTCATATTTTCTTAATGGTTACATCTCATAAATAAAGTACTCTGATCAGAATCTTTCATAAATTAAGTACTCAGACATGAAACACATAGAGTGGTACTCTATGCTTCTTTGTTGTGTTTTAGTGAATAGTTACAACACTTAAGTAAAGTACTCGGAGAAGAAAATCATATCGCGGAAAGATAAGATGCTTTGTTGTGTTTTCTATAATGGTTACCACCCACACTCGGAGAAGAAACACTTCTCGCAGTATGATAAGATGCTTTTTGATGTTTTTTAATGGTTACCATCCATAAATGAATTAATCTGATTAGAATGACTCATAAATTAAGTACTCGGACATGAAGCACTTAGAGTATCACTCTATTATTCTATGTTGTGTTTTAGTGAATGGTTACAACACTTAAATAAAGTATTCGTAGAAGAAACTCTTCTGGGAGTAAGATATGATGCTTTGTAGAATTTTTTTCAAATGTTAACACTCATAAATGAAGTACTCTAATCAGAAACACTTTTCATAGTAGGATTTGATGCTTTGTGGTGTTTTCTATAATGGTTACTACCCATAAATGAAGTACTCGGAGAAGAAACACTTCTCATATTAGGATAAGATGCTTTGTGTTGTTTTCTATAATGGTTACCATCCATAAATAAAGTACTCGGAGAGGAAATTCTTATCGTAGTAAGATAAGATCCTTTGTGGAGTTTTCTTGAAAGGTTACCACTCATAAATAAAGTACTCTGATCATAAACACTTCTCATAGTAGGATATGATGCTTTGTGGTGTTTTCTTTAATTGTTACCATCGATAAAAGAAGTACTCTGATCAGAATCTCTCATAAATTAAGTACTCGAACATGAAGCACATATAGTAGTACTCTATGCTTCTATGTTGTGTTTTAGTTTATGGTTACAACACTTAAGTGAAGTACTCCGAGAAGAAACTCATATTGCTGTAAGATATGATGCTTTGTAGTGTTTTCTATAATTGTTACCACCCATAAATTAAGTACTCGGAGAAGAAACACTTCTTATAGTAGGATAAGATGCTTTGTTGTGTTTTCAATAATGGTTACCACCCATAAATGAAGTACTCGGAGAAGAAACACTTCTCGCAGTAGGATAAGATGCTTTGTGAAGTTTTTTTAATGGTTACCACCCATAAATGAACTACTCTGATCAGAATCACTCATAAATTTAGTGCACGAACAAGAAGCACTTAGAGTGATACTCTATGCTTCTTCTTTGTGTTTAAGTGAATGGTTACAACACTTAAATTAATTACTCGAAGAAATAACTCTTATCGCAGTAAGATATGATGCTTTGTGGAGTTTTCTTGAAAGGTTACAACTCATAAATAAAGTACTCTCATCAGAAACGCTCTCATAGTAGGATATGATGCTTTGTATTGTTTGCTTTAATTGTTACCACCCATAAAAGAAGTACTCTGATCAGAATCTCTCATAAATTAAATACTCGTATATGAAGCACTTAGAGTGGTACTCTATGCTTCTTTGTTGTGTTTTATTGAATGGTTACAACACTTAAGTGAAATACTCGGAGAAGAAACTCATATCGTGGTGAGATATGACGTTTTGTGGTGTTTTCTATAATTGCTACCACTCATAAATGAAGTACTCGGAGAAGAAACACTTCTCATAGTAGGATAGAATGTTTTGTGGTGTTTTCTATAATGGTTACCACCCATAAATAAAGTACTCGGAGAAGAAACACTTCTTGCAGTAGGATAAGATGTTTTGTGATGTTTTTTTATTGGTTACCACCCATAAATGAACTACTCTGATCAGAATCGCTCATAAATTAAGTACTCAGACATGAAGCACTTGTCACTCTATGCTTCTTTGTTGGGTTTTAGTGAATGGTTACAACACTTAAATGAAGTACTCGGAGAAGAAACCCTCCTCGTAGTAAGATATGGTGCTTTGTGGAGTTTCTTGAAAGGTTACCACTCATAAATGTAGTACTCTTATCAGAAACACTTCTCAAAGTAGCATATGATGCTTTGTGGTATTTTCTTTAATGGTTACCATCCATAAATGATGTACTTAGATAAGATAGCTTTCTCATAGTATGATAAGATACTTTGTCATATTTTCTTAATGGTTACCACCCATAAATGAACTACTCTTTTCAGAATCACACATAAATTAAATACTCGGACAGGAAGCACTTAGAGTGTCACCCTATGCTTCTTTGTTTTTTTTTTTTGTGAATGGTTACAATAGTTAAATGAAGTACTCGGAGAAGAAACCCTTCTCGTAGTAAGATATGATGCTTTGTGGAGTTTTCTTGAAAGGTTACCACTGATAAATTTAGTACTCTCATCAGAAACACTTCTCATAGTAGCATATAATGCGTTGTGGTATTTTATTTAATGGTTACTATCCATAAATGATGTACTCAGATAAGATACACTTCTCATAGTATGATAAGATATTTTGTCATATTTTCTTAATGGTTACATCTCGTAAATAAAGTATTCTGATCAGAATTACTTATAAATTATATACTCTATGCTTCTTTTTTGTGTTTTAGTGAATGGTTACAACACTTAAATGAAGTACTCGGAGAGGAAACTCTTATCGCAGTAAGATAATATGCTTTGTGGAGTTTTTTAGAAATGTTACCACTCATAAATAAAATATTCTTATCATAAACACTTCTCATAGTAGGATATGATGCTTTGTGGTGTTTGCTTTAATTGTTACCACCCATAAAAGAAGTACTCTAATCATAATCTATCATAAATTAAGTAATCGGACATGAAGCACATAGTGTGGTACTCTATACTTCTTTGTTGTGTTTTAGTGAATGGTTACGACACTTAAATGAAGTACTCGGAGAAGAATCTCATATCGCGATATGATAAGATGCTTTGTGGTGTTTTCTATAATGGTTACCACGCATAAATGAAATACTAGGGGAAAAAACATTTCTCGCATTAGGATAAGATGCACTGTGATGTTTTTTTAATGGTTACCACCCATAAATAAACTACACTGATCAGAATCAATCATAAATTAAGTACTCGGACATGAAGTACTTAAAGTGTCACTCTATTCTTCTTCGTTGTGTTTTAGTGAATGTTTACAACACTTAAATGAAGTACTCGGAGAAGAAACTCTTATCGTAATAAGATATGATGCTTTGTGGAGTTTTCTTGAAAGGTTATCACTCATAAATGATGTACTCAGAAAATATACACTTTTCATAATATGATAAGATGCTTTGTCATATTTTCTTAATAGTTACAACTCATAAATTAAGTCCTCGGATATGAAACACTTAGAGTGGTACTCTACGCATCTTTGTTGTGTTTTAGTGAATGTTTACAACACTAAGTGAAGTACTCGGAGAAGAAACTCATATCACGGTAAGATATGATGCTTTGTGTTGTTTTATATAATGGTTACCACCCATAAATGAAGTATTCGGAGAATAAACAAATCTCATAGTAGGATAAGATGCTTTGTGGTGTTTTCTATAATGGTTACCACTCATAAATGAAATACTCGGAGAAGAAACAGTTCTGGCAGTTTGATAAGATGCTTTGTGTTGTTTTCTTTAATGGTTACCACCCATAAAAGAAGTACTCTGATCCGAATCAATCGTATATTAAGTACACGGACATGAAGTACTTCGAGTAGTACTATATTCTTCTTCGTTGTGTTCTAGTGAATAGTTACAACACATAAATTAAGTACTTGGAGAAGAAACTCTTCTCGTAATAAGATATGATGCTTTGTGTAGTTTTATTGAAAGGTTGCCACTCATAAATGATGTACTATGATCAGAAACACTTCTCGTAGTAGGATATCATTCTTTTTGGTGTTTGCTTTAATGGTTACCACCCATAAATTAAGTACTCCTATCAGAATCACTCATAAATTAAATACTCGGACATAAAGCACTTAGAGTGGTACTCTATGCGTCTTCGTTGTGTTTTATTGAATGGTTAAAACACTTAAATGAAGTAGTCGAAGAAAAAACACTTCTCGTAGTAATATATGATGCTTTGTGAAATTTTCTTGAAAGGTTATCACTCATAAATGAAGTACTCTGATCAAAATCACTCATAAATTAAGTACTCGGACATGAAGCACTTAGATTGGTACTCTATACTTCTTAGTTGTGTTTTAGTTAACGGTTACAAAACTTAAATGAAATAATCGTAGAAGAAACTCTTCTGGGAGTAAGATATGATGCTTTGTAGAGTTTCTTCAAAGGTTACCACTCATAAATGAAGTACTCTAATCAGAAACACTTCTCATAGTAGGATATGATGCTTTGTGGTGTTTGCTTTAATGGTTACCATCCATAAATGATGTACTCAGATAAGTAACAAATCTGGCAGTAGGATAAGATATTTGTGATGTTTTATTAAATGGCTACCACACATAAAAGGAGTACTCAGATCAGAATCTCTCATAAATTAAGTACTCGGACATGAAGCACATAGAGTGGTTCTCTATGTTTTTCGTTGTGTTTTAGTGAATGGTTACAACACTTAAATGAAGTACTAGGAGAAGAAACTCTTCTCGTAATAAGATATGATGTTTTGTGGAGTTTTCTTGTAAAGGTTACCACTCATGAAAGAAGTACTCTCGTCAGAAACACTTCTCATAGTAGCATATGATGCTTTGTGCTATTTTCCTTAATGCCTACCATCCATTAAGGATGTACTCAGAAAATATACACTTCTCATAGTATGATAAAATGCTTTGTCATATTTTCTTAATAGTTACAACTCATAAATGAAGAACTCTGATTAGAATCAAACATAAATTAAATACTCGGATATGAAGCACTTAGAGTGGTACTCTATGCTTCTTTGTAGTGTTTAGTGAATGGTTACAACACTTAAGTGAAGTACTCGGAGAAGAAAGTCATATCGCAGTAAAATATGATCCTTAGTGGTGTTTTCTATAATGGTTACCATCCATAAATGAAGTACTCGGAGAAGAAACACTTCTCATAGTAGGATAAGATGCTTTGTGGTGTTTTCAATAATGGTTACCACCGATAAATGAAGTACTCGGAGAAGAAACACTTCACGTAGTAGGATAAGATGCTTTGTGATGTTTTTTTAATGGTTACCACCCATAAATGAACTACTCTGATCAGAATCACTAATAAATTAAGTACTCGGACAAGAAGCACTTAGAATGTCACTCTATGCTTCTTTGTTGTTTTTTAGTGAATAGTTACAACACTTATATGATGCTTTCTGGAGTTTTCTTGTTAGGTTACCACTCATAAATGAAGTACTCTCATCAGAAACACTTCTCATAGTAGCATATGATGCTTTGTGGCATTTTTCTTAATGGTTACCATCCATAAATGATGTACTAAAGTAATCTGATTAGAATCACTTATAAATTAAATACTCGAATATGAAGCACTTAGAGTGGTACTCTATGCTTCTTGTTTGTGTTTTAGTGAATGGTTACAACACTTAAATGAAGTAATCGAGAGGAAACTCTTATCGCAGTAAGATAAGATGCTTTGTGGAGTTTTCATGAAAGGTTACCGCTCATAAATAAAGTATTCTGATCATAAACACTTCTCATAGTAGGATATGTTGATTTGTGGTGTTTGCTTTAATTGTTATCACTGATAAAAGAAGTACTTTGATCATAATCTCTCATAAATTAAGTACTCGGACATGAAGCACATAGAGTGGTACTCTATGCTTCTTCGTTGTGTTTTAGTGAATGTTTAAAACACTTAAATGAAGTACTCGGAGGATAAACTCTTCTCGTAATAAGATATGATGCTTTGTGGAGTTTTCTTGAATGGTTACCACTCATAAAAGGAGTACTCTCGTCAGAAACACTTCTCATAGTAGCATATGATGCTTTGTGCTATTTTTCTTAATGCTTACCATCCATAAATGATGTACTCAGAAAATATACACTTCACATATTATGATAAGATGCTTTATCATATTTTCTTAATGGTTACCAGTCATAAATGAAGAACTCTAATCAGAATCACACATAAATTAAATACTCGAATATGAAGCACTTAGAGTGGTAATCTATGATTCTTTGTTGTGTTTTAGTGAATGGTAACAACAATTAAGTGAAGTACTCGGAGAACAAACTCATATCACGGTAAAATATGATTCTTTGTTGTGTTTTCTATAATGGTTACCACCCATAAATGAAGTACTCGGAGAAGAAACATTTCTCATAGTAGGATAAGATGCTTTGTGGTGTTTTCTCTAATGGTTACCACCCATAAAATGAAGTACTCGGAAAAAAACACTTCTTGCAGTAGAATAAGATGCTTTGTGATGTTTTTTTAATGGTTACCACCAATAAATGAACTACTCTGATCAGAATCACTCAAAAATTAAGTACTCGGACATGAAGCACTTAGAGTGTCACTCTATGCTTCTTGGTGGTGTTTTAGTGAATGGTTACAACACTTAAATGAAGTATTCGGAGAAGAAACTCTTATCGCTGTAAGATAATATGTTTTGTGGAGTTTTCTTGAAAGGTTACCACTCATAAAAGAAGTAACCTCGTCAGAAACACTTCTCATAGTAGCATATGATCATTTGTGCTATTTTGCTTAATGCTTAACATCCATAAATGATGTACTCTGAAAATATACAATTCTCATATTATGATAAGATGCTTTGTCAAATTTTCTTAATGGTTACAAGTCATAAATGATGTACTCTGATCAGAATCTCTCATAAATTAAGTAATCAGACATGAAGCACATAGAGTGGTACTCTATACTTCTTTGTTGTGTTTTAGTGAATGGTTACAACACATAAGTGGAGTACTCGGAGAAGAAACTCATATCGCAGTAAGATATGATGCTTTGTTGTGTTTTCTATAATGGTTACCATCCATAAATGAAGTACTCGAAGAAAAACACTTCACAAAGTGGGATAAGATCCTTTGTGGTGTTTTCTAAAATGGTTACCACCCATAAATGAAGTACACGCAGAAGAAATACTTCTCGCAGTAGGATAAAATGCTTTGTGATGTTTTTTTAATGGTTACCACCAATAAATGAACTACTCTTATCAGAATCACTAATAAATTAAGTACTCGGACATGAAACACTTAGAGTATCACTCTATGCTTCTTTGTGGTGTTATAAGATGTTTTGTGGAGTATTCAGAGAAGAAGCATAGAGTGTTCTTGAAAGATATTCGGAGAAGAAACACTTAAATGAAGTATTCGGAGAAGAAACTCTTATCGCTGTAAGATAAGATGTTTTGTGGAGTGTTCTTGAAAGGTTACCACCCATAAAAGAAGTACTCTCGTCAGAAAAACTTCTCATAGTAGCATATGATGCTTTGTGGTATTTTCCTTAATGGTTACCATACATAAATGATGTACTCAGAAAATATACACTTCTCATATTATGATAAGATGCTTTGTCATATTTTTTTAATGGTTACAAGTCATAAATGAAGTACTCTGATCATAATCTCTAATAAATTAAGTACTCAGACATGAAGCACATAGAGTGGTACTCTAGGCTTCTTTGTTGTGTTTTAGTGAATGGTTACAACACTTAAGTGAAGTACTCGGAGAAGAAACTCATATCGCGGTATGATAAGATGCTTTGTGGTGTTTTCTATAATGGTTACCATCCATAAATGAAGTACTCAAAGAAAAACACTTCACATAGTAGGATAAGATCTTTTGTGGTGTTTTCTATAATGGTTACCACCCATAAATGATGTACTCGCAGAAGAAACACTTATCGCAGTAGGATACGATGCTTTGTGATGTTTTTTTAATGGTTACCACCCATAAATGAACTACTCTGATCGGAATGAATCATAAATTAAGTACTCGGACATGAAGCACTTAGAGTGTAACTCTATGCTTCTTTGTTGTGTTTTAGTGAATGGTTACAACACTTAAACGAAGTACTCGGAGAAGAAACTCTTCTCGTATTAAGATATGATGCTTTGTGGAGTTTTCTTGAAAGATTACCACTCATATATAAAGTACTCTCATCAGAAAAACTTCTCATAGTAGCATATGAAGCTTTGTGGTATTTTGCTTAATGGTTACCATCCATAAATGATGTACTCAGATAAGATACACTTCTCTTAGTATGATAAAATGCTTTGTCATATTTTCTTAATGGTTACAACTCATAAATAAAGTACTCTGATCAGAATCACACATAAATTAAATACTCGAACATGGAACACTTAGAGTGATACTCTATGCTTCTTATTTGTGTTTTAGTGAATGATTACAACACTTAAATGAAGTACTCGGAGAGGAAATTCTTATCGCAATAAGATAAGATCCTTTGTGGAGTTTTCTTGAAAGTTACCACTCATAAATATAGTACTCTTATCATAAACACTTATCATAATAAGATATGATGATTTGTGGTGTTTGCTTTAATTGGTTCCACCTATAAAAG
Organism: Eleocharis quinqueflora; assembly: GCA_964058865.1. NCBI lineage: Eukaryota > Viridiplantae > Streptophyta > Magnoliopsida > Poales > Cyperaceae > Eleocharis > Eleocharis quinqueflora. Next base: position 322,923 of record CAXKVX010000128.1, on the reverse strand, counting down.
AAGTACTCTGATCAGGATCTCTCATAAATTAAGTACTCGGACATGAAGCACATATAGTGGTACTCTAGGCTTCTTTTTTGTGTTTTAGTGAATGGTTACAACACTTAAGTGAAGTATTCGGAGAAGAAACTCATATCGCGGTATGATAAGATGCTTTGTGGTGTTTTCTATAATGGTTACCACCCATAAATGAAGTACTCGTGGAAAAAACACTTGTCGCAGTAGGATAATATTCTTTGTGATGTTTTTTTAATAGTTACCACCCATAAATGAACTACTCTGATCAGAATCACACATAAATTAAGTACTTGTAAATGAAGCACTTAGAGTGTCACTCTATGCTTCTTCGTTTTGTTTTAGTGAATGGTTACAACACTTAAATGAAGTACTCGAAGTGGACACTCTTATCGCAGTAAGATAAGATGCTTTGTGGTGTTTTATTGAAAGATTACCACTCATAATCATAAACACTTCTCATAATAGGATATGATGCTTTGTGGTGTTTGCTTTAATTGTTACCACCCATAAAAGAAGTACTCTGATCAGAATCTCTCATAAATTAAGTACTCGGACATGAAACACATAAAGTGGTACTCTAGGCTTCTTTGTTGTGTTTTAGTGAATGGTTACGACTCTTAATTGAAGTACTCGGAGAAGAAACTCATATCGCGGTATGATAAGATGCTTTGTGGTGTTTTCTATAATGGTACCACCCATAAATGAAGTACTTGGGGAAAAAAACACTTCTCGCATTAGGATAAGATGCATTGTGATGTTTTTTTAATGGTTACCACCCATAAATAAACTACACTGATCAGAATCAATCATAAATTAAGTACTCGGACATGAAGCACTTAAATTGTCACTCTATGCTTCGTCGTTGTGTTTTAGTGAATGTTTACAACACTTAAATGAAGTACTCGGAGGAGAAACTCATCTCGTAATAAAATATGATGCTTTGTAGAGTTTTCTTGAAAGGTTACCACTTATAAAAGAAGTACTCTCGTCAGAAACACTTCTCATAGTAGCATATGATGCTTTATGCTATTTTCCTTAATGCTTACCCTCATAAATGATGTACTCAGAAAATATACACTTCTCATATTATGATAAGATGCTTTGTCATATTTTCTTAATAGTTACAAGTCATAAATGAAGAACTCTAATCTGAATCACTCATAAATTAAGTACTCGAATATGAAGCACATTGAGTGGTAATGTATGATTCTTTGTTGTGTTTTAGTGAATGGTAACAACACTTAAAGTGAAGTACTCGGAGAAGAAACTCATATCCCGGTAAAATATGATACTTTGTGGTGTTTTCTATAATGGTTACCACCCATAAATGAAGTACTCGGAGAAGAAACACTTCTCATAGGAGGATAAGATTCTTTGTGGTGTTTTCAATAATGGTTACCACCCATAAATAAACTACACTCATCAGAATCAATCATAAATTAAGTACTCGGACATGAAGCACTTAAAGTGTCACTCTATGCTTCTTCGTTGTGTTTTAGTGAATGTTTACAACACTTAAATGAAGTACTCGGAGAAGAAACTCTTCTCGTAATAAGATATGATGATTTGTGGAGTTTTCTTGAAAGGTTACCACTCATAAATGAAGTACTCTTATCAGAAACACTTCTCATAGTAGCATATAATGCTTTGTGCTATTTTCCTTAATGGTTACCAGCAATAAATGATGTACTCAGAAAATATACACTTCTCATAGTATGATAAGATGCTCTATCATATTTTCTTAATGGTTACAAGTCATAAATGAAGAAACTCTTCTCGTAGTAAGATATGATGCTTTGTGGAGTTTTCTTGAAAGATCATAAACACTTCTCATATTAGGATATGATGCTTTGTGGTTTTTAATTTAATTGTTATCACCCATAAAAGAAGTGCTCTAATCAGAATCTCTCATAAATTAAGTACTCGGACATGAGTTACTACACTTAAGTGAAGTACTCGGCAAAGAAATACTTCTCGCAATAGAAGAAACTCATAAAGAACTACTCTGATCAGAATCACTCATAAATTAAGTACTCGTACAAGAAGCACTGTGTAACTCTATGCTTCTTTGTTGTGTTTTAGTGAATAGTTACAATACCTAAATGAAATACTCGTAGAAGAAACTCTTCTCGTAGAAAGATATGATGCTTTGTGGAGTTTTCTTGATAGTTTACCAATCATAAATAAAGTACTCTCATAGTAGCATATGATGCTTTGTACTATTTTCCTTAATGATTACCATCCATAAATGATGTACTCCGATATGATACACTTCTCATAGTTTGATAAGATCCTTTGTCATATTTTCTTAAGCGTTACAACTCATAAATAAAGTACTCTGATCATAATCACTTATAAATTATATACTCGAACATGAAGCACTTAGAGTGATACTCTATGCTTCTTCTTTGTGTTTAAGTGATTGGTTACAACACTAAAATGAATTATCGGAGAAATAACTTTTAGCGCAGTATGATAAGATGCTTTGTAGAGTTTTCTTGAATGGTTATCACTCATAAATAAAGCACTCTTATCATAAACACATCTAATAGTAGGATATGTTGATTTGTGGTGTTAGCTTTAATTGTTACCACCCATAAAAGAAGTACTCTGATCAGAATCTCTCATAAATTAAGTAATCGGACATGAAGCACATAGAGTGGTACTCTATGCTTCTTTTTTGTGTTTTAGTGAATGGTTACAACACTTAAGTGAGATACTCGGAGAAGAAACTCATATCACGGTAATATATGATGCTTTGTGGTGTTTTCTATAATGGTTACCACCCATAAATGAAGTACTCGGAGAAGAAACACTTATCGCAGTAGGATAAGATGCTTTGTGATGTTTTTTTAATAGTTACCACCCATAGATGAACAACTCTGATCAGAATCATTCATAAATTAAGTACTCGGACATGAATCACTTATAGTGTCACTCTATGCTTCTTCGTTGTGTTTTAGTGAATGGTTACGACACTTAAATGAAGTACTCGGAGAAGAAACTCTTCTCGCAGTAAGATATAATGCTTTGTGGAGTTTTCTTGAAAGATTACCACTCATAAATGAAGTACTCTCTTCAAAATCACTTCTCATAGTAGCATATAACGCTTTGTGCTATTTTCCTTAATGGTTACCATCCATAAATAAGTACTTAGAAAATATACACATCTCATAGTATGATAAGATGATTTGTCATATTTTCTTAATGGTTACAACTCATAAATAAAGAACTCTGATCAAGATCACTCATAAATTAATTACTCGGATATGAAGCACTTAAAGTGGTACTCTATGCTTCTTTGTTGTGTTTTAGTAAATGGTTACAACACTTAAGTGAAATACTCGGAGAAAAAATCATATCACGGTAAGATATGATGCTTTGTGGAGTTTTCTATAATGGTTACCACCCATAAATGAAGTACTCAGAGAAGAAACACTTCTCATAGGAGGATATAATGCTTTGTGGTGTTTTCTATAATGGTTATCACCCATAAATAAAGTACTCGGAGAAGAAACACTTCTTGCAGTAGGATAAGATGCTTTGTGATATTTTTTTATTGGTTACCACCCATAAATGAACTACTCTGATCAGAATCACTCATAAATTAAGTACTCGGACATAAAACACTTGTCACTATATGCTTCTTTGTTGTGTTTTAGTGAATGGTTACAACACTTAAATGAAGTACTCGGAGAATAAACTCTAATCGCAGTAAGATAAGATGCTTTGTGGAGTTTTCTTTAATGGTTACCACTCATAAATAAAGTACTCTGATCATAAACACTTCTCATAGTAGGATATGATGCTTTGTGGTGTTTTCTTTAATTGTTACCACCGATAAAAGAAGTACTCTGATCAGAATCTCTCATAAATTAAGTACTCGGACATGAAGCACATAGAGTGATACTCTATGCTTCTATGTTGTGTTTTAGTTTATGGTTACAACACTTAAGTGAAGTACTCGGAGAAGAAACTCATATTGCGGTAAGATATGATGCTTTGTAGTGTTTTCTATAATTGTTACTACCCATAAATTAAGTACTCGGAGAAGAAATACTTCTTATAGTAGGATAAGATGCTTTGTTGTGTTTTCAATAATGGTTACCACCCATAAATGAAGTACTCGGAGAAGAAACACTTCTCGCAGTAGGATAAGATGCTTTGTGAAGTTTTTTTAATAGTTACCACCCATAAATGAACTACTCTGATCAGAATCACTCATAAATTTAGTGCACGAACAAGAAGCACTTAGAGTGATACTCTATGCTTCTTCTTTGTGTTTAAGTGAATGGTTACAACACTTAAATGAATTACTCGAAGAAATAACTCTTATCGCAGTAAGATATGATGCTTTGTGAAGTTTTCTTGAAAGGTTACAACTCATAAATAAAGTACTCTCATCAGAAACACTTCTCATAGTAGCATATGATGCTTTGTGGTATTTTCCTTAATGGTTACCATCCATAAATGTACTCAGATAAGATACACATCTCATAGTATGATAAGATGCTTTGTCATATTTTCTTAATGGTTACAACTCATAAATAAAGTACTCTGATCAGAATCACTTATAAATTATATGATGCTAAGTGAATGGTTACAACACTTAAATGAAGTACTCGAAAAAAAACACTTCTCGTAGTAATATATGATGCTTTGTGAAGTTTTCTTGAAAGGTTATCACTCATAAATGAAGTACTCTGATCAAAATCACTCATAAATTAAGTACTCTGACATGAAGCACTTAGATTGGTACTCTATACTTTTTAGTTGTGTTTTATTTAACGGTTACAAAACTTAAATGAAGTACTCAGAGAAGAAACTCTTCTGGGAGTAAGATATGATGCTTTGTAGAGTTTTTCATCAAAGGTTACCACTCATAAATGAAGTACTCCAATCAGAAACACTTTTCATAGTGGTATATGATGCTTTGTGGTGTTTTCTATAATGGTTACCACCCATAAATGAAATACTCAGATAAGAAACACATTTGGCAGTAGGATAAGATATTTGTGACGTTTTATTTAGTGGTTACCACCCATAAAAGAAGTACTCAGATCAGAATCTCTCATAAATTAAGTACTCGGACATCAAGCACTTAGAGTGTCACTCTATGTTTCTTCATTGTGTTTTATTGAATGGTTACAACACTTAAATGAAGTACTCGGAGAGGAAACTCTTATCGCTGTAAGATAAGATACTTTGTGGAGTTTTCTTGAAAGGTTACAACTCATAAATAAAGTACTCTGATCAGAAACGCTCTCATATTAGGATATGATGCTTTGTAGTGTTTGCTTTAATTGTTACCACCCATAAAAGAAGTACTCTGATCAGAATCTCTCATAAATTAAATACTCGGATATGAAGCACTTAGAGTGGTACTTTATGCTTCTTTGTTGTGTTTTAGTGAATGGTTACAACACTTAAGTGAAATACTCGGAGAAGAAACTCATATCGCGGTAAGATATGACATTTTGTGGTGTTTTCTATAATTGCTACCACTCATAAATGAAGTACTCGGAGAAGAAACACTTCTCATAGTAGGATAGAATGTTTTGTGGTGTTTTCTATAATGGTTACCACCCATAAATAAAGTACTCGGAGAAGAAACACTTCTTGCAGTAGGATAAGATGCTTTGTGATGTTTTTTTATTGGTTACCACCCATAAATGAACTACTCTGATCAGAATCGCTCATAAATTAAGTACTCAGACATGAAGCACTTGTCACTCTATGCTTCTTTGTTGGGTTTTAGTGAATGGTTACAACACTTAAATGAAGTACTCGGAGAAGAAACCCTCCTCGTAGTAAGATATGACGCTTTGTGGAGTTTCTTGAAAGGTTACCACTCATAAATGTAGTACTCTTATCAGAAACACTTCTCAAAGTAGCATATGATGCTTTGTGGTATTTTCTTTAATGGTTACCATCCATAAATGATGTACTTAGATAAGATACCTTTCTCATAGTATAATAAGATGCTTTGTCATATTTTCTTAATGGTTACCACCCATAAAAGAACTACTCTGTTTAGAATCACACATAAATTAAATACTCGGACATGAAGCACTTAGAGTGTCACCCTATGCTTCTTTGTTTTTTTTTTTTTTTGTGAATGGTTACAACAGTTAAATGAAGTACTCGGAGAAGAAACCCTTCTCGTAGTAAGATATGATGCTTTGTGGAGTTTTCTTGAAAGGTTACCACTGATAAATTTAGTACTCTCATCAGAAACACTTCTCATAGTAGCATATAATGCTTTGTGGTATTTTCTTTAATGGTTACCATTCATAAATGATGTACTCAGATAAGATACACTTCTCATAGTATAATAAGTTGTTTTGTCATATTTTCTTAATGGTTACATCTCGTAAATAAAGTATTCTGATCAGAATTACTTATAAATTATATACTCGAACATTAAGAACTTAGATTGATACTCTATGCTTCTTTTTTGTGTTTTAGTGAATGGTTACAACACTTAAATGAAGTACTCGGAGAGGAAACTCTTATCGCAGTAAGATAATATGCTTTGTGGAGTTTTTTAGAATGGTTACCACTCATAAATAAAGTATTCTTATCATAAACACATCTCATAGTAGGATATGATGCTTTGTGGTGTTTGCTTTAATTGTTACCACCCATAAAAGAAGTACTCTAATCATAATCTCTCATAAATTAAGTAATCGGACATGAAGCACATAGTGTGGTACTCTATACTTCTCATAGTATGATAAAATGCTTTGTCATATTTTCTTAATGGTTACAACTCATAAACAAAGTACTCTGATCAGAATCACATATAAATTAAATACTCGAACACGGAACACTTAGAGTGATACTCTATGCTTCTTATTTTTGTTTTAATGAATGGTTACAACACTTAAATGAAGTACTCGGAGAGGAAATTCTTATCGCAGTAAGATAAGATCCTTTGTGGAGTTTTCTTGAAAGGTTACCACTCATAAATATAGTACTCTTATCATAAACACTTATCATAATAAGATATGATGCTTTGTGGTGTTTGCTTTAATTGGTTCCACCCATAAAAGAAGTACTCTGATCAGGATCTCTCATAAATTAAGTACTCGGACATGAAGCACATAGAGTGGTACTCTAGGCTTCTTTGTTGTGTTTTAGTGAATGGTTACAACACTTAAGTGAAGTACTCGGAGAAGAAACTCATATCGCGGTATTATAAGATGCTTTGTGGTGTTTTCTATAATGGTTACCACCCATAAATGAAGTACTCGTGGAAAAAACACTTGTCGTAGTAGGATAATATGCTTTGTGATGTTTTTTTAATAGTTACCACCCATAAATGAACTACTCTGATCAGAATCACACATAAATTAAGTACTCGAAAATGAAGCACTTAGAGTGTCACTCTATGCTTCTTCGTAAATGAAGAAACTCTTCTCGCAGTAAGATATAATGCTTTGTGGAGTTTTCTTGAAAGATTACCACTCATAAATGAAGTACTCTCATCAAAATCACTTCTCATAGTAGCATATAATGCTTTGTGCTATTTTCCTTAATGGTTACCATCCATAAATAAGTACTTAGAAAATATACACATCTGATAGTATGATAAGATGATTTGTCATATTTTCTTAATGGTTACAACTCATAAATAAAGAACTCTGATCAAGATTACTCATAAATTAATTTCTCGGATATGAAGCACTTAAAGTGGTACTCTATGCTTCTTTGTTGTGTTTTAGTAAATGGTTACAAAACTTAAGTGAAGTACTCGGAGAAAAAATCATATCACGGTAAGATATGATGCTTTGTGGTGTTTTCTATAATGGTTACCACCCGTAAATGAAGTACTCGGAGAAGAAACACTTCTCATAGTAGGATAGAATGCTTTGTGGTGTTTTCTATAATGGTTACCACCCATAAATAAAGTACTCGGAGAAGAAACACTTCTTGCAGTAGGATAAGATGCTTTGTGATATTTTTTTATTGGTTACCACCCATAAATGAACTACTCTGATCAGAATCACTCATATATTAAGTACTCAGACATAAAACACTTGTCACTATATGCTTCTTTGTTGTGTTTTAGTGAATGGTTACAACACTTAAATGAAGTACTCGGAGAATAAACTCTAATCGCAGTAAGATAAGATGCTTTGTGGAGTTTTCTTTAATGGTTACCACTCATAAATAAAGTACTCTTATCATAAACACTTCTCATAGTAGGATATGATGCTTTGTGGTGTTTGCTTTAATTGTTACCACCCAAAAAAGATGTACTCTGATCAGAATCTCTCATAAATTAAGTACTCGGACATGAAGCGCATATAATGGTACTCTATGCTTCTTTGTTGTATTTTTGCCAATGGTTACAATACTTAAGTGAAGTACTCGGAGAAGAAACTCTTATCGCCGTAAGATGTGATGTTTTGTGGTGTTTTCTATAATGGTTACCACCCATAAATGAAGTACTCTGAGAAGGAACACTTCTCATAGTACGATAAGATGATGTGCAATGTTTTTTTAATGGTTACCACCCATAAATGAACTACTCTAATCAGAATCATTCATAAATTAAGTACTCGAACATGAAGCATTTAGAGTGTCACTCTATGCTTCTTCGTTGTGTTTTAGTGAATGGTTACGACACTTAAATGAAGTACTCGGAGAAGAAACTCTTCTCGTAGTAAGATGTGATGTTTTGTGGAGTTTTCTTGATAGGTTACCACTCATAAATGAAGTACTCTCATCAGAAACACTTCTCATAGTAGCATATGATGCTTTGTGCTATTTTCCTTAATGGTTACAATCCATAAATGATATACTCAGAAAATATACACTTCTCATTGTATGATAAAATGCTTTGTCATATTTTTTTAATGGTTACAAATAAATGAAGAACTCTGATCAGAATCACTCATAAATTAAATACTCGGATATGAAGCACTTAGAATGGTACTCTATGCTTCTTCTTTGTGTTTCAGTGAACGTTACAACACTTATGTGAAGTACTCGGAGAAGAAACTCATATCGCGGTAAGATATGATGCTTTGTGGTGTTTTCTATAATGGTTGCCACCCATAAATGAAGTACTCGGAGAAGAAACACTTCTCATAGTAGGATAAGATGCTTTGTGGTGTTTTCTATAATGGTTACCATCCATAAATGGAGAAGAAACACTTCTCGTGGTAAGATAAGATGCTTTGTGGAGTTTTTTGAAAGGTTACCACTCGTAAATAGAGTACTCTGATCATAAACACTTCTCATTGTAGGATATGATGTTTTGTGGTGTTTGCTTTAATTGCTACCACCCATAAAAGAAGTACTCTGATAAGAACACTCCTTGCAATAGGATTAGATGCTTTGTGATGTTTTCTTTAATGATTACCATCAGTAAATGAAGTACTCTTATCAGAATCACTCATAAATTAAGTATTCCGACATGAAGCACTTTGAGTGTCACTCTATGCTTCTACGTTGTGTTTTAGTGAATAGTGACAACACTTAAATGAAGTACTCGAGAAGAAACTCTTGTCGTAGTAAGATATGATGCTTTGTGGAGTATTCTTGAAAGGTTACCACTAATAAATGAAATACTCCTATCAGAAATACTTCTCATAGTAGGATATTATGTTTTTTTTGTGTTTTCTTTAATGGTTACCATGCATAAATGAAGTAATCAGATAAGAAACCCTTCTCGCAGTAGGATAAGATGCTTTGTGGTGTTTTCTTTAATGGTTACCACCACCCATAAATGAAATACTTTGATCAGAATCACTCATAAATTAAGTACTCGGACATGAAGCACTTAGAGTGGTACTATATGCTTCTTCGTTGTGCTTTAGTGAATGGTTACAACACTTAAATGAAGTACTTGGAGAAGAAACTCTTCTAGTAATAAGATATGATGCTTTTTGAAATTTTCTTGAAAGGTTAACACTCAATAATGAAGTACTATGATCAGAAACACTTCTCATAGTAGGATATCATGCTTTGTGGTGTTTGCTTGAATGGTCACCATCCATAAATGAAGCACTCTGATCAGAAATGTGCATCATTTGATATGCACATCTCAATTGGTTTTGCAAATTGCCTAAAGGGAGGGTTTGTTGGATTAAACACATCAACTCATCTCTTGTTTGACAATTTGCAAAACACATAAAGTACTAACCTTGCACAATTAAGTTTTGGTGAGATGCGGGTTATAACAGGTACAACTCAATGTCAAACATGCTTATACATATCCTGCACAAGTCAAAACATGGTTTAAGCATCAAGGAAAGGCTTCAAGACACAAGACAGAGCATTGCGTTACCATAATGCTTGCTCAGACGTTATAACGCTTCTACAAGGCATTGTAACGTGTCATCAAGGCGTCATAACGCCTCAGGAGGAGAGAGAAGGCCAAGCTGCTGGAAAATCCCGTGCCATGCATTACAATAACGCTCCAACAAGGCGTCACAACGTCTGGCAATCCGTTATCATGCCTTCCCCATGCGTTATAACGAGTTAGGAGTTCTGTGGCCCATTTGTCAGCAGCAGAAGGGCAAGAAAGGAAAAGGCCCAAGGCGCTATAACGCCTTCCCCAGGCGTTATGGCCATTCCTGTAATGTCAGAGGCAATTCTTCACAAATTAAGACTCCAAAAAGTGCTCAGCTTATATAAATATGTCAGATTCGACCCAGAATGTCATCAAAACATTCAGAAAAGCTTCCATCTGTAATTGAGCACTAAAGAGAGCCTCTTTCAAGTCTCCTCAAGCTACATAAACCTGAGAACACTTAGGATAGCTACATATTGTCTAGTTGTCTATTCGAGATCATTCTTTGCTATTGTTTAGCCTTTAGTGCATCACATTTGTGTTGTCAATTGGACCTTTTGTAACGGTGTATAGTGGTGTTGCCCTTGCATCGAGTTAGGAGAAGAAGATTGTCTATCTTGTGTTGGAAGAAGTCAAATATCATCTCCATCTCTTTGTAAAAACATTTGGTTATAGTGTAACGGCCCATAAGAGTTTTATTCTGAGAGACTCATGGACATAGGGTTAAGTTTCTTTTGATAGGTCGTATCACGTTACATACCGTGTCACTTGTGTTTGATTGCTCTCTCTTCACTCTCTCTCTCTTTCTTTAAGCTTTTTTTATCTTTATTTTGTGATTTGCTCTTAGACTTGCTTGTGAAATTGATTGGCTAGGTGATTAAGGTCTAAAAGAATAGAATTGAATTGAATTGAATTGTAAACGCTTTCGCACTAATACTTGACCTTTGAATTGCCCCTTTTTAGCAAAAATCACACTTAACTCCAATTCTAACAAATAATGCCCAACAAAAGAGGAAATTTGAGAGATGATGGAAAACTTTATAGTGAATCAAGATAAGAATTTAGATGGCTTTTTTCTAATCAAGATAGAAAATTTGATGAACTTTAAGGTAGACATGTTGGATACTCAAAACAAATTGCTTGAGAATCATGTTGCACAACAAGCAACTCTATTTGCACGCCAACAAGGCACTCTACCTCCAAAATTGGATCCCAACCCTTAAAGGTCAAGCATATTAGGCATTCACAACGCAATTGGAGACAATACAAAGATCCTTCTATATCAAAGGATGACTACGTTCATCTACAGCCATAACAAGAGCAACAACTCAACAATGAGCACATCTCCACAACTGAGGAACCAGCCTCAAAGGAAATTGCAACGCTTGAAGAAAACTGAGAAAGTTGAGCCATCAAAGGAAGAGCTAGCGAAGGTAAGTGGAAAGGTACCGCTCTATATACCTTCTCATAAATATGCACTCTTTCCCGGTATGCTTAAGAACGAGAAAATTGAAAAGCAATACGACGAGATTATTGAAATTTAGAAACAACTGCATGTTAATTTGGCACTTACTAAGGTTATGACACAGATGCCTATTTGTACCAAGTTCTTCAAAGACATTTTGTCTAATAGGTGTAAGTTAGAGGAAGTTCAAATGATATCTCTTGACAATTGTGTTAGTGCTTTGATTAAAAAAACTACAAGAAAACTGGATGACCCTGGAAAGTGTGCCATACTTTACTCCATTAGTAATATCAGACATGCTTTATGTGATATTGGAGCTAGTGTAAGTCTTATACCAAAACATGTATATGATAGGTTTTGTGTTGGTGAGCTAAAACCAACACGTATCTCCTTGCAATTGGCTGACTAATCTGTTAAGTTATCTTTAGGAGTTGTTGAGAATTTGGCAATTCAAATTGATAAATTCGATGTACCAATAGGCTTTGTCGTAGTGGACATGGAAGAGAATACTTATACATCGTTGTTGTTAGGTAGGCATTTCCTTTATACTACAGGCATTTATCTATGTACACGATTGAATAATCACCATGAAAATAATAGATGAGAAATTGACCTTTGACGTTAAGCGTTCAATTAAATACCCATCTAATGATCATAGCATTTTGTTGAGATTATTGACATGATTGTTGATGAGAAAATCAAGAATAACATCAAAGAAGGACCAGTTGAACAATGGATGAATCAGGTATTTGGAAAAGCGTAAGGACACCTACCCAAAGATCCTTTTTCAATCGACATTCTTTTTTCTGAAATCAGTCCATGTGACTTGTCATTCAGTAATGAGACTCTCTTCTATGACCCTAAAGATCATGATGTAAATTCTTTCTATCAAGTCTAAACTTCAGAAACTCTTTCTAACTTTGCCGAGATCATTTCAGATATTCTCAAAGTTGAACTAAAGCCTTTACCATCAACTATATGCTACAAATTCCTTGACCCAAACCTAATTAGCCTTGTTATTGTTAGTGCATCCCTTAACAAAGATCAAACTAAACAACTCCTAAAGGTGTTGAGAATGCATAAGAAGGTCATAGGATACATCATTGACGATCTGAAAGACATCAACCCTGCCATCTACATGCACAGACTCTCGTGCAGGAATGGCACAAGCCGACCATTAAAGCTCTAAGGAGGCTAAATACAAACTTGAACGAAGTTGTTCTAAAAGAGATCCATAATCTACTAGATACATACATTATTTTTATAACATTTCTAACATCAAGTGAGTTAGTCCAATTCACATGGTATAAAAGAAGAGGCACGACTGTTATAGAATGAGAGAATGACGAGTTGATTGAAACTCAACTTGTGACTGGATGGCGTATGTGCATTAACTACATGAAGCTAAATGTAGAAACATGCAATGATCACTTCCCACTTTCGTTCATTGATCAATTGCTTGAACGACTAAGTATTATTTCTTTTGTTATTTAGATAGTTATAATGGTTTCTTTCAAATACCAATTCACCCTGATGACCAAGAAAAGAGCACTTTTACTTGTCCATATGGTAGTTTTGCATATCGTATGATGTTCTTTGGTTTATGTAATTCACCAGCTACTTTTCAAAGAGCCATGATGAATATATATTTTCTGATCTAAATGAGAAGTCCATGAAAGTTTTCATTGATGATTTTTTTTGTTTATGGTACTATCTTTCATGAATGTTTAACCAGCCTAATTAAAGTCCTACAACGCTGTGAAGAAGTAAATTTGTTTTTTAACTTGAAAAGGTGTCATATTATGGTATTAAGTCACGTTGTTTCAACAAAGATTTAGAAGTTGACCGTGTTAAAATTGAGGTGATTGAAAAATTACCTCCACCAATCAATATTAATGGTGTTAGAAATAATATTCTAGGACTTGGATAAAGAAAATATTAACGGATGAGTAAAATATGAATAAGGTATATTTAACGAATATGAATAAAAGAAAGATTTAATGAATACAAATAGGAAAATAACTTTATTTGTATTATATGCTATCCATTAAGAGCCCTCGCCACATTCATATCCAGTGTTGTAAAAGGTGTTTGATGCGGCCGCTTATGCGCCTCATGCGTAGGCGGAATTTTGAGTGCGCTGAAATTAATATGCGTTTATCACATGCGCTGAAATCAAATATGATTCCGAGTTAGCCTAGAAAACTGTTGTTTACACTTTTTCTGTACATGGTGAGGGTGTATACTCCATTAAAAAAGTTGTTGGTCAAAGATTCAAACAATATTTGAAGTTAATAAAAAAGTGGCGCTGCTCACTTGACATCTCTCACTCTATATTCATATTCATGATTTTAATTATTTGCCAACCTCCTCTTGGTAATATTAAAATTACAATTAAAACTTACATAAAGCACTCTTCTTTCTTTTTTATTCAATTATATATCTAATCTAAAAACACTACCACAGAAAGGGGCTATTATAGCCCCCCTTTAATAGCGGTCATACATTAACACCGCTATAATAGATCTATTATAGCGAATGTCACGAAAGATCTGCTATAATAGGTTATCTATTATAGCGGACGACACGAAAGATCCACTATAATAGGTATATTATAGCGGACGTACCAAGGGTCCGCTATAATAGGTCTATTATAGCGGACATATTTAGAAGGCCGCTAAAATAGGGTGTCCCACGGATCACAATGAATATTCAATCCAACTGTTAATTCACGTCAATCCAACGCTCCAAAATTTCACAGAGTCCCACGGATTAAGACATATTTTCTTTCCAAAATTTTTCCTTCTCTATATATATATCAATCTTTCATCATTCTTCCTTCACTAAAATTTTTCAGCATTCTTTCTTCTTCACTCAGAAATATTTTTCTCTCATTCTTCCTTCTTCAAGCAAAAATATTTTTCCCTCATTCTACTTTCGTCCTACAAATATTACTGTATTTTAAGTATGATTATACATATATATATATATATATATATATATATATAGTGAAAAAGTTGTAACAAAATACATATATATGAGTTTTAAATATTATTGTAAAAAAATTACAACTCATTTAATTAATACTGTAAAAATAAAATTAGAATGTTTAAACAAGATATATTTGCAAATAATCTTAATTATATATTATAAATGAACATTTATATAAAATTACCCATCAAATCAACTCATTTCTCATTTAATGCAAAAGCTACTTTTTTTCATTTCTCATGCACAGTGAAATGATGCTTATGGCTATTATAGCTGTCATGCGCATGTTTTGCTAGTCCAAGCCTATATCTCCTATACCAACTATTATAGCGGTTTTGATATATTGTCTGTTGTAATATATGTCTATTATAGCGGCTTTCTCATAAAGTCTACTATAATAGACTTCTATTATAGCGGTTCTGTTTTAAAGGCTGCTATAATAGACATCTATTATATCGGTGTTACCTGAAAGTTCGCTATAATAGACTTGTCTATTATAGCGGACCTTCTGACCCTATAGCAGCCCTCCTCTATTATACTGACAACCTATCCGCTATAATAGACCTTAAAAGACCGCTATAATAGATGTTTTTTGTCGTAGTGAAATATATATGTCAATATATATTAAAATACATAATAAAATTATAAAATCAACCGCATATATAAAACCACATATAAATCCGCATATACGATCACATAACGCATATGCAGTATGCAGTATCCTTCCGCACACATATTCAAATCTACATTTTACAACACTATTCATACCTACTACACCCATAGTTCCTCTTAACAGAATTTTGCTAAATAATTCGTACACATGAATATTTCCGCACATGAGTTTCTACCGGCCGTATTTCAACTTACAAAATTAAAAAGTATGATGAGACCGAATAAAACAAAAGTGCTAACATACAATGATGAAATAAATAAATAAATGTACCACACAAACAAGATTTACAATTTACAAACAGTATATTGTACTGACACAAATTAATAGTCACAATCAAATTATTGATCAACATGACTTATTACTAAATTGCATTTCCTTGTTCAACTTGCAGCATATAACATTTTTTATGGGTAGAGAAGAGGTCCAGTTGACAATTGAATCATCTATGACGCAACAAGTTTGTACTGGTTATCGCTTCAAAAATGATGAAGATGAAGTGACATGACACAAAAACGGACACGTCCGTTTCTGTTCCAGCTGGAACCAAGCAATCCATAATCCATTAATCCTTGCCACCGACACTGCACCATGATGTTATCTCAGGAACCCGGAGCCGGAGGGACCAATCACCAATGTGGTATAATAGGAGAAATAAACAAAAAAACACGGAATCTATTTCACTGGAATAGGTTTATAGATAATTATTACTTTACCAAAAGCATGTTTATGCATAAAATTGTGCGACTCAGCATTGGCATGTCGATGTCTGTGGTCGTAGTAGGTAAAGAGAGGTACTCTGTGTTGAATAAACATTAAATGATATTTTTAGCGGGTTTTAATTTAGAAGTTAGTGGAATATAAAAGGTCAAGAGTTTTTTGAAGTTGAAAGGCCAAGGGTTGATATAGGAGATAGTGGAGTTTTATGGTCATAATTAGATTTTATTATTTTCAGTTTTAGAAGAACATGCTAATGCCTATAAATAGATTGTTCTTTCTATTGTAAGAAGACAACTCAAGAGAAATATAAAAAATTAAATAGTTCAAGTGAGTTCTATTAGAGAGAGTTGAAAAAGACTTGAAAATAATATAGTAGTAGTAGGTTAATTCGATCTTCAAATTGGTATCAGAGCCAATGGCGAATTTGACGGGTCAAATGCCGTTACCACGACTAACAAAGGCGAACTACGAGAACTGGAGCATTCAAATGAAAGCTCTTCTTGGATCTCAAGATGCATGGGAGGTGGTCGCAGAAGGTTTAGAAGAACCAACAAATACCACGGGATATACGGCGGCTCAAAACAAGGCGTTGAAAGAGGCGCGATCGAAGGATAAGGCGGCACTATACATGTTGTTCCGTGTCGTTGACGAGTCGGGCTTTGAGAAGATTGCCGGTGCAACTACTTCAAAAGAAGCGTGGGACATTTTAAGAAAAGTGTTCAAAGGAGCCGACCGAGTAAAGCAAGTGCGTCTCCAAACTCTTCGTGGCGAGTTGGAGGGCATGAAGATGAAGGAGTCAGAAAGTGTATCTGACTACATCACGTGTGTACAAGTCGTGGTGAATCAACTCATTCGTAATGGCGAAGCGTTAACCGATGCGCGAGTTGTGGAGAAGATTTTGAGATCATTAACCGACAATTTTGAGAATGTTGTGTGCGCAATAGAAGAGTCAAAAGACCTTGCGACGCTCACAGTCGACGAGCTCGCTGGTTCTCTCGAGGCACACGAGCAACGTAAGAAGAAGAAGAAGAAGAAGAAGGAGGAGACACTCGAGCAAGCACTTCAAACCAAGGCGTCAATCAAAGATGAAAATGTACTCTATTCTCAAAACTTTCGAGGTAGAGGACGTGGTAGTAGAGGTCGAGGAAATGGTAACGGTGGTAGAGGTCGTGGTCAGAATACAGCCTGGTGTTATCAGCAAAATAATGAATATTATACATGTGTTCGAAGTTCGAACTCCATGTGGCAGACAGTAAGTCTGATTTTTTTTTTTTCAACAGTTTGCAGACACTCAGACTACTGCACAAGAAATAAAGTTCCAAAATATATATTTTTTTCTTTTGAAAAAGATAAGTAACATGAATATGTATTATTTGGCAAGTCAGTATTCGATTTAGTAATTCGAATGTTGAATCTTGTCAGGACTCAGGAGGTTACCTTTACCTCAAACTAGACAACAAAATACAAATTAGAAATTCATGCTGTGGCCATGAGAAAAAAAAATAAGTTCAAAATTTCTTTATTACCTAATAAAAATACAGTTAGACTCTGCCATCCTATGCACATGAGTTGGCCTAACTTTAATGCAACTGGCTTTTTGAACATTATTTTCAAACATTTTTCTCGGTATAAAATAATACTAATAAAAATAATAATATAAATAGCCGTGTTCTTCATAAGTAGATAGATGTGGAACCAGCCAAATTTCATAGAACCAAAGCCATGTGATGACTTGATAGAGCATATTATATCCACCTTCTTTTTTGTCATGAGAATTTAATCAATTGAGTAATAATAATTGATGAGGAATCCAATGATACTAGTAAAAGTAATTTTCATTACATGGTTTAAATTGAAAGAAAACATATAAAATAATGGTTTTCAATTATTTATTTTTAGGTTTAACAATTTATTGATCTAACATTTTATGCATCATTGATTTCAATTTAATAAAATGATAGTAAACTATTGTACAAAAATATAAAATTTGATCTTAAAAAATATCCGAATATCAAAATAATATTGAATGATCTGACTCAAATTGTTTAAAATTTGAAATTTAATATACTATTGTGAAGTAAGAGAGAGTTTGTACTTTAAAAGCATTACCTATTTTTTTTTCTCTACACACATATCATGCACAATGGCAGAATCAAAATATCATATTAGTGAAATCATCGGAGAAAAATGACAATGGACACTAGATAGAAATTAATATGATGAGTACTCTTTAACAAATTTACGAGTTGAAATTAGATATGAAGTCTCTTTTGACATAATTTTAAATTACAATGATATCATCATTACAAATTTATCATTTTTTGTTATTTTTCAATTAATTTAAGTAAATTTTGAATTTTGAGTGGAATCTTGTGATCCAATTGAACTATATATATGTGACTCCGCCATTAATCATGCATTATGTACACACAAAATATTACATCATTTCAGCTTACTTTTAAACAGGAAAAATAAATAAAGTAATAATCCATAACTTGACATATTAACTTTCTCTCACGAGTCACGATGGTTCTCGAATTGAACTCGAGCTTCAATCATTTTACAATTTCTTTTATTTTTAAAGAGAAATTGAAAAGGACCATACAAAACAAGGATCCGATCGTCATGAATCGATCGACCGTCACGAACGACTGTAATTTGATTCAGAAGCATGTGCTATGACCGTTAAATGAATTTGAACGATTCAAATCGAAACAAGCAGGAAACAAGAAAAAAGAAGATGTAAATAAACGGCTGGACAACGTCTTTCATTGAAAACAACCTTGTAAATTCATAATTTCATACTATGATTGCATTTTTTTGGTACTGTCATGTTCAGATTTTCAGGATAGAGAAAGAACCGGACCACTTAATTAGGTTGGGCTTGAATACATGATTATAAAATTAGAACTAAAAAAGAAAGAAAAAAAAAACAGAAGTCAAGATTCCTGATAAGAAAGGGATTTAGAAGTAGATGCCAATCTGTCAGATAACTGTTAAACATATTACTAAATTAGAGGAGGAAATAAGGGGTACATTGCTACATGGAAGTTCAACTGCATGCGACCCATTTCTTCCTCACAATATATTTATTCACAACTTGTGGGGACTTTGATTGTGGGGGCTTGATTTATTCACAATTCGGATCTTCTACGGTAACATATTTTTTATATCGACAGTGTTGGATCAATATAGACCATCAGATTCTGATCACGAACAACATTTTGATAAAGAAAACAATATTCTTGCCGAAAAGACAAATATTTTAATTTTTATATTAATACACTGAACCTGAGTTCCTCCCCAAAAAAATTTGATGGTGCTAAAGTTCACAACGAATAAAATAATGATCCAAGAAGGAAAAACACACACGCTAAATGGATGTTGCACTGATTCAGAAGAGGTCATTTGAATTGTTCACTTACTACAGCTGTTACTACTACAAAAATGAATTTTAACCCCGCACATTTATCATCGAATTTTTGTAAAATTCAAGAATAAAAATGTTAAGTGGCAACACTGAAATTTTCAGTAAAACATAACTCTGAATACTAGATAAACATCCGCTATTAAATATTATTACATTACGAAGAAAAAATGCCTTTTTGATTTATCACCGAGTATTATATAAAAACCGATGACACAGAGGGGCTTTTTTCACGGATGGTAAATAACGTCCGATGTAAAAGGATTTATTACTGGGTTCTTACAAAAACCCGGTGATAAGAGGAGACCTTTATCATCGGATCTTTACAATCATCCGATTTTAGAAGTTTTATCACCGGATTTCATCTAAAGTCTTGTATTATTTAAAAGAAAAAAACTTGCATACTTCAAAAGATGAGTACACTAGATACTCTGACTCATCTGGGATATTCAATTCATCGGGATTGTTGAAAAGTGATTCATTTTAACTTTTGTTGTGTTTCCAAGGAATCACTTTTCACCAATCTCAATGAATTAAACGGTCCAGATCGGCCGGAGTACCTGGTGTAACCGTCACCTCTCCCTCTCCCATTCGACGAGCAGCTCCATAAATATCAAAGACAAAAACAACAGCTCCATTAATTTCTCCAACCAACAGCCAATATTTCAACACCATTAAATCATATATTATCCAACCAACAGCCAATGAGTAGCACACATTGAGCTCCAACCATCTGCAAACAAGTAGCTTTCCTCCTTCTCCATTTTTTTTGAGGTTGAAACTATTTTTCTATTTTTGTAAATTTACGCATATTAATTTTCATGACATAAATTTATCAAAGAATTGTAGTGATATGGAATTTTAATATGTTGTGTCTATTTCAAAATTAAATTTATTATATTTTCTTGATATGTTAAATATACATATTTGCCCATAATTGTGATTTTTTCTTAATTGTTAATGTTTCTTTAATTAATCTCATCAATTAATGTAATTTTTTATTACCAGTCGGCCAATAACAACACTAGCCAACGGAAGCACTTTAGCAAAACTTCATTTGAGTTTTCTTCAAATTTATTGAGGTTAATTTAATTACATATCTATTTAAATCTTTAAGTTTTTATTGATGTATGATATTAACTTATTAAGTCCTCTTCTTCATCCAGTAGATGTCACCTCTGTCTCCCAATCGACGAGCAGCTCCATGAGCTCCAACCATCTGCAAACAAGTAGCTTTCCTCCATTTTTTTTAGGTTGAAACTATTATTTTTTATATTTGTAAATTTACTCATATTAATTTTCATGAAATAAATTTATCAATGAATTGTAGTGATATGGAATTTTAATATGTTGCGTCTATTTCAAAATTAAATTTATTATATTTTCTTGTTATGTTAAATATATATATTTGCCCGTAATTGTGAATTTTTCTTAATTGTTAATTTTTCTTTAATTAATCTCATCAATTAATGTAAATTTTTTATTACCAGTCGGCCAATAACAACACTAGCCAACGGAAGCACTTTAGCACAACTTCGTTTGAGTTTTCTTCAAATTTGTTGAGGTTAATTTAATTACATATCTATTTAAATCTTTAAGTTCTTATTGATGTATGATAGTAACTTGCATGCATTTAATAAATTTAGGTCAGTATTGTCATATAGGACCAAATTATCTGAACATAATTAATTTTTGTCGGTACTTATTCGGGAATAATCTTGAATAGTTTCCGTTTGAGACTGTTCTTTGAATGTTTTGTCTCATTTATGATTAATGAACATATGGCAATTGCAATCTAGCTTTGAGAAAAAACTAGTTTCGTATTTCTCCTTTTGTTCCCATGAGTATGTGCGTACATGCAAATGTGCGTCGGCATACTCGAGGAACTAGGGGAACTGATGTTGGGTTTTTCTCAAATGCTAGATTGCAATCACCGTATGTCTACTAATGAGAAAAAACAGTCAAAGAGTGAGTTAGAATGTATTAAAGACGTTGGTCAAAGAGTGAGTTAGAATGCTCGAAAAAATATGGAATCGAATGGTGAAAGGTCACTTGCTTGTCCCTGTGTGGATTGTCGAAACTCGGTGAGGTTTCTATGTGTCAAAGACGTTGCGAACCATCAGTTCAGATGTGGATTTATGGAACAACACGCTTGTTGGTTATGACATGGAGAACTTATCCAAGAATCTGTGAATGACAGAACAAGTCAGAATGTATTAGATCAGGAAACTGTATGGAGTGAAAATTTAGAAAATTTATATCCGGAACAAATGTAAGAGTCCAAGTAGGGGTGAAAATGTACAAATTATGGAAATTATAGATGATCCACCATGTATGCATGATGATACCTTGGATGAAATGATGAATGATGTTGATGATGATTGTGTTTATATTCCTGAAATTATGGACACTATTTTTAAAGAATCTAATGTATCGTTATTTCCTTGTTGCACCAAATTTACTAAAATAACAATTATTTTTAAATTGTACAATCTGAAAGCCAAAAACAGATGGAGCGATAAAAGTTTTACATCTTTATTAAAAAAATTTAGGAGACATGCTGCCAGAAAATAATGAGTTGCTGAATTCGAATTACACAGCGAAAAGAACTATTATGTCCTTTGGATTTGGAAGTAGAAAGAATTCATGCGCATCCGAACAACTACATAATTTACCGAGCGAATGAGTATAGTGCTTTGGACAAATGTCCAAAGTGTAATGCATCACTGGTGGAGGATCTTAAACAACATGAAAAATGATATAGATGTGTTTTTGGCATCATTGGTGGAGGATCTTAATACGTTGTGGAGGGACATTGTGCGGGTGTTCGATTCTCATTTAAGATAATATTTCACTCTTTTTGCCATGATTTTCTACACGATTAATGATTTTCCTGCATACGGTAACTTATCCAATTTCAAGATGAAAGGAGCCAAAGTGTGCCCTATTTGTGGAGTAAAAACCCATTCTATTTGGTTGAAAAATTGTAAGAAGTGCATTTATTTGGGGCATCAAATGTTCCTTGCTCCGAATCACCGATTATGGCGAAACAAAGAGGACTTCGAAGAGTGAGATAGGATGGTTGGTCAGCCCAAAATCTTATGTGGAACTCTTGAATTATTGTTGACTTATTAGGTGCTT
Source organism: Eleocharis quinqueflora (assembly GCA_964058865.1). NCBI lineage: Eukaryota > Viridiplantae > Streptophyta > Magnoliopsida > Poales > Cyperaceae > Eleocharis > Eleocharis quinqueflora. Next base: position 300,185 of record CAXKVX010000128.1, on the reverse strand, counting down.
TGTTTTTTCATCATACGACTCATTAATAGTTGCTATCTTTGTTTCAGAATCTAGAAAGAACAAGATGCACAATATCGGGAGAACAACAAAACTAAGAGGCACAATATGATAATACCATGAAGGTAAGAGGCAAAATCACAGCAGAAAGTGCCCGCAACCTTCCTGTAGAGGCTAAGCATATTTCTTTTAGATATGATGGCGCGCCTCTTGGTGATAATGATGCGCACTTCACCATCAGCATTGGAGTATTGGTGAGGCAGTTCATGCCTTGCCACATATAGAGTTGGAAATAAGTGGAAAAAGACACAAAAGATGCTCTTTGGGATATTATTAAGGTGAGAATCGTACTAACATATGTGATATAACCTGATATATGTTTTTGTTTGAACACTTCTTTCTTGTTGTTTCTTACAGAACATAAAAGATGATACTCATAAGTCGAGGACTCTTAAAAAGATGAATGAAATGTGATGGTCTTGGAGGGTCAGGTTGAGAAAAGAGTACATCACAAAGGATGGTCCTAACACTCTGATGAAAGTCTGAGAGCATGAAAAAACATCGAAACGAGCAATGGAAAATCTTTTTGGACTATTGTACCAGTGAAAACTTCTTGGTATTTATGTTTTTTTCTTTTATGGGTTTAGCCCTCACTTTCAACGTACTTATGTTTTTGCTTTTGTAAACAGAAAATGAGCGAGCAGGGGAAAGTGAATACGAGCAAGAATATACATCCACCTTTTCGGGATCAGGTGGTTTGAGGATCGCAATGAAGAAGTGAATGCCTAATAAATGTTATATCGACCGTGACAGGCTCGTCCTCCGTCAGCACTTTAGGCAATGAAAGGAGTCAAAATTGGGTGCAACTAAGAACAAAAAAGGATCGGAGACGTGAATGTATGAAGTTCGTAGCATCGATACAGCACATGTTATTGCGAGGATGGTACGTCCTTTTTCTATAAATTTCTAAATATTTATTTTGTATCCTTACGGTCCTATTCTAATATTATTTTTTTCCAATTGACAAGAGGAGATAGTTGCGGAAGGACGTACTAGGACATTTCAAGAGAATCGATACCATGATGTCCTAGAAGCTGCATTAAGGACACCCGAAGATTTGGGTAAGATAAGAGGTTACTCCATCTATGCCGGTATTAAGGATGTCTACATGACGGGGAAGATGAGGAAGACGTCTCACGTCCAGTACATCAGTTTGGAAGAGCACCAAATGGTTAATGATAGGTTGTCATCTCTTGAATTTCAACTTTAGACAGTTCTTCAAGGCAAGTCTTGGAGCAAGAATCTCCTCAAAATATTCATGGTAGGAGCAAAGTTAGCTCCAATGCCCCAAATCCACTACTGCTTGATATGCTTCAGGTACTCTTGTAACCTTTCTTTTAAAGCATTATTATTTTTATTAGACATGGTTATTCTTAAATTTTTGATTAATTTATAATTTTATGTTGTTGTTTTCTATTTAAGAAATGCGTGAACTGCAAGATGTTCAAGTAATATCATAGCGATGAGCCTAAACAACTCATAGGATACGGAAGGATTCTTTCGTCTACTCCAAGTCAGTTAGTGCATGGTGTATCCCTCACCAGCGATGAGAGGTACGTAGTCTTGAATGAAGTGCACGAGAACAGTCATCACACGACTCTTCCTCTTCCTCCTTCGGGCAAGGAAGATGTATATTGTGTTGAGTTTGTTGGGAGTTTTCTCCGAAGGCCTGCAAGTTTGGTGGAGGTGGTGAAGGTGCTCGATCTCAATCGGGTAATTTTGATTAACAATTTATCACTAACAACTTGGCTAATCAATAATTTGTACATCTGATTTCTATTTTCATTAAGTGTAGGACATAACACTGAATGTGACGCAAAAGGACGCCGAGTTGAAGCAAAAGGAGGTCGAGTTAAAGCACAAGGAGGTCAAGTTGAGGCAAAAGAAGGTCGAGCCTAAGCAAAATGAGACTACAGAGAAGCAAAAGTAGCTGGTGTTAACTGCAGTGTCGAGAGTTTGCAAGAAGCAGCTCCTAAACTCTACACCAGATATTAATTTATGGCTGGCAATACAGGACCAACCATAGAAAATCCACGTATATCGCAAAATAAAATAATACATTTATCACCAGATATTAATTTAAAGTCGATATTAGATGCAAATTTAAACAAATAAAATAAAGAGAATTTACCACCCAATATTAATACAAATCCGATGACAAAGGTGTATTATATCACCGGATTTATGTTATTAGCCGATGACAAAGGTGAATTTATTGCTGGTTCTTTACTAAAATACGATGAGAATAGTGACCTTTATCACCAGATTTTATTATAAAATCGAACCCTTTATCACCGAATCTTATAAACTTTTAGCAACCCCCCCTTTCAACCATGGTAGGATATTTGAGGTTAATCCATTTAAATATTCGATGATAAATGGATTTTTTGTAGTAGTGTGCCAACCATGGAGCAAGAACCCACGGAGAAGCTAACTAAAGAAAGGTATAAAAATTATGTAGAATTGTTTTGCGATTCAATGAAATAGAGAAAAAGTATATCAAGATTAATTTTGCACTATGTTGAAAATAATAAGTAATGGGTAAGATAGAATTATAATATAGAATATTAGAAAAATGAAATAGAAACCGAACCTATTAGAATATGTCAGCATTTGGACCATCTAAAAGTAACACTACTATTTGTAGAATATAAAAAAGGATGTAAAGGAGAGATAATAAAAAAAACATAAGAGTGAAACTTTTCATAATTAATTATTCTCCTCAGTCTTCTATTTTTCAACATGGTATCAGGGTACAAGATGTTGTGACCACAAAAACTTACACAATCTATACCAGTAATACTGGTACAAAAAAATCTCTGTACCCAAAAATCAATATACACATCAAGAGAAAATCTTAGCAAAAGAGAAATAGCGAAATGGCTCAAGAGGGGCAACACGAGGCTACCAATACCTCAAAGTTCACTCACACTTTGCTCAATGGAAAAAAAAAACTATATGTCATGGACAAAAGTAGCTTCTCGAGCCCTCAGCGATAGAGAAATGCTAGATACATCACAAGAGAGGTTAAAAAAACCAAAGTAAACAACCCCATAAAATCTTACCGAAGAAGAAAAAAGGCAGCAAAAATGAAAAACATAGAACGACAGGGTCATAAACTGCCTTGTGAGCTCCATAGAGCCCTCAATTGCGGAACTCTTCCAATTTGTCGATACAACCACGGAAATGTAGGAGGCCTTGAAGGTCGTGTATGGGCAACAAAATAGTTAACCCGAATATACACCCTACATCAAGAGATCCAGTAAGAAAAACAAGGGTCTATAAGCAATATAGAGTACCTCGATGCTCTTAAGAAGAAAAAGGACGAACTTCGATTCTATTGATCTCCAACCATTGATCTTGCAACAATTCACAAAATGAAGGAGAAAGATGACATTTTCGAGTATCTTAAAGGACAAAACCCGACATACGATGCAGTTCGTTCTCAAATCATGAACACCAAACTCCTCCCAAGCTATAACGAAGTTCAAAATATGATCCAGTCATGGGGGCTCAGCCAACTTCAATAGGCGAGAAACACGAAGTCCATAGTTTTGCCACTAAGAAACCCAGTTATTCTCGAAATTCCAATCTAAACTCTAGGCCTCATAACCAACCAAATCATAAGAAATAGGGAATTGTGCTCTCATTGTTGAAGGGAAGGACACATTCACGAAAGTTGTTGGTTTATCCATCCCCATTTCAAGCCAACAATGGCAAACTCAGCAAGACGGAGACATGTTGAGAAATAATGATAGGAGAGATGGGGGAAGAGTGAAAGAGGACAAAAGGGAAAGGAGTCTTATGGCTAATATGGAACAAGTCAAGTCAGGACACGACTCAAATCTGACTCGACTCAGCCGAAGCGAATCAGAGGGAAACATGCCAAATCGAATGCAACAAATGTTTGTGCAATTCTCTCTATGGATTTCAAATCAAGGAGCACCAAACTCATATGGTATTGTATCCAACTCAAAAGATATAAACTTATACGACCAAATAATCTTAGATAGTCGTGCAACAAATTTTATGTTTGGAACTACAAAATTCTTTGCAAAATTTGACTTGACTAAAACAAGTCAATATGTTGTAGTTGCCAATGGTACCAAAGTAAAAACAAATGATGTAGGTGAACGTCAAAATTGATGATTTAAAATGTTTAATGTATTATATTTAAAGACATTTTCAATAAATCTAATTTCTATAACAAAATTGACAGAAGATTTTAATTATATAGCAACCTTCTTTTACAAAAATGTCAATTTTCAAGACCGAACAACCGGGATGAAGATTGAGGAAGGAACACTTGAAAATCGACATTACATTTTAAATACTAAAAAACAGACATGTGCACTTCCACAACATCTGTTAATCATGAGATTTGGCATAAGAGACTTGAGCATCCATCCGATATTTTCAATATGACACTAGATTGTAATTTTAAAAGTCATATTAATTGTGATATTTGCAAATAGCTAAGAAAGCATCGATTATTTTTAACTTGTCTTGTAGTAAAAGTGAAGTGATATTTGAGTTAGTCCACTCTGATGTATGGGGTCCGGCCCCAATTGATTCGTATAACGGATTTAAATATTTTTTATTTTATAGATTATTTTTTAGATGCACTTGGTTATATTTACTAAAATCAAAAGATGGGGTTTTTACTCACTTTAAGGAGTTTCTATGCCTTATAGAAAATCAATTTAATAGCAAGCTCAAAATCTTTAAATCAGATAATGAAACCGAATTCATAAATAACAACTTTACTAAACTTGCAAAGAGAAAGGGATAATTCATCAAACTACTTGCATATATACTCCACAACAAAATAGAGTATCGGAAAGAAAAAATAAACACTTAGTAGAAATGACAAGAGCACTGTTGTTTCAAAGTAATGTTCCAAAAAAGTATTGGTCCTATGCCATTTTCTGTGCAACGAACATTATTAATAGATTACCAAGTAAAGTTTGAAAAATAAAAACCCCATTCAAAATATTATATAAGAAAAAATTTAACCTTGATCATTTGAAAGTCTTTGGATGTATATATTTTGTAAAAATTAAAAGAAAAGATAAATTTGACTTCAAGTCAACAAAATCTATTTTTTAGGGTATTCCTACTATAAAAGGGCTATAAATATTATGATCCAATAAATAAAAAATTATTTATGTCAAGGGACGTCATATTTAGTGAAAATGAGCCATTTTATAAAAAGAGTGAAAGTGATCATTTGAACCATTTTTTACCAAACGAGTTTATTATATCCAGTGATACTAACTTAGAAAGAAGAGAAGTTTTTATTGAAAGAAATGTTGAGACGTGTATTTAAGGATCTGAAGAAACTGAACAATCAGAAGTACTAACAAGATAGTTAGAAGATCCAACCGAAAAATCGGAAAGACAAATTGACCAATCAGAAGCACAATCTGAACAATCAGAAGTGCAATCTGGACAAATACAAAAGACATAAGAGCCATTAAGAAGGTCAAGTCAACAAACTCAACCTTCTACAAGGTTAAAGGACTATGTCACCTATACAGTACAATACTCATTCGAGGACTTTATATCCTATGATAAGAAGGGAGTTCCAACTTCATTGCGGGTGCAAGATATATCCTTGTGGCCGCAATGCAAGTTGATAGGAGCACAAGCAGAGACATGGCAGTTCCCACTCCAAGTTCATTGCGGCCGCAAGAACAGTCATTTTGACCGCAATTGAACTTGCAGAACGTGGGATAATGACCAGAACTCCAACTCACAGTTATGTTGCGGTCGCAAAAGAAGTTATTGCCCCCGCAAGAGACCTGCGCAGAAGCACAAATTAGCAGTTCCAAAAGTCTGTTTTTAGAATTTTGCTTCCATATAAATACCAGTAGTTATTAGATAGTGAGGACATGCTTTTATCATGAATTTTAGCCAGTTACAAAGAGTTAGAACTAGAGTTTTCACAGAAAATAGAAGAAGAAGAAGAAGAAGAAGAAGAAGAAGAAGAAGAAGAAGAAGAAGAACAAGAACAAGAACAAGAACAAGAAGAACAAGAACAAGAACAAGAACAAAAAGTCCAATACTTTGAGCAAAACTTGGTTGTATATCTCTATTTTTCTTTAGAACTCTATCATGTTTAGCTCATTAGCCATGTCCGACTAAGTTGTATTAGGACTTGTTATGATGACTTGATACTCTTGTTGCAATACTTATTTGAGTAATGAAATTTCTTATTTGATTATAGGATTTGCTTTCTATTTTATTTGTTGCAATCTCATGAATTGTTATCTTAGGGTTTAGTATTAAACCTTGATCGTAGAAAGTAAAGCAATTAATTGGCTAAATATCGAGAGGTGATGCTAATTGATTGTGAATTTTTGTGACTTGCTTGCTATTTGAATTGTTTAAATTTATTATTTGATATTTGCAATAGAGATATTGGATATTAGATCTAGACCATAGGAAGTAGGGTAATTTTTATGTTATTTTTTGTACGAAAATGGTTATGCATGTTATTTTTTGTACTGAAATAGTTATGCATGATATTTGAGTTATTATGCACATTATTTTGTTAACATGCACAATAATTTTTCAGTACAAAAATAACATAAAATAATAACTCAAATAATGTGCATAATAACTCAACTAAATGTGCATAATAACATCGGTATTGATAGTCGGTATCGATATTGATATCTACGAAACATTTTCCTATTTTTCATATATTGTATAATGTTAACTTATACATAATTGATTTTTCATAATTTCTTAACAATATATTATCATGTTTGTTACAAAATTTGTACAGATGTATAAAAAAATTACTATATAAGCTAACTTATACAAAGGTTCTATCTTTAAAATCGGATCACATGAACCTTTTACAATCTCATTGACAACACCGGACCGATGTCCGATTTTAAAGGATGTTTTTGGCCGTTTTTAAAAGTCAAAGCTGTAGTAGTGAAACTACAAACATTTTCCAAATGAAAATGGCTAAGCCAACAGCATGGTTTTGTTATTGTACATTGTTACTCTGATACTCTCGTGTAATGACAATGAATGTCTTTTTCCTTGCTTTGCTTCTAGAACTGTAATAAAAGCTCAACTAAAATCTATGCTTAAATTTGGGGCTCTCCTCTTGACGACAATTCCTGTTTCATTTGTTCCAAGGCGCTGGCCCACAATGGAAACCCCCGACCATCGCTCTTCTCTAATGGAAACCCGAAAAATCTTCCACCCAAATGGGTCCAAGTGGGACCCACAGGAATTTATTTTAGCGCACATGACAAGCCTTAATTTAAGTTAACAGTTTGACGCCTTTTGAGTTCAGATTCTTTGCTGCATACACCGAAAGAGAGCCTCTTACATGATGATTGCTTGCTGGTCGACACATTAAATTCATAAATTTTCCTTAAATATTGGTGGGCTCACATTGTCAGTGAATTTTGGCAAGGTATGTTTCAGGAAATTATGCTACAGAAGATTTTTATTCTTATTTTCATTGAAAAATAGTCTTTGACGGTAGAGAGACATAATTAATTAAGCTGGTTATGGGTTGTGCACTTGTGCTGTACTGTTTCTCCTCTTTGCTGACTCAACATGCCTATTAAACTACTGTGCTGCTTTTTCAGCAAAATTGTGAACACTGAACACAGAGGATTATTCGCACAATCAATTAACTGAGACTATTATATATGTTAAGGTTTCAGATGGCGCGTTAATCTAACTTCTACATAAATGTCGAACAGAGTCAGTACGTTGTTTTTTTTATTGAAAAGTATAATTATGGTTAAATATTTAAATTTATAATTTAATTGCAATGAGGATATTCATCAAATTAATGAAGACCTTCATGAAAGGGTATAAACAGACATTAAACATGAAACTTCTCTATTCGGCAAAGAAATGGCATGCAAGAGTGAATATGTACATATCATAATATATACATGATAAATCGCTTTAGTAAATTTACGCAAAGGATCTGAGAACAATTTAACACTTAAATTATCATAAAGTATTACAACTATGTTTGGGCATCTGACCTAACGAATCGATGAGCTAATTCGTTGGCTTTTTTACCTAAGTTCTTAGATGACAAAGTGACAAACATTATAATTAAGTTTTACTGTGTTCAATTGTGAAGTGCTTGTATATCAGGAATATATGACAGTCATTAGATTGATTTGTCGAGTGACGCGTATCTGACCTATTTAGTGGGAATGAGATTTTCTGACGCAGCAAAAATACTGTACGTGTTACATAGCAAATTTCAATTTTTTTATTTGCATCGAGATTCGTGCAAGCTAAATTTTATAATATCGAACATTCTGAATCAAATCTGAGCCGTCCGTACCTACTGCGCGGCAAAAGATCAGTGCCCTATTTGGTGTGCACAACCAAACCCTGCATTGATCAATTACACATACTATATATGTATATAGGAAAACTTCTCTCTCTCTCTCTATCTTACCAGTTACTAGTGTATACAGAGTTCTAAATTTTTTCTTCCCCATCTATTAGATTATAGTTAATTATGAGGTCGACATAATGAACTAATGCATGACAGACTATACCGTCTGGCAAGGTCAAACAACAGCGCAACCCATCAACTATTTGTAAACAGATATGATAACATCAAATCTTTGTGTGACTATAAATAGAAATGCTTTGTTACCATCAATTAATAGGTATAATCATATAAGTAGTTCAAAAAAGCCAGTGTTAGTGCACTGGTACTGCACTATTCCGGACAGAATTAGTTACAACTACGCATTATTACTTCATTAGGTACGACATCCCTTTCCTATGGTATGTAGCAGTTACATGTGGCGTTAATAATGATTAATGAATTTTGTAAATACTTTTTAACCTTATGTAGATATATATATTTTATTTATTAATGAAAATTAGTATGCTTTCCGTCTACTACTTAAAAAAATTATGAATTAATCATGCATGAAAGAAAGCATATGCTATACGTAATACGTTGAATTGAGAGCGATACCAATATAGGTGCATGTGCAGTCGGTGTGCTTTGTATATTTTTGGTGGATATCAAGCATAGAAGAAAATTAAAAAATTTAGAATAGATACAAAATATCTTTTTCTTGAATTGTCACAGAAGACGGCATTTCAACAGCAGCAGCGTGGTTTGTCAAAATTATAGAAAACTATAAATTCATTTTGACATCTAACCTAACTCTTTTATTCGATGATTGGGGCTAACAAAAGACGTAATATTCAAAGCTTTAATTAAAAAGATCGTTAACCACTTGTAAATGGTTTTTCTTGTCGCTGTCACATGCGTTTATTGATGAGGGGAGATCAATTTGACAATTTAATAGTTTGATAAGTTTCACAATCTTTAAAAATAAAAATCAATTAATCAACAATATAAATAAGATTTAATCATCATCATGTTTATAGGATGTCACGATATTGACTATTTGTTTCACGCGTACATTAGGTAACATAGGTTTTTTTATAGTTTGTAAATTACGGTCTTTGATGCATTAGAATGATACATACAAAAATTGTATGACATCTTATTGCTGAAAGATGCATCATCCAACAAGAGAAAGATTAATAGTTGCACCTTTTATGCACTCAAACTATACATCTATCAAAAAGTATTTGTACTAAGTATTAAAAATATGAGATTAACTAACTGTACACTAACTCTTGTATCTAGTACGCGTATCCTAACTAACTTTCTAAAAATGAAAAGTCAAACAGTCAAACACTCTCTAAAAATGAAAAGTCAAACAGTCAAAGCGAATAAAAATGAAAAGTTGGACTGCGTGTATTATTTTGAATGTTTACGTCCTACACACTATTAAGAATGTTTTTCATATAATGCTTAGGTGTTCATACTAAATAAAACAAGTGTTCAAACTAGTTGAAAGAGGTGTTCATACTAGTTTTTAAAAGTCTTTTGTTTGCACTGTTCAATGTCTGTTTTGCACAAAATGCAAGAGGTGCATACTACATAAAATAAGTATTCAGACTAAATATAACATGTTTTCATACTAATTGTTTCAAAATATTTTTGCACTGTTTAAAGCATTTTTTTTTAGAAGATTTGAGGAAAAAAAATCTAAAAATGTGATTTGCAGGCTTTAGAAACATTTTTCGGGGTCAAAATAGCATCATTACGGGGTGAATCCCCCTATAAAGTGTGTGCGTCGTGTTATACCATTTTCGGAAAGTACTCATACGTACAAATCGGAGCTACGAGTCAAAAGTTACGTCTGTTCGAAGATCAAATGTTATTTTGAGCTCATACTAACTAAGATATAGTTATACTAGTTCATACTAAATACAACAGGTGTTCAGACTACATACAATAGGTGTTCGAACTACATACAACTGGTGTTCAGACTAGTTTATCAGGTCTGTTTTTGCACTGTTTCAAGTTAATTCTCACGCACATATAAATGAAAAAGGGTGTTCAGACTAAATAAGAAGGATGTTCAGACTAAATAAAATAGATGTTCATACTAGTTGTTTCAAGTCTGTTTTTTTTTTTTGCACTATTTCAAATCTATTTTGTACAGAAATGATGTGCATAATAACTAAGGATATGATCATACTAACTCCTCTGATGATCATACTAAATCCTTTGATGGTCATACTAACATATCTCAGATGGTTAAACTAACTCCTCTGATGGTCATACTAGTTGTTTCAAGTCTGTTTTGTACAAAAATGATTTGCATATTGAATAAAATAGGTGTGCATATTGAATAAAATAAGACTAAACAAAACATGTGTTCAGACTAGTTGTTTCAAGTCTAATTTGCACTATAGAAGAATGTGCTAATACTAACTAAGCATATGGTCATACTAACATCTCAGATGGTTATACTAATCTTTCCCAAAGGAACATAAACGGTAAAATGAGGAGATTCAACAAAGACCGGTTTGGTCAATAGAACACTTGGTTGAAGTATAGCATTATTAAAAATGTGACATTTTGCCTTTGTTGTTATCTATTTAGATCGGAGAATGCGGCATTTTGCCTTTTCCTTTAACAAATTTTCTTAAACTTTTTCAGTCACGATAGAGATTCTTGAAATTGTAGAAGAAGATGGAAAAGATGCAGAAAAGCAAGCAGAGGCAAGTGGATTTATTGAAGAAATGCAAACTTTTAATTTTGTGTTCATTTGTCACAAGCCTTGCAACGTAAAAATCAAGATGTGGTCAATGCTATGTGTTTGGTGGGAATTACTAAATCTCGGTTGCAAAAGTTGAGGGATGATGGATGGACATTATTATTTCAAGAAGTTTGTGCATTTTGTGAGAAGCACGACATTGAAATTCCAAACATGGAGGGTGTACGCCGTTGTACACGACGAGTAAGAACAAATGTGACTAATTTACACTACTATCGTGTTGATATGTTTTACACGATCATTGATATACAATTGCAAGAGCTTAATGAAAGATTCATGAAAACAACTACTGAACTTCTTATGTGTATGTCATGTTTAGACTCGAATAAATTTTTTTCTGCATTTAACATTCACAAGTTGCTTATACTTGCTCAATTTTATCCTTCGAATTTTAGTGAATGCAAGCTTTCTATTTTAAAAAATCAATTGGAGAATTACTGTTTGAATATGCCGAGTAATAGTGAATTTATGGAGGTAAAGGGAATGTATGAACTTTCTCAAAAGCTCGTGGAAAAGAAAAAACATATTATTTATCCTTTGGTTTACAGATCACTGACATTGGCATTGATATTATCGATGGCCACCGCTAGTGTTGAAAGGATATATTTGATTTTTTTAATATGTAAAACATATCTTTTAATGGTATTCAGTGTTTTGAAAAAAAAATATTATTTTTATATGCAGTTGTGCTTGATCCTGAAAGAAATCCTGAATCCGCCAGTGAGGTGACAAGTCGCGCCACTGCTTGACAACCGTTGTTCAAATATAAAACTGAAATACTGAAAACAAGGTCCAAATAATTGATGGATTTTTACTGTACTTGCTCGTTTTCAAGAAGTGCATATGTTATAATGTACTTCAACTACTTCACATTAATCAGAACTGCTCACGAAACTTCAAAATTCGTGCACACAAATTTTGAAGTTCAATGATGAAGTAATTGAAGTACTTCATGAGATCTAAATTTGTTTCAAAGTTCGTTTCTTTTAGTTTATCACGTAGCAATGTTAATAAAAAAAAATACTCGTTCCAATCAAAGTTAATACTCCACTCCCTCGGCTCGGCCGCATTCCACCACCTGGTTTAGTATGAGACTCGAACTTTTATCCATACTACCAAGTGGGAAGCGACCGAATCCAGCCCGTAAAGAAAGAAAAGCAAGTCTTCTAAACTCCTCTCTTTGTTCGGAGTTCAAAAGTTATCCTTGCGTCGCTGAGAGCTGCTTGAGGGGAGGGAAAATATTGAAGAATAAGCACCACAATAAAATAAAAAATAGTTGGTACACTGACAAAAGCACCAGAACATGAATATACAAACAGCTAACACTATCAAGTATCAATAACAACAGAATGTTTGCAGCAAAATCATGTACATTATTTTTTCATTTCCCAACAGTAGAAGAAAAAATAGGTGCGCACACATCTTTACATTGATTTCGCATGAATAGGGACCCTACACGTATCTAAGCCACTTCTGCTCATATTCCTTCAATATGTCTGTGTACACGTACCTAAATTAAGCATACCAAACATAGAGAAGTTACTCATCCTACAAAATCACTAGGCAGACAATGATTTTCTCACCTTGTTAACAACTAGCACATGACAGCTCATTCTCAAATTTTTAGAAAAGAAAAAAAATGACAAAAAGCACTTGAACCAGACAATGCATTACAAATGAAACAAGCTGACATGGAATCACTTGTCCCAAGAAAATTACTGGCAACTCCTACCAACTTGTGCATCAATAGCTTAAACCCTCAATATTGTGCAATATTGTTCTAATATCTTTGAGGTGGTGGAGGTGGCGGCATTCTGTTGGGAGTACGGCGACTGCTCATGCTGAGATCACCGTTTTCGGATGGCTCACTGGGATGGCGGCTCCGGCCGCTGCTACCACTGCGAGACCTCGACTCACCACTGGACCTTGAGTAATCTGCAGGTCCATTAGTTGCCGCGTCGAATGCAGATCTCCAATCATCACCACCTGATCGGCTCTGGCTCAGTGTCCTTGGGCTACTCTCTGCAATTCAATACCACATGAAAATTGGGTACAATAAAATTGACATGAACAAAAATATTTGGAAAATACATTTTAATGGAATTTAGGGCAAAATATAAGAAGCTTGCCTGATGCAGTGCCACCATCAGACCAGTCAGGATCAGCAACAGAAGCACGGTTGTCATGGACACTGAGTTGGCGTGTAAGTTTGGAGAGTAGCGATGACTGTTTCTGATACCTTTCCCTGCGGCGCTTTACATTCTGATCCTCTTGAATTAGTTGTTCAATTTTATCATTGCTTTGTGAACTGCAACCAATAAAGAGTTGGTACATGAAATGTCATTTGTGGATGCAAATACTTAGTATCAAATAATTTCCTGCCTTTTGCCTTCTAATTTTACAAAAAATAGCATAAAACTGTTGATGGACACCAACAACGACTAACCTTACTGAGCTGTACAATTGGTTTAGCATATCTTCCTTTGCCTTTTCGACTTGACAAAGCACAACAGCCTGCACACATTTGTCCACTTTTATATAAGACTAATTCTATCCCAATAAGATAAACTTTATGATGTACTGTGCCCAAATGAAAAAGGAGGAAAGCAAATAAAGATCTGAATATGCACTTCAATACCTTCGGAACATTGGCAGCAAGACTATTCAAAACAGCCTCTACATAACCTCGAACTTCCTGAGACATCCATCTAAGCTCTTCTTCAGGATCTGCAGGCCTTCTTGCCATAGTATCCTTTTCCATCTGCAAGAACAAAATGCATAATTAGTCATGTGTATACACATACAAAATGCACCATACTCAAGCCATTCAAGCGATTGATCCCAAAATATAAGTATATTACGTCTCACAGAGGACACTGCAGCTTTACAGATTTCAAGCATGAAGATCGAGGAATCATATCAAGAGGAAGTGGAACGAGCCACACTGGTTTATCTCGAAGACAAGTAAACGAATAATACTGATAAATCAAACCATAAAAGAACCTTTCTTTTATTTTGAAATGGGTAACTTACAAGAGAACTGTCTGAATGGCTATGCTTTCCAAGGCCTCCATCAGGACCCTTTGAAGGACCACCACCTCTACTCTCTATTATATTTCTTATCTTATTTGTCATCTCAATTTTGTCAGCCATATTCTCGGCCTTAATTACAATTGAACTATGAGCTGCACAAACGAACAATAGAATAAGAAAAAATTGGCCATGTCTTTTAAACAGACGGAAATAAGATAAAAGTGAGAGGCTGACTTACTCTTCAAAACTGTTTTATATGCAACACGGTTAGTAAGTTTGAAAGCCAGGGTGTTAGCTTTTGCTCCACTTGACTTATCCTTCTTTGATTCCTTTTTTGAATCCTTCACAGGTGTTTCATCCTCATCAGCATCTTCAATAATGCAATCCTAAAGCATAAACAATATATTATTGTATTATAATGATATTAAATAATTGAAACATAAACACAATATTTCTACCATATTAACAAAAGACAAAATTATAAATATTTCCCAAGAAGAACAGATGATGTATGAAAGATACCTCTAATGTAATGACTGCACGAAAATGTGTTTCCTCCATGCTCTTTGTATATCCAAGCTGTATTAAGATTTATCAATCAGAATAAGAAAAAACATCCTAATGATGTCAATCAGAACAGAAGAAGAACCATTACCAACCTTGCCATTTTTCTCATTAAGAACAAACCAACGCCTGCTCCATCCACTTGTCTTTGATTTATTTTTTAGAAAGTATCCTTACAACATGAAACAAGCAAACCAGGTTGAGCTTCAGTTTTCAAATGAACTTCCAATAAAATAAGGGCATAAAAATTAATTTAACTAGCCTGACAGAGTGTTAATGCTGATTGTTTATACCAGCTGTAATTTCACCAGAGGCCCCAGCAACTTGTAAGTTTGATTTCTCTTTAGTTTTATCCTTTTCCTTATCTTTATCCTTGTCCTTTGAAGATTTCGAACTACCATCAGCTTGACTAGAACCTGTTTGAGGGCTCGGTGCCTACAGATTAGATAAGAGTGTTGTAAGACAACAAATAAATTGCATCAGTTTCAATAGAATGAAAGACACTGTACGGACTCTCTTTAGGGACGATTCAGCATTCTTGGATGATGGTTTAGTCTTCATCTCTTCCTCGCGCCTTTGCCTTTCCATCCTGAAAAGAGCAGTCCGGTCATCAACTTACGAGTTAAGCATACATTGGTTATTTCATTTACCTAATTAAAAAATTACACTTGTTTGCATCTTCTAATACAGGCAGGATTCCAAAAATACAATTCTCTAAGGGCCTTTCTGAAAGTCATGAGATTTCTCGAGAGTGGGATCCAACAATGCAATTTGTGGGAACCCATTTGCAAGGAAAAATTTCTGAAGTTTGGTATAAAAAAACTGTTTGAATGCATGGAAATCTTAAAAAAAACTGTTTGTTGTTGTTGTTGTTGTTGTTGTTGTTGTCGTCGTCGTCGTCGTCGTTGTAGTCGTCGTTGTGTTTAGGGTTTAGTTTGCTCTTCTCATATGTAGTTTCCATTGTCAGCGAATGAGGTCAATTTGGATCAGCCATATTTGTGCAGATTGCATGATTGGAACGTCGTTGGTAATAAGATGAGAGTATTTTTCCATTTTTGTTTTTCTTGTTCTGACATCTACAGTAATTAATTAATAGTTGCCATATCTTAACCATGCCGTGACATGTGTTGTTTGTGTCGTGTTGATTCAGCACGGCATGCCTTATTCATGTTAATCATGCCGAAAATAAAAAAGCCCAAAAAAGAGGAGTTTTTTTTAATTATAAAAATATGAAAAAAAATTCTTAACATTTTATAGATAATTATTATGTTTTTTCCAAAATTCCAACAAAATAAAAAAGCCTACATATAGGAGACAAATTCCAAAATTCATAAATTTGCCCCAAAAATTGTGTTTTGATATAGAAAAAAACAGAAAAATTAGAAAAATGCTTAAACATTTATACTATAATAATATTATATATTTGTTTTTGAAATTCATAAAAAATTTAAAAATAATTAATAAATTGACAAATTTACCCCTCAAACTAGCCATTTCTAGGTGTTGAAGGATGTTTTGGTCTTTTCTATTTTAAATTTTGAATTTAAACAACTTTGAGGGCATTTTCCAGGAGATCCATAAGACCATAAGCACATTTCAATTTTGAAATTTTGAAACACCTGCTGCCATTCCTCCAGGCCCCGGAAACACAAAAACTTTTTTAAAAAAGTAAATTTCTGTGGCTAAATGTACCTACTTGTGCTTACTTGTGCCTAGTCATGCCGCTGTGTCGTGCCTAAACATGTCGTGTCTAGTCGTGTTCCCGTGTTGTGTCGTGTCCAGTCGTGTTCCCGTGTTGTGTCGTGCCATGTTTCGTACTATGTCGTGTCGTGCATTCCCTCATAAACGTGTCGTGTCGTGTCGTGTCATGCCCTACAGTAGGAAAATCGAGCACGGCACGTGAACAGCGTGTTGTGTCCCGTGTCGTGCCCTTATCGTTCTGTGCCGTTCGTGCCGTGTTTGTCCACAGTGGCACGGTTTTGAGAACACTATACTAGAAGGAAATGAGCATGATTGTCATATTAATCTGATACAAAAAGGGGGGGTTTCGAAAAAATTCATGGTCTGGTAAGAACTTGCAATTATGGATCTGTGGTACAACTGACGGTGTCTTGTCATGTGCATTGTATGCAGATGTAATGTTTGGGCTACTTAATGTTAAGAATAAGAAATTTTTGAATTTTAACGTTGGGGCAATTTGAGGTACAAGGTTTGATATTTTTTCTAATTTGCACTACCATTTGTTACCATCTCAATTTTTTTCCTGCCTACTCAGAGCAAGAAGACAATATGGAAGATGTACTTTGTTGGTTCATTTTAAGCTAATGGCATCTTATATTTCTCTTCATTTACAGTTTTTGCAGTGTTACATTCCTGGTTTAGAGTTGGATTATTGTGTAAGTTAATTGCTTGAATTAAATTCAGCAAAAAATGGTAGATTTGTGTGATTTACATTTGAAAGAAAATGACTAATATTAAATATCCTGGAGCTGTTTGTTAATCTTTGATTGTTTGACATTCATTTTGGAGTTGTGGGATGATGATGTTAAATCTGAGTTGGTATTTATAATAGTTCTTAGAGTGTTATATTTTTTTGGCAGTATGATACATTGTGTGGTAGTCTCAGTATGATATATTTATAGTAGTAGTAGTAGTATGAAGTGAAAGAACAGACCTCCTCTGAACTAGTCGTATGAAGTGCTGGGGAGGGACGAATGCACGTTCCATATCAACTAACGCAACCACCATCTTTGTTGCTTCAACTTTGAATTTGTCTAGAGCCGACGATGCAAGTGCGATGATCTAACCAGAAAAACATACAATTGCAATAAAGCAGAATTACACAAATTATGATCACCAAATTAAAGAAGAAACACTTGCCTCTCGCTTGAATGGAGGGTATCTACCAAGTCCTGGAGTAGCATTTGCCGCAGCAGATACTATATCAATAAGTACACGGTGTACCTAAGAGTAATATTAATTATAACAAAACAACTCCCAAAAGACATCAATATCTATGCTGTTACAAATTTCAAGATGAATGCCAGACAAACTAACTGCATATTAATGCAGGAAAGATGATATAAAGACACAATACCTCTTCAACGCAGAGGCGGGAAGGTTCCTTTGCTAGTTCAAGAACAATTTTAATCAAGGACCTCAGACCCTTCTCCGGTGATATCAGGTATGGCTGATAACCATCAGCTTCTAGAACAATCTAGTATATAAAAAGGTTTTGAATCAAAAGTTCAAAAAAAAACATATATGGTGAAACAACAAATTAAACTCCAATATATTAGGCACACGAACAATAAAAAACATCCTTACCCTTTTAACATTGTTAATGTCAAAATGCCGGTCCAGTGGTAGTTGCTTGATCCTGTTGGGGAAATTTCCTTCAAAACTGGCAACAATCTTCCATCCAGCACCCTGCATATGAATGTAGCTTTCACAGGTTTATTGAACTAGTTCTTATTTTTATAACAGTACATTGGAGTCGAAGTGTCTCACTACAATCTTCTCTTTGGAAGATAAAAAGAAAGCAGCACATCCAACACATACACACAGGCATCACTCTTAAAGAAATATGCACACACACTCAGACCTAATAGAAAAGTGCATGCAACCATAGTGCAAAAATTTAACTAATTGGAGGTGGCCATAGCAAGTAGATGACTGACCTCACCAGCAGCAATATGAGAAAGAAACTTGTCCTCGAATTCACGGCAAAGCTCAAGAGCAATAGCCCTAGTTCCTTCTGCACTGTGCACCATTTGTTCGCCCAGACGAAACAACTCATCTTGCACCATCTGAGTCTTACCCTGAAGCCTGTAATTTAAAAGAACAAAGAACATTTACAAACAATATACATCCAAAAGGATTGATTATGGTTCAGATGATCATATGAATAGTACCCGTTAAGAATGTTAGGTAGCCTCACTTTCACCCGATTCCTTATCTGCTTTGCCAGTGTTTCAACCAACGCAATCCTGCCAAGCTTGCTCTGTGGAGCCCCAGTCAGAATTGACTTGAGACTTTCGGTTTCCGCACGCCAAGCAGTTTCAAGTGAGTTATCAGATCCGACAGACCCTGCCTGTGCTGATGCAAGAGAGACAGACTGCCCTATCAAAGCAACCCACTGCATTTCGGCTGCACTTCGTGGGCCCTGACCCTGGAGTAGGGCCTGGACTGCAGCAAGACTTTTTGGTTCCCCTGATGCCTGATCGATCTTGCTTATAACACCGATAGTCCTTGTTCCTATAACAAGAGAGATAGACAACATATCTAAGATGGAAGGATACACTTGAACAGACTACGGTCAATTGATCGCCAAACATTCTTCAAATCTAATGATTATATGCTTTTTTTTTTACGTATTCAAGCAAAAATGCCGTAAGTTCTCTGAGATTGAACCAAAGTTCTCTATAATATACCAACACTCTTCTCAAGCAAATTTTTTTTCTATGTCACTAACTGGCTTGTTAGCTGTGTAAATTGAGTTTGTGAAAGCCTGTGTTCTCCCTTGTGATTTGGATATAAGTTGGCCCAATTTTTATATAGACTGTGCTTACAATAACATGGGGCCTGATAGCTTCTAAATTCTCATACAAATGACTGATAAAATGAGATTAAGAAAAGTGAAAAGATACTGCTATTTCAGAAGCACTATGGAGTATGGACATGAAAAGGCATGCAATGACATTGAATGGAATATAGAGTAGAACTTACCTTCAGAGTCTAGCTCCTTCACCTTCCTAAGAGCCTTGGATGAAGCAACTTCTGGCGCTTGTGAGGCAGCAATGACAACTAGTAATATGGCATCATTATGGGCAGCATATTCCGCAATCTGGTAAATATAATAATAAGAACAACAACAACAACAACAACAACAACAAATAATAATAATAAATATTTAACGAAGGATATTATAATGATTAAAAAGTTACAGTATGCAAAGTTTTACAAACAGATTCTATGATGCAATCCACTATTCTATTTCACATCTCACAAATTATCTGGACTAAAAGAAGAAACAAGGCAACTCAGTTAATTCAACATTGCAGATGACCAGGCTTATCACCATATTATGTTCATGTCATGAGCTGTGACAAAGCAAATAACAAAGCATAACAACTTCAGTGTATTACTAACCGCTGATTCATCCATCGCATGCTGGTCTAGCCCGGGTAAATCGATCAATTTTAATGGCGGAGCTGAAAATTAGGAACATAAGACATGTGAGTTAAAATAGTACAAAGTATACAAATGGATCATCACTTTAAATCTGAAAAGGAAAAAAGAAGTGTCCTGGGAACAAGTCAGCAGCAGATGTTACATGCTTCAAGTGAACACATATGCTAAACAGACTACAAGTTCAAGTTCAACTCATTCATTTTGTATGTGTAATCATTAAATTCTTTAACAAATGTGAAATGAAATTAATATTCTGCAAATGAACAAACCAGTACTGAAAAATGACGAGTTAAAAAGTGTGGATACTGAACCTGTACTAGTGCGCAACTTCAAGAATATCTCGTCACTTCCGCCTCGTGAAGTTGAACCCTTACTTAGCCTATCTTGTAAAGAACGTCTAAGAGCACCTACATAATCACAGTTTTTTTCTCATCAGAACACGATGAACCAAACAATGATTAAAGTTGAAGATCTAACCGGTATAGAGAATTAGAGAAATATCTCACTGGCAGAAACTTGCTGAGATTTGTTGTCTATTTGCAATACAATTGCTCTACTGCTAAGCGAACCATCTCTTTGCAAGTCTATGCAGATTGGAGCCCGAGTAGCACCGTTCTCTCCAGTAGGCTATTGACAATTAAACAACGGTAATTGCATCAATCACAATAACTATAATAGCAGTGTTGAAGTCAGAACTCAGAACATTGTTGGAGAAAGTAAATCATACCAGCACAGGATGTCCAATCAAGCTGTTCAATACAGCAGATTTTCCAGCTCCCTGCACATTTAGATAGACAAATTTTACTCTGGGATATTAACATTTCCATACATCATTTGGGTCGTGCTTACTGTCGCTGAGGAATTGGTAGGCAAAACTGTGAACTATATACAAAATAATTCAATTTGCTAGCCTGTTGGGCACTATATGTTGCATTTTAATTGGCTGGCAAGATGAGGGCGAAATTAACCCTGGCAAGCTTAATCATACCAAACCATTTTCAACAAAGTAACTAATATCTGCTTAGTGCTCTCTAATAGTTTTCCCCTCCTAATGTTTGTCTCAAATGTACTAGAAAACAAAGATATTTGCTTTATACAAATACAACTGTCTCATAAAATAAGAAAAGGACTATTATCAAAAAGCATCAAGCGAGAACAACAATCGAAATTAAACTTATCTCCCTCCCGAACAACACAGAGAGCTCCAAAGAGGATTTTACCAAAAAAGACATGCTTTCCTCTCCTAGAGGACATCCTAAAATTAGATTAAAAGATAACACAAATACAGTAGTAACCTTACCACGTTGCCTAGAGCGACTACGTTAAGAAAAGTGGAGCTCCTCCTCTTACTAGAAGGTTCGTCAACGTCCTCATCGGCTAAAAGCGCCGACGCTTGCAACATCGCCTCAGATAGTTGAGACAAATCCTCAATCGCCTCCATTTCTAAACGGATCTTATGGATCTAAGCGCCAAGACAAGTCGATCTATGGTTTCAGATCGGCGTGTGGATTTGTCCGTATCCCCTCCTCGAGTTCTCTGTTGAATTCAAAAGAAATGGAGAACTCGACTCGAAGAGTTTGAAGGAGGAAAGGACGGTGAATGGGAAAAAAAAAGGGGAGGCGTTTGGTCAGCGTTATTTTTAATCAGTAAAAATCGTGTTTTTGCCATTTAAAACATTCTCTCGCTAAAATGTGAGTCTAAAACACTACTAATTTCTGTTTTTATCACTAATCACAATTTTGCAATTCATGAGAAATAAAAAAAATCATTTTTTTTATTAAAATGCCTGAAATACCCTCGTGCCACTTTTCACATAACCGACTCGTCAGATCACCCATTCTTTTGTCGAACCGTAACCCAGTTGTGCTAAAGACGCTTCATCTCCCGCCAAAATACACATCTTCGATGCGCCTGACTCGCCTGATGACATAATCCCTCGACAGCAAATTCCCATTTTATCTTCTGTTGTTTATGTTGCAATTGTTGTTTAGGCAAAGAAGGTATCAAGGACCGACACCAGACCAGAGGGATGAGGATGCTGTTGGTACAAGATTTCTGCTGGTACTAGATTTATGCTCGTACAAGATGCATCTGGTGCTTTTTTTTGTCTTTGCGTAATTATTGTTTTAGTTAAGGTTTTATCAGATATTTAATCATGGTTGGGAGCTTGTCCCTTAAGTACTCAGAGGCTACCGAGACATAGGTACTCCTTGAAAAATGGTATAATTAAAAATGTTTTTTACCGAGATGTTTATATTGGAGAATTGTTTTTGGTGTGTTGTCTGTATGTAATCAGATGCCTCATATGTCTTTTCGCAATTATTGTTTTTGGTGCTGTATTGGAGAATTGTTGAAGCACTAATCAGATATTACATAGTGAAGAAGAGAGGTCTCACCCCAATTTTAGTTTCTTATAATTGTATAATTCATGGGCATTGTCTCAATGGATATTGCACGAGGGCATACCATTTATTCAGAGGAGGAGACCATTTCGGGTATACACTTCCGGAGGTGACATACAAAGCACTTGTGGAATCACTATGTAGAGAAAATGATATTGACAAGTCAAAGGATGTTCTAGAGATTATGTTAAGGAGAGAGATCGACCCAATGGCTAAAACACGTTGGTACAACATGTTCTTAAGTGCATTACACGTTGTCCAAAATCCTAGTGAACAACTATGTACTAGTGAGGATGCTTGAGAAGCAGTGTCAGTCTGATACAATAACCCTGAATACTATTATTCATGGTTTCTGCAAGGTCGGCAAGGTCAATGAAGCAAGAAAGATAATGCATGATATGATTAACTGTAAGTTCTCGTCGTGTGTACCAAATGTAGTCACCTTTACCATGGTCATAGTTGGTTTACTAGATACTGGAGCCAATCTGGTGAGGCCCTTGACATGTTATGTGATATGGTACCAAAGCATAGTTGTGGCGAGGGCGATGGAGAGGCGACGGTGGTGTTGGCGAGCCAAATCGAGACGGTGGCGTTGGACTCGTATGTGCCAGTGAGGAGCACTTGCAATGAAGAAGAAAATGAATAAAAAGTAGAATTGGAATAGTGATTTGTTAATTAGAGTCGGGATATAATCGATATTTCAAAAAAAAGCTTATTGTTTTTAATTAAGAAATGATGAAATTGTGATTAGTGGTAAAAACAGGAATTTATAGTACTTTAGAGTGGCATTTTAGCAAGAGGAGATTTTTGGGTGGCAAAAACACAAATTGGATGTTTTTAGTGGCAAAAACACGATTTTTCCTTTTAACTACCGAACAGCTTGATTTTTCGTAATTAACTAAATTGCCCTTTCCGAATACTCCAATTCTCCAAATTAGAACCACCCTTTATTTTTTTTCTTCGCTTTGCGATAAGGTGATAAGCTCGGTATTGATAAGGGAAGAAGAGGGTGTTCAACACCCGGTCTACTTTGTATCGAGAATTCTCCGAGATGTAGAAACACGCTATCCACCATTGGAGAAATTAGCATTCTCCTTGGTAATCTCGGCACGGAAACTCCGACCCTATTTCCAGGCACACCCCATCCGAGTAGTAACAAAAGAGCCGCTGAAAAGATCTTTGGGAAGCTTCGAGGTTTCGACATAACCTTTGTTCAGAGAACCGCCATGAAGTCCCAAGTACTGGCCGACTTTATTCTAGAAATACCCACGGAGGAGAAGGCAGATTCCGCCGCTGAGGATAAAAAATGGGTGGTATATGTTGATGAGGCGTCATCATCAAAGGGCGCAGGGATTAGAGTAACGATGGTGGGTCCGCTAGGAGAAGTCCTTAACTATGCCTTGCAATTAATGTTCCTCACATCGAATAACACAACCGAGTATGAAGCTTTGATCGCAGGGCTTCGTCTTGCAAAGGGTGAAGGGGCAAAAAAGATGCTAATATATAGTGATTCCCAGTTAGCGGTGAACCAGATAGCGGGGGAATACGAGGTAAGAGATCCGAAACTTGTAAAATACCTCGAGGAGATACAGAGAATGAGAAGTCTATTTGGACACACAGAGATCTTGTATGTCCCGAAAGGAAGAAATCGTAAAGCCGATGCATTATCCAAGTTAGTCGCTGAGGGAGATTTAGACAAGGATCGGCCAGTTATCGTGCTAGAGATGCAACATCCAAGTGTGGAGGTGGAGTATGTAGAACAATTCCTCATCGACGAGGGGGAAGAATGGTATTCTCCTATGTGGGACTATCTAACGAAGGGGGTACTACCTCAGTGTCAGTTGGAGGTGGCTCGGGTGCGACGACTCTCGGCACAATTTTCGATAATAGATGGGGTGTTGTACAAAAAAGGCTACATGGCTCCTTGGCTTAAATGTTTAGGCTGTTGGCTCAAACAAGCTCTTGTATTTGTTGATTTGCAAAACGATCTTGAATTTTACAAAGCTTTGTCTTTTGAGAAATTGTGTAGGAAATATTCAAGAGGAGTTTTGAAGCTTCAAACGATCTCCGATGGGCTTAAAAGTGATCTTGTACGGCTAGCCCTGTATTGACTGTAGATTTCGTCGTGAGCTTTCCAACGCCACGAAGAACGCTGAAATCAGAGTTACGAGTCAAGAGTTATGGTCGTTTGAAGATGAAAACACTCAAGCATGAAGATCAAGATCAAAATGAAGACATGCTTAGGGTATTTAGATTTTAGTTTATTTAAATTTGGGTACAAAAGAGCAAGGAAATCCAAAACAAACAGGGTATAGCGTTATAACGCTAAACTTGGCGTTATAACACTAGATGTCCAAAATGGTAACTTCTGGCCAAACCTTATATCGAACTGAGATAGCGTTATAACGCTATATTTGGCGTTATAACGCTAAAAATACTGAAAGTTCAAACTGAATTTTGAAATAGAAATTGAATCAACAAAATTTCAAAACATCAAGAATATGTCTTAGATATATTTTAAGTTTAGGAATATAAACTTTATTTGATCAAAAACATCATTTAAATTAGTAGCAAAATAATAAACCTAAACTTCCAGAGAGTTAGCGTTATAACGCCAAGGTAAGTTGAGGTGCCAAAAACTGGCTAAGTACTGAAATTTCTGTAGGAATTTGGTATAGCGTTATAACGCTAACTTTGGCGTTATAACGCCAGACAAATCCCAACGGTCAAATTTCTTGTCCTAGCACTAGATAGCGTTATAACGCTATGTTTTGTACATAACTTAGCGTTATAACGCTACCAGAAAATTGGCACCAACGGTCATAATTTTTTGTCCATATTCAAGATAGCGTTATAACGCTATCTTTTCTATAGAAGATAGCGTTATAACGCTATCTTGCGCAGAATTGCTTTTGGCCAGATTTGAGCCCTATATAAACCTTTCTCCCTCAACAATTGAACTGCTGATCATTCTATTCATTCAACACCATTTTTACAGCAACCCTTGAGCTCTAAACCTTAGCCAAATCCTTGCTCTTTATCCCAAGTTTAATTAGCTAAATCTAATCTAGGGATTATAGAGAGTTGTTTGTTTGAGTGATTTTCTAGCTTAATCTTCAAATTAGCAAATTGTCATTAGATTGTGAGTGTGTGTGTTGCCTTGAGCTCCACCGGAGTGTGTAAGTGAGTTCAAGGAAGTCGGCTCGATTCTCCACCGGTGTGTGTAAGCGAGATAGAGTCCGGTGTCGGGTTAGGGTTGGCGGCTCCACCGGTGTGTGTAAGAGAGCCCCAATTCCGAAGTTGTACGCTAAGCAAGCGAGTTTTTGTTTAGTGGAGCGGACCGGGCTTGTTACCGCAAGAAGCGGGGGCGCCGGGGACCCGGAGACGTAGGCGAGGCATTCGTGCAAGCCGAACTCCGTCAACACGCGATTGAGCATTTCTTTCCCTTTTCTCTATTTACATTTATCTCAACTCAATTAGTTTAAATTGCTTGAATTGTTTGTGAATTGAATTGAGTTGTGCTTGAATTGCTTGATTAGAGAATTGATTGAATTGCTTGGTGAATTGCATAAATTGAATTGATTGCCATAGTTTGTGAAATTTGCAATTTAGGTCCCTATTTGGTTGAACCGATAGAAATTAATTAAGCACATAGGCCCCTAGGTTCTACATAGGCAAGCTATCAGCTCGGCAAGCGTTGGAGGAGATTCATGGAGGAATGTGCGGGAGTCACCAGGGGGCAAGGACTATAGTGTTCAGAGCACTTCGGGCAGGGTTCTATTGGCCAACTGTTAAGGAGGACGCTCGGCAACTCGTCCAGAAGTGATCTAAATGTCAATTCCATTCGAAAATTGTGCACCAACCGGCGCAACCAATGAAGAGCATATTCAACCCGGGCCTTTTGATGTGTGGGGAATCGACTTACTTAGTCCATTCCCAAGGGGCAAAGGCCAAGTAAAATTCATAGTGGTGACCATTGATTACTTCACCAAATGGGTAGAGGCGAAACCTTTGGCAAAGGCAACTTCAACAAAGATCATAGAATTCGTCAAAAGCCACATATGTTGTCGATTCGGTGTTCCTTCAGCCATTATATCAGATAATGGCCTTTAATTTTGCTCCCGACAGTTCAGAGACTGGTGCAAGTCTCAAGGCATCCTCAATAACTACGCGTCGGTCGCTCACCCTCAAAGCAATGTACAAGTAGAGGTTACGAATCGGACGATTCTTAAGGGGTTAAAGAAGAAGGTCGAAGCTTGTAAGGGAAAGTGGCCAGAATATTTAGAGTAGGTGTTGTGGGCCTACAGAACCACAATGAGAATGAGGATCGGAAAATCCCCTTACGAGTTGACATTCGGGATGGAGGCAATGACACCAGTGGAATTAATGAACAACTCTGCCAGGGTGGTGTATTATGAACCAAGGTACAATGACCGTGGAAAGGAGTTAGCGTTGGAAGGTATTGAGGAGCTTAGAGCCGGGACCAGACTAAGGACGGCGGAGTACAAGAAGAGGGTGAGGAAGGCTTTTGATAAGAAGGTAGCACCGAGGCAGTTCCAGCCTGGGGACTTGGTTTTAAGGAAGATAGAAGCTACCGGGAAGAAGATGGACAAGCTGGACCCAACTTGGGAGGGTCCGTTCCGAGTTATCCGTACCCATGACAACAGGGCGTATCATTTAAAGAAGCTGAACAGAGATCCGATACCGAGAATATGGAATGTCGAACACTTGAGGAAGTTCTACAGATAGTGACTAGCGACTTCAAATCATGATGAGATTTATTGACAATTCAAAAATAATGATCGACAGAGCTCAGCAGGATTCCTTTTCGACTGAAGACCTCCTACTGATCGTTGATGCTTCGCTTCTCTTACCGACCTTATTTTTCTTTAATTCTTACATGGCTTTTGTGAAGATGTTTTTTATACTTCTCAAATGTACTATGTATAAAAAAATATTCAATAAACTTTGTGGCTTAAAAAATCATGTAAAACATTGAGTCAACGCTTCTCCAATTTTTTATACATTTTTTTAAAGTTTATACAATTTTCTATTGTTTACGACATCTTCAACTTCTTTAAGTCTTCTCTTCACTGTGTGTTATTCGGTCTTCTCTTCACTACGTGCTACTCGGTCTTTTCTTCACTACGTGCTACTCGGTCTTCTCTTCACTGTGTGTTACTCAGTCTTCTCTTCACTGTGTGTTACTCGGTCTTCTCTTCACTACGTGCTACTCGGCCTTCTCTTCGCTACGTGCTACTCAGTCTTCCCTTCACTACACACTGCTCGACTTTCTCTCTCCTCTACTTGGCGTTGCAACTCTACACCATTCGATATTCAACTCAATACTTTCCACAACTTGGTAAAAGATCAACAAACACTAGTGAAGAAAAGAAGAAAATATGGAAGAAAACCAACCAACAAGATAGCAAAGTAAGATTATGTTACCAGCAAAGGAGATTGTTTTACATCTTAGACAAATCCAGATTACAAGTATTCAAGCGTACAACACATATATATAAAAAAAAAGAGAAGGGGATAGACTACTACAACAAGTACATAAAACCATTCATCCCTTGGGTTCATTATTATTGTCAGCTCCAGCAACCTCAACCGCAGGTTCTTCGGTCCCCTCCTCTCTCGTCGCCTCTACACCCTCATCCTCTTCCTCGGTCTCTTCAATCTCGGTGCCAAACATCAAATCTTCGACCGACCACTCTCCAGACTAAGGGAAGGAGACACCTTTGCCCTTCGGGTTGGGAAAGTCAGCAACCTTCAGAACTTCGCCCTCGGGAGAAAGCAAAGTGTCAGAAGCTCGATCCCATCGGTAAGCGGAAAGATAGGGAGCATCAAAGGGGACCATTGAGAAGCCGACCTCCTCGGGCTTGAAGGGGAAGAACCTGCTCAAATACCTCAGTGCCATGCACGCGCCATTAATCAGTTGAGAACGAGAAGTGGCAAGGGCAATGAAGAAGTCAGTGGAAGAAAGAAAATCCTTCAGAAATTGAGAGGTGGCCTGTCTCTCCTCGGCCAAGGCCTCCGAATTTTGTCGGCTGACTTGGCGGAATAAATTCAGATCGAGACAGCATTGGAGCATGATCTTCCTTGCCTCGACACATTCAGCCTCCTTCTGAGACAAACCCTCTGCAAGCCGCCTGTTTTGTTCCTGGAGGTTTAAGACCTCGGTCTCCAAGGAAAAGATCCTGTCATCGGCTTGCGCTTTCTCCTCGGATAGTTTCCCAACCTTGGCCAGCAGCGGTTCCTGGAGGTTTAAGCAGCCAGTGATTCCAGGTTCATCCCGACATACTCTCGTTTCAAGTATCGGGGAGTACTCTTGGTGAGAAGGGAAAGGGCATAAGGGAACAGGCCTCGAGGAGCATCAGACAAGGAGCCGACACTAGCATCATCCATCATTTCCCGATAGTGGGGAAGTCGGATCTCGGCACGGTCGCCTTCCTCTACAACCTTCTTTCCCTTGGGCCCCGCAGCCCGGGGTCCTGACATCCCTGAAACTCGGCCGCCGCGAGTGAACTTCTTAGGAGGGACCTTTGGAGCGGCCTCGGGAATATCAAGGAAATTGATCTCCGTTGAGGTGCAAGAAGAGGTCGTCGTCGGTTCTTGGGGAAGAGGAGTTGCTACAGGAGTTGCAGTAGGAGCCCTCGCGGCAGAAGTCCCAGCCCCGAGGACAGGAAGGCAGGCAGAATCTCCCGTCCTTGGTTTCTTCTTGGTTTGGCGAGGGGAGGCAGCAGCGGGACGCTTGCCGGTATTTTCCTTTTCCTTGAGAGCTTGGTCGGTCCTCGAAAAAATAGAGGAATTAGACGTGACCCCATCTCAACTACATAAAAAAAAAGAAGGGAGAAAGAAAAGGCGTTAGCTTCAGCAAGTAAAAGCAGAGATAATGAAAAGAAGGGAAAATAGTTTAAAAAATCAACCAAGGAAAAGTTCTTCCAATCGAAGTCGGATAACAGTCTCTTTCGGATCCAACAAAGGCCGACCTGGTAAAGTTACTTGGAGATTCCACTCCTTCTTCACCAACCCTTCCCAAGCAGAGTCAGACTCACAAAGAGAGAGATAGTAGAAACCCTCATTTCATTTCTGAACCTTGCTGAGACTACCAAAAATTGAATCAACATCTTTCCTCACCCTCCTATTCACAACTATCCGAGACCGATTTACCACAAACTTGTAGTATTCCAGAACAAGGCTAACTGTCGGTCGGGGAGATTGAAGGTGAGAGAACCACTCCTTGTATTGATGGGTGAAGAGTGATTCGAAGGAGCAGATGGTGCACCAGGCGATGGCATTCAGCTGACTTGGTGCAACATCCAGAAGCCGAAGAATGTCGAGAACAAAGTCGCTGAAAGGGATGGAGAGACCACATTGGGCAGACCGATGGTAAAAGCAAATCCCCTTCTCTGACTAATGAGCCATATCATCTTCGATAGCCGGTACTAATCTCCCCGATACACTTAGACTTTTCCCTTGAACTCGGCGTTTTGCTTCAATCGTCCAGCAGGGATCACTTGCCATCTTCTCCACAAATGCTAAGGAAATTTGAACCTCCTTCGGGTCCCTATCCTTCTGGCCTACTCGCTCCTCTTCCTTCTGCCAAAATAAAACCATCAATGGTTTACCACCAATCCTTTGGGGACCTCGTCCCTCGGTCACAGAAAAACCAAAAGAAGAAATAGCCGGTAACATCCAACTAACTTCAGAACTTACATTATAATGATCTTGGAGGTCCACCATTCGGCGCCCTTCCGAACTTTTGAGATCCGAAGTCTCACCGAGCCTCCTCTTCCGGCTAGAACCCTCTCATTCCTGAAGATCCCTACCCTCAACGTCTTGTTGAAATACAAACATTTGTCACTCATGTGCTTCATTGTGGTCTGACAAAGCTTGGGTGGTCGGTTCGGGAATAGTATTTCCAGGTATTGACATTGCTTCGAAAAAATTATCTACATACCGGCGCTGACAATACCGATTATATTTTTGGATAGAAAAAGAACTAGAAGACTCGAACTGGTTATCTACAAGGGTCCGACGAGATCGCACCTCACCAGACTCTACACTATTACTAGAATTGGATATTATTACAACATTGGGAGATGAGGAATGGTCGGGATGGTAAGAGGGGTCAGAAGTGTTCCTATTGGTTGTTGCTGAGGGTATATGGGATCCGAGAGAAGACGAGGGTTCATCCATGGGACCGAGGTTTTATTAATTAAAAAGAAAATAGGGAAAATCAAGCAAGCAACAGATCACCTTTCTAAAAACCTAGCCCGAGGGGCACTTAAGGAGGTAAGCTTTACCGACCAAAGTTACAAGAATTCACAGAGAGGTTTACCAGTAAAGGCAGAAGTGCAAGAATTTAATTCCGAGGGCGCTAAAACTTCCTAAAAATCTACCAAAAATGAGGGGAAGAGGTATAAAGAGGTTTACCAGTAAAGTCTATACCATTATTATGGGACACAGAGTAACAACACAGTTGCTTCTGACAATACTGGTACAAAACAAGGCTTGGGTATCAAGTTAACAGGAAATCTGCTATAAAGAACGCTAGAAGCAACAGTGAAGAAGGGGGAGTAGTGTTACTGTTCGAAAGAAAAATTCTTGAGAAAGAACTTACCTGAATGTTGATGCACAAAGATATTGAGGTTGGCAAAGAAAGGAGTTGCTCGGTGCTCCAAGTACTCGTGTATGGTGCTTCAAATGCTTTGGTCTGCAACAGAGATCTTGGGTGTTCTTGTCTCTCCTCTAAGTTTATACGATCTTATCAAAAGTCAAGGTTTGAGGGTTAATAGAAAGGACAACGCCGGAGAAAAAGGAGAAGGATGCAAAAAGGTTTTGAGAAATATGAGAAAGAAGATGAAAGAGAAGGAAAAAGGGGAAAACAGGGGGAAGAGGGTTTTTAGGGGGAGCGCCAGGACAGGAGATTTCCAGTAGAAAAGGAAAAAGAGAAGAAGAGCGGAATTGGAGTTAGTGGGGTACATTTATTGGGCCACGTGTCCAAGAGAAATGATTAAGGCGTCTCGAAAATATGCGAAAGTGGAAAAGAGAGAAGACGAAAAGACAAAATGCGAAAGGACAAAAGGTGAAAAGGAGCTTCGAATTCTGGGAAATGGTTGCGGATCACGCATTCGGTTACAGAATGTGTTGAAAGGAATCTCGAACGATGAGAGAAAGCCGAAGGAGATCACCATGAGGACTCGGTGAGTCATGGATTCCTATACTTCGATCACAAAGGCTCGAGGGCTGATTGTGAAGATGCCTTGGTAAGCCGTGGGATTTGTATGCCTCGGTCACAAAGGCTCGAGGGCTGATTGTGAGGATTCGGCATGTCGGAGTATCTTATGCTATCTTAACTTCTACAGTCATTCTGACTGCAGAAGCTCGGGGCTAATGATAGGGCCTCCATGATCGGCCCATTGACACTCTACGTTGGGAATGAAGGAAGTGCATGATCCAGAATAGCCCAAACGAATGACCCGCTCTCGTCATTTCTGGCCCATAAATACATGGATTCCTGACAGAAAAAGGACGATTCTCGCTTTATAGGATTAACCACTAAATTCTCTCTAAACTTCATGTCTCTTGTACTTTCTCATGATATGTCCCCTCTCGGTTTAACAATAATAATAATTTCTCTTCGAATCGATTATCATTATTACTTGTCTCGGCTTAATTTGAGTCGGGATCACTTTGCATTTAACAATTCTCTTCTGTGTTACTTTGCATTTAACATTTCTCTTTGCATTTTGTTAATGCTTCTATTTTTTCCATTGCAGAGAGCACAAGCAAGAAACAAGAGCAAATACATTGATGAGGACGAAGTGAGTGAAGAGTCTATTTGCTCAGAGAGTCCATCAGAGTGATATCTAAGATGGAGAGTTCAAATCTGAATATGAACTGTGTTTTGTTAGTGGAATATTTTGTTGGTAGTACATATATTTTGTTTTATAGATAACAAATGGTGAGACAACATTGATTTTCTTTTCCCTACTGACTGAGAGATTGCTTGATTTCCAAATCCTTGTAAGACAGATGTTTCTTTTGTTTAATTTCTCTCTTGAGAAGTGAGGTCTTTGTAATTCATACATTGAAATTACATTGAGACTTAGTCATAAATTGAAATTAAATTGAGACTCAGTCATACATGGAGCACTCAATCATACATTGAAATTACTTTTGTCCATTACTTTTTCCATTACATATAACATTTAGAAATTAAGAACAATGATCAAACATTCAAATAACTAGAGAATACAATATTGCAGTCATAAATAGAGCAAACACAAACTCCACAATCATTATCTTTTGAAGAAGATAGAATGGCTCCCTTTTATATAGGTTGTGAAATCCTATTTTTTGGACTTTTTGTGTTAAAACGTTACTTAACGATCTGCAACATTATACAACATTGTGTTATGTAGCCAGCCTGTAAAAAATTTGAAATCTTACTGTTTTATTTTGTCTTTATTCTCTATAATGTTACCTGACGTAGTACAACGTTGCACAATGTTTCTGACAACATTGCACAGCATTGTACTTCGTTGTGTAACGTTATGATCACCTAATTGTGACAAACTTGCTGCACAATGTTATACAACTTTGTATATCGTTAGGCAACGTTATACAACTTGCCCATAACGTTATGTAATGTTATAGAACGTTAGGCAACATTATGGGTGCCAAAATCCCAGTTTTTGCTGTTTCGGCTCAACTTTTTGATTTAAAATATTTTTACATGTTTATTTATAGCACCTAATGGAGATTAAGCTTCATATCTTCATCCCTTGATGCTCCTTAGTCTTCATCCTTGCATCTTAAGTTCTTTGATCTCTAAATCCAAATCTAATGAAGATTAAGCCTCATATCTTCATTCCTTGATGCTCCTTAGTCTTCATCCTTGCATCTTAGGTTCTTTGATCTCTAAATCCAAATCTAATAGAGACACTTACGGGCAAATGATTAGTTTTAATAATTTTGGTTTTGCAAATCGACAAATTGAGACATTGCTTAGTATAACCTATTGACGATTTGCAAAACCAAAATACATGAGGAAAATAGAAATTTTATTCATTTGAGGTTTGCCCGATATCGCAAACTTCTCCTCCTTTTTGAAAATCAAGCAATACAATCCTCACATTGCTTGTGTGTGGTTCCTTCGCACGTACATGATTCAAAAAAACTTCGTCAAACCAAGCGCGCAAGATACTACCACCATCTATACAATAGCATGCATAAAATAATCAATAGTTAGATTAATCTGTTATGTTTTAATCACTCAGTCAACAAACAAATACTCAATATACATATTTCTACTGCTAGTAATTGAAGGTGTGATTCCTTGATTCTATATACTGATGGTATGGTGTTGGAATTTGGATACAATTATTTCAATTAAAAAAACATACTAAATTTAACATAAGCATTATTAAAACCTAATTGTGCAATGTGAGACTAATTATGCAACAATACCAAGTCAGTGTAACTCTTCTCCAAATCAGTGTAATTACTCACAGTACTAGAACAGTACCAGATTAGTGTGTTGTTTTTAGCAGCAAAGCTAACACTGTACCTTATGGTCAGATTCTCTTGTACCAAACTAACATTGTACCTATACCATATCGAACCAGCATTTACGCCAAATTTGTTGTGAAGGTCTGTTTTGATTACAAATCCTAGATTCTCATAGTGCTTGAAGTGTGGTCCAATTTCATTGAATAAAAGCCATGCTCCTCTACCAACCAAGTAATTAAACGAATTATTAATAAAAGATTTTGTCTGTGTACCAACTATGTCACAATTTATTACTTTTATCAATATATCTGATGTCATGCTCTTCTATCAAATGAGTAACTACAATACAAATACAATTTTACCTTCCCCTTTAAGACACAACGATGGCAGGATTCCAAGACAAAATATGTTCGGATAAACCCCCTGAAATTAAATCATCATGAAAATCAAGTAAAAAAAAACAAAATCAAAACTAAAGCACATGCTTATTTCAAAATCGACTGAAAGTTGAGATGGTTGTGCCACCTCTCTGATAAGCACTGGACCTTCAAACCATGGTCATTTATAGAAGAAAAGTGCGAAGTGGAGTTCTTACCGTTAAAAAGCCAAAGAGGGGTGCTCGACACGGTCTTGCTGCTGGGGATGTGAGTTACAAATGGGGGTACGGTGTAGATGCGAGACGAGGTCAGAGATGGATTGTCACTAATTAAAAACTGGATTGTCACAAATTAAAATGACCATCCCCAATTGTCACCAAGTATATACGCGGAAGTCTCCTAGAGATACCCTCTTTTGAAAACCCTAGAAATCGATCTGGGTTAAACGTGAAGAGGAGACGAAGGAGAGAGATATAACGCTCATTTAAAAATAATATAGGCCAACTGGACGCAGCACGTTTTAATTTTTTGCTGATCGCTCAGCACGATTTATGGCGTTGATCGGACAGTAATTTCAGTCGACGCAAATATAGAATGAAAGAACGCAACCTCCCAAAATTCATTTATATATATATATATATATATCTATTTATTTTTCTAGCAGTTATATTATTTAGGTACTATGGTGAATATTTGCCTCACTTGTTAGATGCTTTGCTCTATGGTTTTACATCAGACATGTTTTATGCGTTGAAAATAAGTAGGTTCTGTTAACTCTTCTTTGGTTTGATAATTTGAAAAATAAATCCGTATTAATCTTGCACAATTGAGTTTTTGGTGAGTTGTAGGTTTAAAGAGGTACAATTGAGCATTTGGTAAAGGCTTCCAATAGCATGTACAAGTCAAGAGAAGCATGATGACATGAGTAGCAAGCAAAATAGAGCCTCACATAGGCTTCCGTTACAACAACGCAAGCCAATCCATCATTACGGGTCTCCAACCTGTCACAACGAGTCCCAAAGGCGTTATAACGCATTCCTAGGAGAAGAAGTCAAAAGTCAGTATAGAAGGAGGATTTGGAAGAGGGTTGCATTACTATAATGCATCCCAACCCGTCATACGAGTTCCTCACCCGTCATAACGGGTTAATGAAGAAATTGGCCCAAAAGTCAGTTAAAGACGCAGACAAGGGCATTTCTGGAAAACAATAGGTTCTTTAACGAGATGTTTAATTCTTGTAATGGAAGCAGCCCTAATTCAAGATTTCAAGATTTCAATAAGTGTTATGCCTATATAAATTTGATACCTACGTCCCAATAGACTAAGAAAACGATCACCCAAGTTTACAAGCACTCAAAGAGCACTGAAGCATTCTCCTTCAAGCATCCAAACCTGAAAGAGAGATTAGGATAATTATTGTCTATTTGTTGATTCATGATAACTCTTTGTTATTTTGTCTGGTGATATATATTGTGTTGTCAAGTAGATCATCCTTGTCTTGGGCTGTATTGTCAACCAAGACCGTTACCTTGCAAGCTTGGTTATTGCTCATTGCAAGGATTTGGAGTCTTATGGATAGACTCCCTTTTTGTAAAGCACTTGTGATTTAGTGTATTCGATCCTAGAAGATTTTTATCCGGGGGTTCAGTGAATGTAGGCTTGTTTGATAAGCTGAATCACATTACATCGTGTATTTTCTTGCTCTCATGATCTCACTTTACTCTTTGCTTGAATTGCTAATTTTGCACCATTACTTATTTGGTTTAGTTAGGTGATTAAGGTCCTAAAGTTAAATTTGTTATTGTTAAAAGCTTCCGCAAAATCGAACTTAGGCCTTTTATACCCCCTTTATCGAAATAGCAATTGGTATCAGAGCGAAAGGTTCATACTTCGCTAAATTGACCAAAATGATTATTGAGACAAGTATGATTGAACCCTCGAAACTTGGGCAAATTGATGTAGGTTTCAAATCATGGAAGAAGGAAATGCGAGAATACCTAAAGGGGAATGATAATTTGTACACTCTTAACAAAGAAACATTTAATGCCACTAAAGATTCCCCAACTAGAACATTGGATAATAGTTATGCTTTGTATTTCTTGTTGAACTTTGTAGAAGAATCAATTGAGAAAATTCTTATTGATGCAAATCTTGCATATGAAATGTGGTATGTTCTTGATAATGTTTTTAGTAATGACAATAATTCTAACAAAATTGATTCAAATGTTGTCATTCAAGAAGAGAAAACTACAACTGCCTTGAAGAAAGAAATGAGCACTAATGGAAATGGGATAGAATTAGAAGCCAAAGAAAAAGAAGAATTGGATGAGAAGTAACTAAAGTCTTCTCAAGGATTAATGAAAAATTTATCAAGAAAAGGGAAAACATAGCTTCTTCATCACCTAATAAGCAATGAGAGATATATCTAAACTCAAGTAACTTGGGTTGTAGGTCAATTGCCAAGAATACTAAACCTTTATATCATGACCAAACTAACTATAGTGAATATGAGTTGCGAGTTAGGTGATAAAGCAAGAATTTGTTTGGATGAGAAGGATGAAGAAATTAAAGAGCTTTAAAAGAAAGTTTGTGAGTTGGAGTCAAAGTTAAGCCATCTTGAACCTAAGTGTGTAGAACCAATTGTTTCAAGTGATAAACATATGAATGTTGAAGTAAATGTACCAACGAAAAAGGACAAAAAATTGATGAAAACAATATCAAAGAAGCATAACCATGCCTCCAAATATGACAAAATGTTTTCTTCCAACAAGTACTCCAAACACAAAAACAATATAAACTTGGCTACAAGAACAATAGTTAAGAAGTTTAAGCCTCAAAACATAATCATGGCATCAAATGAATATTATCACAACAAACCTAAGATTGACACATTAAGAGAATTTTATTACAAGAAATCTAGGTTGGAAACAACTAGGAGGCATTACTATAAGAAAACTTGTTACAAAATAAAATTGAAACCTCTCATTTCAAATGCACAAAAGATACTTTTTGGATATCTAAAAATTCCAACCTTATTTGTAATTATTGCGATCACCATGGTTGCATGTCTTTTGAATGCACTTTCAAAAGAAAAAACATAAAAAAATTTATGTTTGGGTTCTAAAATCTCTCAAGTAAAAGACACTTATGCATAACCTCTAGTTTTCAAGAAATAAACTCTAAAAGGATTTTGAATCTATAATTGCATATCTTTTTCAAAACATATTTAGGTATGTTTGACCTCATCATATAAAGATTATTTTTTTATAATTAATAGTGATTGTTCACACCACATGACATGCAACAAACTTGTGTTTAAGACTCTTAAGTCTTATGATGGAGGTCGTGTCACCTTTGAAAGTAATGAACGTGAAACTAAGATAATTGGCATTGGTACTATAGGTAACATACTGTGACAATTGATTGCGCCTAGTTGGTTGATGGTTAAACTTTAACTTGCTAAGTGTAAGTTGTGTGATTCTGATTTGTATCTTAAGTTTGATGCCAAAGAATGTTCATTATATCATAACCATACCAATGAGTTGGTCTATACTGTGATAAAAGAACAAAAAAAATTGTATTATCTTCATATTAACTACTTTGATACCGATCAACTACGTCTCAATGCTATTAATTTGGATTCATGGTTGTGACATAGAAGGTTGGGTCACACCTCATTTGGTTCTATCAAGAAGCTAGTCAATCTTGAGATAGTACGTAAATTACCTATTTCTAGGATAAATATTGATAGCATGTGTGATGCTTGTATGAAGGGTAAACAAACGAAGACTAGTTTAAACTAAAAGACTAAATTTCAACCAAAATACCACTAGAACTAATTCATATGAATTTGTTTGGGCCAATTAATGTATCAAGTTTTATTACTTTATTAGGTATACTTGGGTAAATTTCTTAAAATAAAAGGAGGAAGCTTATGAGTACTTCATCGAATATTGCTCACAAGTTGGAAACGAAAGAGAGGTAAAAACTGTCACTATTCGAAGTGATCATGGATGAGAGTTTAAGAACTCTAGGTTCTATGAGTTTTGCTCAAAGAATGAGTATAGACATGAATTTTCGGCACCTAGAACACCCCGACAAAATGGTATTGTTGAATGAAAGTATCGTAATCTTCAAGAACTCACACAGTCTATGTTAAATGAATATATGTCATCAAAGTCTCTTTGGGTCGAAGCGGTCAATACTGCATGCAAAATCATTAATTGTGTTTATGTTAGACCTTTGACCAATAAGACTCCATATAAAATTTGGAAAGATTATAAGTCCAACATATCCATACTTTACGATATTTGGATCAAAGTGTTTTGTTCTTGATCATTTTTTTAGTTTAGGTAAATTTGATCCAAAGTCTAAAAAAAAAAATTTGTAGGTTATTATCTATAAGTATGGCTTATAAAGTATATTTATCTCATTCTAAAACTATTATGGAGTTTATACATGTCAAATTTGATGAGAGTATTGTTTGATTAAACTCATCTCTTATTTGATAATTTGCAAAACAACTCAGTACTAACATTACAGAATTGAGTTTTGTTGAGATGCAGGTTAACACAGGTACACAATAAAGATGCAAAAGCTCAAATATGCATATACAAGTCAAGATATACTCAAAACATCAAGAGCAAGCACAACATGCATTTCCAGAGCCATGTGTTATCATAACGCATGGCCAACCCGTCACAACGGGTGTCCAACCCGTCATAACGAGTGCCCAACCAGTCACAA
Organism: Eleocharis quinqueflora; assembly: GCA_964058865.1. Classification (NCBI taxonomy): domain Eukaryota; kingdom Viridiplantae; phylum Streptophyta; class Magnoliopsida; order Poales; family Cyperaceae; genus Eleocharis; species Eleocharis quinqueflora. Next base: position 261,128 of record CAXKVX010000128.1, on the reverse strand, counting down.
CGGGTGTCCAACCCATCATAACGGGTGCCCAATCCATCACAACGGGTTAAGAGGAGAAGAGTTGAATAGAGAGGGATTTTCCAGAGCCATGCATTACTATAACGCTTCCCAGACCCGTCAGAAAGGGTTCCCAACCCAGTTTGATAAATATTCCTTTATCATTTTGCTTGATTTGAAGTCCAAGGAAGAAATTGAGCTCTAATGTTCTTTCTGGTGCTCAATTGAATGCTTGAACTTGGGGAGATTTCTGATATCTTCCAGGTTTGTATCTCAAATGTATATATAGGCTGAGTATATCTTGAAGTCTTGGAGTCTTGAAATTGATCTCATGCGTTACAAAATTATGTTATGTGTTACAGAACTTGTTATAACTGGTTGGCACCTTTCAAAAAATAACTACTTTATACCTAGCTATTCTTTATATACTTGCTGGTGGTTCTTAAACTACTACCTTGAATGCCTATGCATAAAGACCTATAATACAATCCAGATTCTTATCACGCACAAACCTATCTCTCAAGCTACTATGGAGGTACGTGCTTACCCTATTTCGTCACTACTAAATGTCTAAACTCACAAATACCTGCTACTTTCTAGCTATTTCGAAAAACCTTTTTCCTATTCGCTTCACCCCTTGTGTCTAAACTCACAACCAAGCCTATCAACTTACTCTTGGCTACTTCACTATACCTAACAAACCTATTTTAGTTAGTTACACATCTCTTGCTCTGATACTAATTGTTATTTTCGAAAGGGGTAAAGGCCTAAGTTTGATTTGCGAAAGCTTTTAACAATAACAAGTTCTACTTTAGGACTTTAATCATCTAGCTAAATCAAACAAGTAATGGTGCAAATTAACAATTCAAGCAAAGAGTAAAGAGATAGCGAGAGAGTAAGAGAACACGCGATGTAATGTAGTTCGACTTATCAAACAAGCCTACATCCACGGGACCCCCAAATTCAAAAACCTTACGGGGCCGAATACACAAGATCACAAGTGTTTTACAAAAGGGAGTCTATCCAAAAGACTTCAAATCCTTGTAATGAGTAACATCAAGCTTGCAAGGTAACTAAAAGCGCTACAATCGACAACACGATCCGAAGCTAAGGATGATTCACTTGACAACACAGTGTGAATCACCAAACAAAGTAGAAACAAAAGTTATCACGAATTGACGATTAGACAATAGCTATCCTAAACTCCTTCTCAGATTTGGATGCTTGAAGGAGAAGACTTCAGTGCTCTTTGAATTCTTATAAACTTGAGAGATTACTTTCTTAGTCTGTTGGGACGTAGGTACAAAGTTTATATAGACATAACACTTCTTGAATCTTGAAAACTCGAATCAGGGCTGCTTCCGTTACAGGAAATCTTCAACCCGTTATGGAACTCATTCTAACGGGTTAGCACATTTCCAGAAATGTCCTTACTGTAGAAATTAAGGGCCTAGGTGCTTAACTAATTTTTGCTCGGTTCAACCTAATAGGGACCTAATTGCAAATTTCACAAATTATGGCAAGCAATTCTAATTAATTCCCTAATCAAGCAATTCAATCACAACTCAATTCAATTCACAAATAAATCAAGCAATTAAACTAATTGAATTGAGTAAATATAAATAGAGATAAGGGAAGAGAAAATGGTTATATGCGTTTTGACGGAGTTCGGCTTGCACGAATGCCTCGCCTACGTCTCCGGGTCCCCGGTGCCCTCGCTTCTTCCGGTAACAAGCCCAATCCGCTCCACTAAACAAAAATCTGCTTGCTTAGCATACAACTTTGGAATTGGGGCTTTCTTACACACACCGATGGAGCCACCAATCCTAACCCGACGTCGAACTCTATCTCGCTTACACACACCGATGGAGAATCGAGCCGACTTCCTTGAACTCACTTACACACTCCGATGGAGCTCAAGGCAACACACACACTCACAATCTAATGAACAATTTGCTAATTGGAAGATTAAGCTAGAAAATCACTCAAACAAACTAACTCTCTATAATTCCTAGATTAGATTTAGCTAATTAAACTTGGGATTAAGAGCAAGAATTTGACTATAGGTAAAAGGCTCAAGGTTGCTGGTAATGGTATTGAATAAATAGAATAGAACAACATGACTAATTGTTGAGGGAGAAGGGTTTATATAGGGCTCAATTCTGGCCAAAACATTCATGTGCCACATAGCGTTATAACGCTATTTTATGTGTAAATCATAGCGTTATAACGCTATCTTGGGTTAGGACAAAATAATGTGACCTTTGGATTTTTATCGTAAAGCTTCCACATAGTGTTATAACGCTAGCTAAGCTATGTACAAAACATAGCGTTATAACGCTATCTTGTGTCAGGACAGTACATTTGACCGTTGGGATAGGAAACCCGTTGTGACGCCTCTCTTAAGAATCTGTTGTAATGCCTCTGAGATCCGTTTTGATGGGTTGGAGACTGGTTATGACGAGTTGACTTGCGTTACTATAACAGAAGCTTCTATGAGGCTCTATTTTGCTTGTCACTTATGCCATTGTGCTTCTATTTACTTGTATATGCTATTGGAGGCCTTTACCATGATCAATTGTACCGGTTTAAAGCTACAACTCATAAAAACTCAATTGTGCTAGGTTAGTATTGATTTATTTTGCAAATTGTCAAACCAAAGAAGAGTTTAAGTTAACATGTTTGTCTTATAAGTGCAGTCCATGAAAAAAAACATTTGGAAAGACTCTTGGTTAGCATGATCGATCAAGGATCAGCCAAAAACAAATGGGTAATATGTCCTACTTCATCTCGCAAAGTGTCATAGATGAAACCTCCTTGTCCAAACTCTTCAAATAATGCTTGAATCAATGCTTTTCTACCTAAATTGCACTTCTGAATTTTGGTCTTTGCATTGTAGATTGCTTTAGATATAGCTCGCGTGCTTGAATTATCTTTGTGAAGAGATGAGAGAATTTGTCTAAGCGGAGCTCATGTATCTAACATATGCTCTACGACCTCCATTTCTTTTTCGATCAAGCGACAAAGTGAGGGATGACCAGAATTATCAACTGAAGCCTCATGATTGTGGAAATTATTTCTCATTTGAACAACCCACATACTATATGTATGTTTTTCTCATACAACTGACAAGAACAATTTATCAACCGACTAACTGTTTCCCTTTTTTCTTTGATTCTCTAAAATTTTGTGGGTATTTCGATATCATCACCTCTATCACATCTTAAAGCTACATATTTCTCTGATTTTGAACACATGATATATAACGCAAAGCCTTTATTTGAGCAAAAAGTTCGGACACGGACAAGCAACTCATCACGAATTTGATACCTCAAAGAAATAAGATGGTCTACATTGTTAGAATCCATCTACATTTCAAAAGAATTGATGAGATTTAATAAAAATTACGTATTTATTTGAATTTTCTAGCAATCTGGATCAAACATGTTGCAAATGTAATATGCTATACTATAAGTAATTAATGTACAATTTGATTGAGGAACCAATATAAATATTATTTTGATTAAATAATGGCAACTAAAAATTATTTGATTTTTTATGCATAAAAAGGTAAATATTACCTTATTTTATTGAGAAAAATACTTAGAAAACAATCTCTCGTGAAGCAATGTTTTTTAGAATTCTTCGTCTTATAGGTTGATGATGAGTGTTTTGTCTTGCGATGAGTTATTTTTTAGGAATTTTGATTATTTCATTGTCTTCACGATGACGACTGATGATATGTGGAAACAAAGAAAATAAATTTAGGTTATATTTTCAAGATTTAGCGAATGTGGAGTATCCCAGCATATTGGAAAGAAATTGCTGAAATTAGATAATTATTGTGAGGAGAGAGAAATCATTAGAGGGTAATTTAGTCTATTTTTTTTTTGAAACAAGAGGGGAAAACTCTCCTCTTCATTTTTCATTCAAAAAACGAAGATATTACATCAAAACTAACCACACCTCACACAAAAATCCAATTATGGATCGACCATATCCCTATCCGGCATTGATGCTCTTGGCCTAGGCACCAATGCCGTTTTATTATCTGTAACCTCTACGCTTAACTTTCCATATACCTATCATACTAACATATATCAACAAACCCCCCCTAAACAAATAAGATGAAGTTGAACTCAGAAATAACAACAAATTATGCAACAGCAAACTGAAATCGAAACACATAAACAAACAGACTGCCCAAAATAAGCACTTCATGAATTAATCATTTCTCCCCTTAGTTGCAACAAACAAGATCTCTCTTCCATGCCGGCACCCACTCCATTGTTTGTCCCCCAGTATCCGTTCCATTTAGCCAGCTTCTCCTGCATAGCCTTGTTCCAGAGACCTGCCCAATACATCAACACCACACTAATATTAGCACACATGGTTTTCTTTTCCAGTCTCTTGCCTCCCTGCAAGCAAATTTTATTTCTTCCAAGCCACATCAACCACAGCATAGCATCACAGATGTGCAAGAACAGTTGCTGGTCTGGATTAATCAAGTTCTTTCTAATCAGATACAATTCCCAAACATTGGTGGGAGAGGTTTTTAAATTGAAAGATTCAATTACCCATCTCCACAACTCTCTAGAATAGTTACATGTAAAGAACAAATGATTAATGATTTCCAAATGGTCATAGTAAGCACAATTAGACTCTCATATCCATCCTTTATTGATCAAGTTGCTTTTCACTAATATTTTCCCTCTAATTAATAGCCATAAGAAAATTTTAACTTTTAGTGGTATTCTAAGTTGCCAAATGCTGTCAAAGGAATTATCAGGGACTCCACTAAAACAAAGCCAGCCATATAATTCCTTGTTCCTTAATGGTTTGGTCAAGCCTTGTCCTTGCCAGGTAACCACATCATTTTCTTCATTTAAAACAAGGTTAGACACTACCTCTGTTTGCAGTATAGTATATTGTTCCCTTTGCAAATGAGAAAGCTGCCTTCTAAATTTTAAGTTCCTTAACCCTGTCATATAAGCATCAGCCACTGTTATATATTTATCACAATAGAGAATAGAGATGCAAATTCCAAACTCAAAGGGACCTGTGAATACCACACATCACACCAGAAACTGGTATGTTTACCATTACCTATCTTGACTATTTTATTTGCCTGGATGATAGGTTCAAAACTTTGAATGCTTTTCCAGAAGGGGGACCAGTTAGCCTTGTTGTGTTTATGTTTGTATTTGATAATTAGAATACTCTTCCACCAACCATTACAAGATGGGTCATTTAATCTCCAAAGCCATTTACACAATAGAGAAATATTCATCAATCTTAAATTTGAGATACCCAAATCCCCCAAACCTTAGGCCTACACAGTATCTCCCATTTGCACAGATTATATTTTTTCTTCTTTCATTCATTCCAAAAGAACTTTCTTCTAAGGCTATCTAACGTTTTTCTCACTGAGGTGGGTATTAAATACATAGACATCATGTAGAGAGGGAGTGATGAAAGGACACTATTGATCAGTACAGTTCTCCCCCTACTAACAAAAAATTACCTTTCCACCCCTGCAGCTTTTGCTGAAATTTTTCAATAATTGGTTCCCAATCTCTCCTCTTAATTCTCCTCCAATGAATTGGTACCCCTAAGTAGCTTAAAGGCCACTTTGCCGTTTTACAACCAAAATTTTCCGCTAGCACCAATGCTTTCTCTGGCTGGACATTAATAGGGTATAATTCACATTTGTTATAATTGATTTTCATACCTGTAGCTGCTTCAAAGGAAACAAAAATCCATTTGATCACTTCCATCATCCTTGAATCTGCTTGTAAGAAAACAATGGTATCATCTGCATAATGGAGATTTGTTAGAGCCCCAAGTTCCTCAAACTTAGGTCCCAGACCCTGTATGAGCCCTAATCTTTTAGCTTTTTTGAATAATTGATTTAAAGTGTCTGCAACTAAGTTAAAAAGGACAGGGGACAGAGGGTCCCCTTGCTTGAGTCCTCTATGAACTTCAAAATAAGAAGACAGTGTACCATTGATGTTCACACAGGTGTGCCCCCCTTTCAGCAGTGACTTTAGCCATACTATCAATTTTTCAGGGAAATTTCTTTTGTTCATCATATCTAAAAGGAAGTCCCAATTAACCCTATCATAGGCCTTTTCCAAATCTATTTTTAAAACTACCCCTTCCATTTTCCCCAATTTAGTAGAGTGTATCACCTCACTAGCACAAACCACATTGTCCAAAATGAATCTACCTCTCATAAATGCAGCTTGTGAAGGGTCAAGAATTTCATTAATAATAGGTTCTAGCCTGGTTGTAAGTACTTTAGTTATCAGTTTATAAATGCAATTGACAAGGGAGATGGTCTAAAATTTTTTATTTCTTCAACATTTTTAGTTTTAGGGATCAGACAGATGACAGATCTATTTATTTTAGCCACATCAAGATTGTGAGAGTAGAATTTGTCAAATAACTCCATAATATCCTTTTTCACTACTTTCCAATATTTCTGGTAAAAGTAAAAAATTGAACCCATCAGGTTCAGGGGCCTTTCCGCCTTCAGATGAAAAAAGAGCATCTTTAATTTCATCTTCAGTAATGGACAAATCAAATTATGATGATATTGCTGGGGGATTTTATCTTCTATCCCCCAAAATTCATCACCCAATTTCAAAGATTGAATGCTAGGAGTTTCAAATAGATTGGTGTAGAATTCCAACACATGAGTCTCAATCATCTTATGATCTGAGCAACTCACATCTTTAATTTTCAGATGTGATATTAATTTTCTTTTCTTATCATAGTAGCTATTTTATGGTAATATTTTGTATTTCTATCACCATACAGAAGCCATTGAATTTTGGATCTAGTGTGCCAGTATTTATCTTCCTCTGCATAAATCTGATCCAAAGCACAAGAAGAATTTATGAATTGATTACACTCCTCTTCACTCCACTCCCTAGTTTCCTGGATTAACTCTAACTTATTGATTTCGTCTTGTCTCTTAATTTTTTCTCTTTTGTTGGCCCCATAATGGTTCTTGGCCCACCCTTTCATTTTTCTTTTCATATGCTTACTTCTGTTAACCCATTTTAACATAGTATCAGAGTTGTAATATTGATATGATGTCCACCATGAAGGGACCAATTGATTAAACTCATTAACCTCAGTCCAGGAAGACTCAAATTTGAAAATATGTTTAGATTCCTCCCTATCCTGAGATGTGAAGATTATAGGAGAGTGGTCTGATTTATATCTGATTAAACTGGATACCACAACATTTGGAAAAAGTTCATCCCATTTCTTATTATATAGAAATCTGTCTAATAACACTAAGCATAGATTGTTTCTTTTGTTAAACCAGGTGAAATTATGACCTATCAGTGGATATTCCATTAAGCCATGAGAAGAGACAAAGTTATTGAATTTATTAGCACCAGAGATATTGAAATTATGTTTATTTTTTTCATGACTAAACCTTATGGTGTTAAAGTCTCCTCCCACTAACCATGGGCCTTGCCACATCCTTCCTAGGGTATGCAATTCACCAAAAAAGTTATGTTTTAACTGGTACTCAGTAGGACCATATACCACACTGATACCTAACATAACATTATTTACCTCATCTTTCATGACCAGAGATAGTGAAAACATACCTTCATAACTAGCTATTAATTGAAATTTGTTCTTATTGTACCCTATCATTATGCCTCCAGAAGCCCCTTTTGATTTCTTAAAGACCCAGTCAAAATAAGAAGGAGAAAATGAATTTATAAATCTTTTTGAGAAGGTCATTCTTTTAGTTTCTTGAATACCCACCAAGTCTATTTTATTCTCAAAAATGATTTCTTTCAAATACCTCCTCTTCCCTAATTTATTTATCCCTCTAATATTCCAACACATACATTTCATTATAAAACAGATGGATGTACCCCTGCAATTATTCTGTCAAGTTTCTCCCTCTTATCCTTATCTTTCTTTAAAAACTTTGCACCTTTTTTTATATTTTAAAATCCATTTCCTCAATTGCTGATTCAAACTGTTTTTTCGATAATGATCTCAAAAACTGCACATGCTCAATTCCTTGATTAGTGTTCTCAGCCACCTTAAATCCAAAACTAAGTAGCAAATCTAGAACTTCTACATCTGAGAATTCAGGAAAAGGAAAATTAGAAAGAGTGGAGTGAGTACCTTCAATATTTGACACTTGCATTGACTTGTTCTTCATATTAGTAGCCTTCTCTATAGTGGGAATCTCAGGATGTAGTAATTTCTGCCTAAGGCTTTGCCTAGTAGGTGGGGGGGAGCAATACCTTTTGATCAGCCAACTTAGCTTCCTGCACTTCTAAATTATCCTGGGATTCTTCCAAAGCTTTCTCAGGTGGCTTTATAGCTAGTGGTATATCGTTTTGTACATCACCTCCAGTGTTAGATCCCGCATCCTTCACTACTACTTCACTTACCACACCTTGGTTCATCATCACATCACAAGGAGGGATGGAGCTAGTTAACATGTGATCTACCTTCTCAGACTCCTGTCCCTTGCTAATCATACCTATTAATTCACCACCCTTCACCTTATATGTATCATCACCGATAAAGGTTATCTTTTTTAGGATCTCTATGCCTGTATGTAAGACTACCCCCCCTCCCCCCCCATGCTCATTGATAGACCCTTTCTCCTCATTCACATAACTAGTTTGACCTTCCTCAAAGATGGATAAAGGGTTTAGCCATTCAACTAGCATAGTGCAGCTGTTCTGAGCCTCATTGTCACACACCAGTTTTTTACCTTTGAGATCTATTTCAATCTGAGTGTTATTGAGCTTATTCTCAGCTACTTCATTATCTCTAATCATCAGAACTCCCTCTTCTATGTCAGCGGTCTCTTTATTTTGATTTTCTGCTTCTCCTTCCTGATATTCCCAATCTTCCTCAAATAGGTCATCTTCTCCATCAGCATCTTTAGCCTCATCTTGCCCCCCCCCATTACCAGAATCCCCCAGATCTTGATTAGTCGGTTGAGGGTCTTTTGGGACCCAAGTCCTTTGTCTCTTACCTGGGGCACCCCGTTGATCTAGGGAACGATCGTATGTAAATCATACCTTAGACCAACATATTTCATTTCGATCGTTACGAAACATCACCCTTTTTACTGCTGGTATGTCATCCAGATGGCATACCCCTATTATGATTTGAGCTTCCTTGAGATATGAGCGATCTAAAGTGCGTTTGTTGATCTGTAAAACCCTCCCAAATCCTTCTGTTAGTTTCTCAAATTCCTTCCAATACCAGAATTTACGAGGAAACCCCGTTATCGTCACCCAAACGCTTCTCAATCTTTGTCCATTTTCCAGAGATGGATCCCAAGGGGTGGTTCTGAAATTTCTATCCTCGATTCGGGTTGTTTCATATCGAATAACCCGATCTCGCCACCACCCTGGCCCCTCCACTAGGAGACGGTAATCAGCTAGCTCCGCAACCTTCCATGGTAGGTAGGTGCAGATTTACGGAGACAACTCTCTACTCTTTCCCTATCAAAGTCCTGATCGATATGCAAGACAATACACCTTTTAAAGCTATCTTCTATTACCTGAGATTCTCTAGTATTTTCAAAGAACATCGATCCTCTTCCAGCCATTGTCAGTTCACTTTCTCCTATCTTCTCTACACAAAGATCTTCTTTCAAGTTTGGAGCACTCAAATCAGGATCTGTCTGAGCACTTTTTAGCTGCGAAACTGATATCGATGGCCGGTCTCTCCCCCGATCTGTTGCATTCCTTTTGCACTGCCAAGATCTGTGGCCACTCCTACCACACTCGAAGCAGATCAAGGGGTTACGGCACGATCTAGCCCAATGCCCCTTATCACCACACCGAAAGCAAATTTTTAATTGAAAATTCAGACGGAGGTAGTCTAGTTCTAACTATCTTTTCTCCCTTATCGGTCACTTTCGTTGCGTTCGGAGCATTGCCAGATCTTTGCGCCACCACAGATTTATCGAGTACCTCCTTATATGTTTGTCATGACGGGCGTTGAACCGCTTCTATTAAACCTTTTCCCGCAGAGATCAGATCCTCCATCGCACGTTGAACCATGGAGATTGCGAAATCACCATGATCTAATGGCAGAGAAGGAGATGATCTCCCACCATTAATCCATGAGGAGATCTCGCCTTCACCTCGTAAGGTAGGTTTTGGCCCAACTAGAAGCCCACCCCCAAAATCGCCAACAGAATCGTCAATCGTGTTATTTCTCATGGGCTCTGTTAATCGCCACAGTTTTTTTTTAAATTAAATTGTCCGATAGTAAATTAACCGTTGTCCAAAGCACCTCTCAAAAAAGGGTTCTGTGCAAATGGCAAAAGTGCAAATGTGAGAAGAATTGGAATGTGCAAATTTTGTATCGATTAAATTGGAAGGACTAAATAGGAAAATTGATTATTAGAATAATTTATTTTTTTTATTCTCATTCGGTGCACAAATGAGCTTTTGCCTACTGGACCTTTTTTTAATCTTTCATTGACCCAAACAAGTGCGGCCTGTGCGGAGCAGCAGAGGTATCATGTCTGCTTATTGAAATTGGCTTCACCTTTTCATTGTACCTTGTCATTTTAACTTCTGTAAATTTTTGGACTGGGATGTAAGAAAATCTGATGGGAACGGAAAAAAAAAAACTGAACACTGGAACAAGCAGTGGCGGAGGCAGAATTTTTTTTGTGTGGTGTCAATAACAAAAATCTTTTTACGATACCAATTGGTGGTAAGGATCTCTTTCCAAATAAGCTCTTCTCACTTCATCACGAATGTTCGGAGGATAGACAAAAATCTTTTTACGACACTCTGGATCTTCTACAACATCATCTGCATTGAAAGCTTCTACTCGAGCTCTTTTGAATTCTGGAGGAGAAACTTAAGATGATTTGGTTTCAATTACCATTCTTTTTAAAAACTTCTCCATTTTTATCTATGAAATGAGAAGTAAAAAAAAACAGATTTAAATTAAAAAATAACTTGAAGAGGAATACTGACAAATACATAATGGTAGACAACAACTAAAAAGAAGTACTTGTGTGGTGAAGGTATTATCAAGAATTCCATATTTTCTTCTTTTGATTAATTGATTTGATAATAAATAAAATCAGTTGAGGAGAAATATTTGAAATCATACAATCTAAAACACAACACAATAAATGTTTCATGCATTTATAATGAATTATCTCCTATAAGATCAAATAACTTAATAAGTTAATACTGCCTTGGGTCTAGGGGTTTTGGCTCTTTACTCGCAAGAAAACCTCTCCGCACAGTTAATAAAATAAACGAGGAAATTAGGCAAAGTTGGAAAGTACTCACCGAGTCTAACGATGGCAAAACGCAAACTCACCGAGTCACCAAGTTCACAACCTTCAACATTCTTGACAATCAATTTGGCAATTTCTCAGAGAGCACAAAATGACGAAATCGCGAAAGGGAATAATGAAGAAAGACAATTAGGCAATTGTTTGCAATGGAAAAAATGAAAAAAAATGGAAGCAACAATATCTCATATTCTCATTCGCTGCCATAGGTCAAGCCCAACCCAACTTTATTATTAATATTTTATATTCTCTACATATGATGTTGTTGATCAGCCCAACACGTAATTAATCAGAAAATTAATTGTTCTTTTTCTCACAAAAAAATTGTTCTTAATTTTAGTTTAAAAAAAAACCAGTGGTGTCAATAATGTAAAATTATACAAAATATTTGTGGGGTCAAATTGATAAATAAGTAGACATAATTGTAAAAATATATTAAAATTTTAAGACATATTTAAAGCTATTTCTAAGTTAAGTGGGGTCAATTGACCCCATATTAACTTTAGTCCCTCCGCCACTGACCGGAAGTCGCCATATTCGAAACAACAAGAAATCAACCAATCAGGGGTAACTGCATAATAGTAATACTGTTTCTAGAACTGAAAAATACATTTTAAACTTGCTTCATACTTAAGAAACAAGATGGAGCGGAATAATGAATATTTGACCATATAATATCTGCAGAAAGTTCTTAAATAACTATTTAAAACAGGAGAGTATTTTGGGTCAACCAAAAGAATAGTCCAAATTTCGTTAGTTGATATTTTCTCTCGCTAAAAAAGATGATGAAACCATAATTGTACGTTAAAAGTGAAAAGAAATTATTACTTCCGTACAGAGCAAATATTAGACGATCATTCATGAATGATAATTTATTTTTCGGTGAGTAATAGATTTACTTCCGTAGCAATGGTCATTCATGAATGATCATTTCCTTTTTAAGTAACAAATGAGAATATTTGTTTTTAAATATCATCAATTTTGACTTTAAAGTTACCGTAGCATCTTTGTTTTCATTAGATTTGAAAGACGGGATCGGAAAATTTAATATTAAGATAAAAGTTCAATAATTTGGATCAGTCATGAAATATTGCTTGCTTGGTAATTTGTGAATGGCGAGCCAACGTAAAAATTCAATCAATTTTATAAAAATGAAATTCAATACGGACTTCATTTCTAACCTACTCCAACTTGTTTGGTAAAAAGACTTTGTTGTTGTTGTGGTGATTTGTGAAGTATCGTAGCCTCACTCATTATAATATATAAAAATTGCATGTCTTGTTAGTTTTATCGAAAAAAATTGCCTGGATCAGTTCAATTTCGAGTAGTGTCAGGTCTAGTTGGATTGGACCAGGTTTCAGATCATCTGGTGTTTGAATTTCATGTCGCTTTGCACGGATTGCGTTGGTTTCATGTCTCTAGTGTCACTTCAGCTCAGGTTTCATATCGTCTCAAATCACATGTGATCCAATTTCGAGTTGTTTGATGTTACTTCGGTTCGAGTTTTAGATCGTCTTGAATGAAATTGGATACAAATAAGTTCGAATTTATAAAATATCCAATCATATCAGATTCAAATTCAGACGAATCAGATCGGATTATTCGCCTCTACTCACTGATTTTCGCATATGATAGAAGCTTGTGTTTAATGCAGATATGCAGAAACTCGTGCCTCTGCAATGGCATATTGGCATGAGAGAATAGCCGGTAACGAGCGCCGATATAAATAAATCACCAAAAAGGCACAACAGGATTTGATGTATTTTGGTAATTACTGATGATGTAGCACGCATGTATAATTTTTGTTCAGTTTTCTTTCTTATTCTTTTCACAATTTGTTTGTTGTAGTGGATTATAATTATTAATGGATATATGCTTACTGTGGTAGTATGTAGAATGTTTATTTTTTATGGGTTGATATTATTTGTTTATTAAATGTAATACTAATTATTGGAAAAGGTTTTTTTTTATCTTGAACTATTTAATTTGATTTCATTTGGCTCAATTGGCTTCTTTAAATTTTTATGTCAATATGCTCTCCTACCGAACTGTTGAATTTGATTCAGTCCACACCTTGAAATAATTTTGGTCAATTGGTTGAATGAAATTAATTTTTGTTCAATTTCATGTGGCTATTTGAACAAAAAAAAATTAGATTGAATCAAATCTTATAATAATAGTTCAAGAGTTATTTGAATAGAAAATAAAGCTCATAATTAAATTAAATCAAATAGTTCAAATATCAAAGAGAGACACTTTCTTAATTATTTTTTTTTCAAACAAAGCAGATAAATTGTCGGTTTCTAGTACTTTTCAGAAACTATATCAAAGTACATAGGACCTAAAATATAGTTAACAAAACCAAAATAAACTCCAGAGTGCAAACGACTACTGAGCTCCAGACAATATCTAACTCAGTCTCAATAAATGTCATATAATCCCAACAATATAACAAAATAAGCACTAAAAACACTTAGCAATGTATGAAAATTTGTCTTAAATATATGAAAATCCGCCTTAAATAATTATAACAATAAATATAGTTCGTCACTCGACATTAGCACATGTCCAAGCATGAAAGCGAGACGACGGATGGCAACTATTAAAAAAATGCAAGTTATCATGATTAAGAATAATTGTCTTGCGAATTAATTAGAGAAAGTCATCATGTAAAATTAGTATCTTATTATTTGTTTGTGTAGCAGATCATGCTCAAAGAGTAGGGAGTCCAAATATTTAGTATAGTTGGCTGGAAATTCGTTGATTCGAATTAGTTACATTACCAAAATAACAAGAGCTGGCTCTATATTTTTTTTAATGAAAGGTGTTATTGACAGTGAAAATATTTTTCCGTGCGTCTAAATTAAATTGTTCTTCAAAAAACATGATGACATCTTCAAATTGACAGTTACTTCCATGTTTGTTGTTCATTATTCGCATTTTCATGTAAGACAAAAAAAATTGACTCAATGTGTGAATAATATTTTCGTGTGCCCATAGCACACCCCTTTTTTAAATAGTTATCTACCCAAAAAACATGAATAACGAAATAATCTCTCATTCGAACTAGCGTTGCTCGTCTCTCTCTGAACGCATAGAGTCACGAATATAAGTAAATGGTAGTACCGAATAGTTTTAGATAAAACAAACTTATCTCATATTTAATTTTTTTATATTGTATTTTAGCTTTCGTTTTACCAAGCTCAAATATTTCCATTAATAGGTGGACATAATGCCCTTCAACTATTTTCAGAATTGGTATAATGTAGAGATAAGACACAAAATCTTTATGAAAGAAGTCTGAAATTTAAGTCCAACAATATTATTTCAAAAAAAAGTTAACTTATTTTAGATTTGAATTTACGTGTGTTACAAACTTATAGACAATGAATAAAAAAACAAGACTTCAACTTATGGGCCATCTCTATTGAACCGTTTCTGACATCATGGTAGGATAGGACGATCACCATATAATGTCTCTTACCCTCTCCACTCCACAATTGCAAAGCACGTGCTTTGCAAAGCATAATAACATTTCTCTCTCTCTCTCTCTATATATATATATGAGGAGGGTTCAAATGCCTCAATTCTTTTCGTGCCTCTATTTTGCCTCCAAATCCTCGTCACTCATTAGCAACATCTTTTTACGCTTTCAAATCTAGACCATTAATTATTTCTTAATGAATGATGTAAATTTGAAGGCACACTTAGTGGAGGTATTTGAACCTTCCTCTCTCTCTTTTTATATATATATCTCATAAAAACATCCACACATACAAGCTAGGATAACCATGACACAAAGTAGAACAACAATCAGCCCAACCTGCATACCATTACTCTAGTATCTAGAATTCACACTACAAGAACGTGAGAGCCGGTTTGCCCACATTGGAAGTGGGTTGATGGATTCGTCCACTTCAACCGGTGCCCCACCTGGTACATTCTCATACTTCTTGCGGCAGCCAGGACACCTTGCATCGGCTTCTAGAATCCTCTTATGACAGAAGAGACAAAGGCGAAACCCACATGAACAAGGAAGAAAACTTGAGTCCGTCAGATCCAAATCTTCATAACAAATTGGACATGAAGATGGAAGAGAGAGAATCCCCTTCTGATCACCATGCCCATAGTGACAGTTCATGGAAGGAAAACTCAGTTGCTTTGAAATGCTAGGTAAGCTCTGCGGCCGAAACACATCATCAGCTCTCCACGCTCTTGGTGCAGCATGCACTGGCTGGGTCATTTTGGTAGCAACATAATCAAGTTGTGGTTTCACAGGACAAGCTGAGGGTTCGGTTAGGTTTTTGGTTGGGCTAGAAAGTTTGACGTCTTGATCATTTGAAGAAGAGGTCAGTGCATCAGCAACGGCCTCCCAATCATCCAACACATCGTTCTCTTCTTCTTCCTCCTCCTCCTCTTCTCTGTGATTAGTTTCTTCTTCTTCGTCTGGATCACTGATGCTCCTGGAACTGCACTCAACACTGCTTCCACTGCTGATTGGCCGGCCGTTGCTGATTGGACTGGGGCACTGGGACTGGGAGTCTGAATCACTCATCTCATGAAGAAATACGGGTTCACTGTTTTGTTCCCTTTGTTCTTTCTTCTTTAATTTGGTTTTCTTCAATTGAGGCAACAGTGAGTTTGGTGGAGGTGATGTTGCAGTGAGAGACCCACTGGCCTTGGAATCTTTGTTTACTGAAATATTTGATTACAAATTTTAATAAACCCAGGACAAGAAAATAAAATAATAGTATAATATAACCACAGTATTTAATCAGGCCTGGCATTTAGGCAGATTATGAAAAGATAATATGAATTTAAATAAACATCAAAACAAAAAGTGATAACTTGAATTGGAAATTGTTTCAAGTTATAGTCTTTGAGTCATATATTAGAATTAAGATTCTATTCCGATTCAGGCACAGAGTTCACAGATTTGATTTTGAAATATCCCTCTCCCCTTGTTTACATCATTACCGCCACTTCACCACAATCTAACATTGACAACGAAGCTACCCCTCCCCTAACTCAATGCTGCCCCAATCCAAATACGATTACATTGAAAAACGCCTTATCGGATCTGGACGTACCTTGAGAAAGCCACTGCTCGCGACGGGCATCCAACTTGCATTGTTTCAGTCTCGCAGTACGATTCACCTGAGATTCAGACAAAAATCAAACGAATCAATCAATCCGAAACCAATTTGAAATTCATCAACACATCCGACGAAGAAGAAACATCAAATCGCGCGATATAGGTTATCTTACCCGCTTCTTCTTAGCGAGTTCCCGCGGAGCAGAGGCGGGAGCAGAGGCCATGGCGTCGTAACCCATCGATCGATTTGGAATATTTTCTCTCGGATTTAAGAAACCCTAGAAGGCAGTTAGCTAGAGAGAGCGAACGGACGAAACAAATATGAGATAAACCAGAAGAAAGATTTTGGTTTAGTTTTTGTCGCTCCGCGATTTGTATTTCTCGCTGCTTTGATGCTTCGTCTGGCTGAAATTACACTGGGGTTGTTTACGCGGGTCCCAGTCGTCAGCTTTTATAGACACCGTAAACGGGTTTTATTACTCGGAAATCCGAAATGCCGAAATGGTAATTACGGATTTAACCTCGGCAAATGACGATGTTTATCAGTTCACGTTTGATCGGTGGGATTAGATGGAACCTTCTAGGCTTCTAGCAAACCTTTACTAAATCAATCAATCAAATTTCTTTGAAATCGGAATGTAAAAAGAATTATCCTTTTTTGTTTTTATTTGATCTTATCATTTGTGTACACTTAGGAGTTAGGACCTTGTATTTATCATATACTACAATATTAATTAGATAAGACTAACTAATTTTTATATGCATGGCACCTGCGTAACTTCACTAACTTGGCATGATCTGCAAACCAACAAAGTAGCGAGTTCAAATTGTGTACGCTTAATTTTGGCACCGTCGACGTAAATGGATTATGGATGATCAATAATATTCAATTTAATATTAAAAACTTTTTTAATGTCGATATTTTCCTAATATAGTGTCAATATCATTCTGAAACCTAACCTAGCCCTAAATTACGAGTATTAATTAAATTAATTATAATCAGTTTATCAAAATTATAATTAGTTTTCTTTGTTTAGACATGTTTTCAATTGAAAATACGTAAAATGCCATAACAATGTATTAAATGTTGCACAAATATCACTTGATTTATGCATTTAACTAACGACATTCTTCATAGTATTAAACGTAATAATACACAAAGTGGAATGTAATTATTAGTATTTAGACGTCTCTAAATCCAATAATATTTTGTGAAACTTACCATTCTTTATGGGATATAGATATCTCTAAAGCTGAGAACAAATCCTAACAGATCAACATATAGACACGGCACTCTCCCCGTTTATCATGTTTGCAATACATGATCCTGACTTGTGATATTCTGGAAGAGTCTTCCACCACACAACAAAAGGAGAACTGCTCAAGAACACATCTCGACCCAAGGTTCCCAAATTGAACCAGTTGATCATGTCAGATTCCAGCTTTAACAGCCTCTCTTTTGTATCAATGTATGTCTTGTTATTACCCATGTCAAATTGGAGCTCCTCGACAATAGCCCAGAAGCATGACTCTGAGCTGGAACCCACTTCCATCCTCTGAGCTTGCTCATGCCACCTTTGTGTGTACCTATAGCTCTCATTGATCAGTCTCGATTTGTGCAGTATGTAACCAGGACCAACTTCTCTGGAAAGTCTATGGAAAGTACTAATGGGTCAAGTAGAATTTTAGCAGTACCTGTACCGCCGTGGTCGACCTTTCAGCAAGTACGAACCAGTGTCTTCATTCTTTGAGTGTCTATAATAGTTGGCAATATCCAAGGGCTCAACGAGACGGCGGTAAATAGTCCCCAAATTGATCCATTCTGCACGCCCCTCAAAGCAGTCTGGCAACTCTCTTCTCCTAAGCATCTCTACTATTTCATCCCAGAGCCCAGCCAACTCCAATCTCTTGACATTGGCATTGAAGTCCTCTACATTTCTTTGCTGCTTGAACGAGTCATAGTAGCTAAAGCCACGCAGCTCGCATGTGGATTTGTACTGGCTGAGAAAGCTTAGTGCGTGGCTGATTTTGGAACTGTTTTGATCTATCTTAGTTTGGTTAGAGAGTCTCTGTTTCTCTAAATGTATGGCTGCACGAAGGCGGAGCTTAGCTTCTTTTCCCTGCATAGAAAACAGCCAAAAAAGCTCTTTAGCTCATGTTTCAAATGTACAAACATACCATTTTTTTTGTGCAATGTATGTTTATCCTTAAATCTTTTTTAAGTCAAGAATAAAAACAACAAAAGTAAAAGAAAAGAAGCCCATAAAGGATGAATACGAGGTGCCAAGTTGACCAATAATCTCCTCATTAGCTCAAGGATTTTTAGAAGGTGAAAGAATGATGCAAAAATAGATTAAGAAATTATCTCGTTCTTATGAGATGATGCAGCTAGTGAGCTCCTTGGCTGGAGTCAAGTTGTGACAGTCACCACGATTATACTACTATAAATGAGAACTTATATAGCTCTCTAAAATTTGTATATGAGAAAATATAATTTGTCTATCAAGTATATTAAGTATTACCAAAAAATAGACAAGAATATTCTGGAAATATAAAAAACTTTGCCCCGTGCCTACTTACCTAACCATATTTAAGGCAAAACAAAGCTTCATCACTGTTATTACAAAATCAATTTATCTAGAGATTTAGAAAATAGGAACATTCCCTGTTCTGTACTCGCCTAAACTCCTTCAGCTGCTTTTGGTATAGAAATTCACTAGGTACCGTGGTCTTTTACCAACTTCTTTGTGTACTAGTATAAAAGTCACGAGGTGCCTTTGTTTCTTTTTCAGCTACTGCTTTGTGTACTGGTATAGAAATCCACAAGGGGCCCTCGCTATCTTCAATCAAATATTTTCATTTTCAGAAACTTTATGTCCATTTAAGCAACATAAATGCCATAAAAAATTCCATTTTTTTTAACTAGAGATGGAAGGATACCATCAATAATTATTACTAGTAACATATATATAATAATTAATTAATATAATGAACTGATGTGCATAAAAAGATAACAAACTAACAATTCAAAAGGGTTTCCAAGGAAATCCAGAGCACCAAATTATTTTTTACAGAAAGCACATCACAAAATTAGAGAGATGCTTACCAGTTTAAGGTTTTCAAGATCCAATCCATCAGCATTGATCTCTGCACCAAGTAATGAAACCACCTGTACATTTTGCATGATCCACTCTTTTAATTTTGAGTCATACTGCCAGTGCTCATTCAAACTCCTATATGTTACCTGCGACAGCTGCTCTTGCGGGTTTAATTGCATGAGGTAAAACAAAACCTGCAACACAGCATCAGAGTTTTGCATCACTACCACCTGTCCCTTGGTTGTACAAAAAGCCCAAGTCCCAGAAGGCCTATAAGGAGAAAGGTCCACAAAGGAACTCAGGGTCCCGAGTAAGGAATTGGTACAGCCCATGAAGACACAGGCTTGGTGGCTCGAGATCGATAAACAATTTTTAAGCACTGTTCTATAAAACAATGACATGTTTGACCTCTGAATAGTTTCATGGCTAAAATCAGATGCATTTGGTGATAGAAGGCTTAAAACAGTCTGAATTTCTTCTTGATAGGTGGAAAGAGGGGTTAACATAATTCTTGGGACAATATCAATTGATGTGACAAAGTGCAGGAAATTGTGGGACCAGCCTTCTCTTTCCAATGCATGATTGAAGGTACTGTCTCCGACGAGAGGGGAACCGAAGGTGATGCAAATTGGATACATTTGTTTAAGTGTGCTTGACTTGGTGCAGTTTTCGAGGAGCCATATTGAGGCTAGGATGGCTGTTGCACCTCCTGAGGAATGACCGGTAAAGATTATTCGTTTCCCTTCCAACATAGTTCTAGAAACCTGCGATCAAGAAACTTACATTTGTCAAAACAGAAAAAGATAGTTGGTATTGTTCCCTTTTCTTTTCTAATATCAATCCCATATCAATTGTCAGTACTTGGTCATGGGTTGCTTTTAATCCTGAGTACAAATAATGCAAGATATGGTAAATAAGCAGAAATTCATGCTCCAGGGTTCCAGAATGTTCCACCGGTACATGTGATCCTACCCATTCGAGACTACATGTGGTTTACTGAGCAGAAATTTTTTTAGCAAGACAAACAGACTAAAATTCTGCTCCACTGTAGAGGTTATCCAAAGTTTTGGGAAATAGAAAGAAGGTCAAAATTATGGCAAAAAGTATGATATTAATCAGCATCTTGAATAGTCAATTACGAGGGCCTCTCAGTTCAGAGAAACAACACTCCAACAGTTATCATTACCTTAAGCAACTTGCTCGCAAAACCAGTATCTTACAATTTACTGTCCCGACATTACACAATTCAAGTACACAACACTTAGATTAAATTAGTACCAGACGAAGCAGAGTACTTAAATACCACTGATTGAAGTGACGAGCAGGTAAGTATCCTTTGGAAGGAGGAGAGAAAAGCGGAGTTAGCTCGTGCTACCACACCACTGCCAACACTCTTAATAGAGGGAAAGACTGAGGGGTCCACCTCGGCATCGCCGAACGGAGGTCTATCAACAGGGACCCACTCATCAGCTACCCAAGATCCGGGAAAAGCAATAATTGAGCAAGGATAGGGGTGTGATAGAGACTGAACGAGGTAAGGTGAAGAGGCGTGCGCTCGCAAGGAGAGAGAACAGCATTCATCGAGGATAACTCGATCGTCACAGAGAATCCTGGTGCTCTCGCGAACTGACGTATCGAAGAACCGCATGGACGCTTGATCCGGCATCTGATCTCAGTGTGCTTGGTACAGTGTATAGCTCGAGATTTGGTAAGAGAGGAATGGAAAGGAAGCGAGAAAAGCGTTTCTGACAAGGCGGGAAAAGTCAATGAGTCAATGTTAGTTCTCTGTGGAATTCACCATCCATCCCTACCTAGTGATGTCTCTGGAGGAATGGTATCCTGCTGTGTGAGCTGAGCTTCGATATGAATCGTCAGATTAAATCTCAACGGTCTTTGTTTTAAAATACCAAATTCCTCAGGGTTGTGTGAGATTCAATCCGACGGTTCAGGATGAGTAAAAACTCAGCACAGGATATTTTCACGTGGAGGATCGAGACAAATGAGGGAAAATAAATTTTGCTGAAGTGGCCCGTAGGATTGACTCCGAAGTCTTTCTCGACAATGATTGGCGGGTGGCGGCTATTGAGTTGGGTTTGGGCTTTTTGTTAGACAATCGGGCCCAGATATGGAGACAATAAAAACGGGTTTATGATCGATCCATTGAAACATTTCTAATCACAGCCGTTAATTTTTCACTAATCTAGACCGTCCGACATCCAGCTGTTAATCCCCCTATTTCTGCGAAACACGGTGGAGAGATATATTTATAGTTTTGTACCATACTGAACGCCTTTTTATGTATGTATATATCTGCTCCAATTTAAAGAATCCGGCCGGGTCGTTTGTCTTCCATGATTCCAAATTCCCATTTGAATCCGGACCCGATAGATCTACTCTCTTCTCTTTTGCGTCCCGCAAATTTGAAGGGCTCCAGCCGTTCCTAATTCCGAGGTACACTTAAACCTGGAGATTTTTTTTTTCTTTGATTTGAATTTCTGTTAATTTGGTACGATGTAGACATCTTGCTTACAATGGAGTTATTATCGAAAGTGTGATCTTCAAGTTTGATGCCGATTGTGTTCTTATTTCTCTTTTCATTGTTCTTTGGAATTGATTTCAGAAAATGTAGGTTTCATTGGGTTTTTTTTTTAATTTAATACGATTTAGTTTAACAAATTGTTACAGAAGTTTGCATAATTAATGTGCGCTTGCAGCTTCGTACTCTGATCCCAATTGATTATTATTACATTGTGCATTATATCTATTTTAATTTATTTCGAGCTCTTGAAAGCTGATAACACTTGATTCAGTTGCTGTATCCTGAATATATTGAAAATAAAAAGGAAAAAAAGGAAATGTCTATAGGTTTCTGTATACTGAATTCTGTTAATGCCGATCGCAGTATAAGTTGGGCATCAAGTATGTGTTAATTTCCTTCACAAGTTATTTTATCCAAGGGAAAACTGTTATCCCAAATTATTATTATTATTATTATTATTATTATTATTATTACTACTACTATTATTATTTAGTTGAAAAAATTTACTTTTAGATTTATTGGGCAATATAAGCCTTCTAATAAAAAGAAATTTTGAATTAAAGTAAATTTTCTTCTGGCCGTGCTAATTGTAACTCTAATTTTTTGTGTAGTTGTATTGAATTGGAAACACCCAGAAATTAAATATTTTTTTGTAATTTTCCGAAGTGGGTGAAAGACGATTTAATAATCTTCTATCATAGTATAAGCTTGAAGCACATGAAGTTTTGTCATAGTTTTGCAGAGTTCACATGAGGTTTCTATTTTACACTGTCATAAAAAAAAAACCAAAATATCTAGAGGCTCGCATTATCAGTACTTGGCAGATTCTTTACGGTACAGTCAATCGTTCTCATAAAATGTTTTTGGATTGGAACAATATTAACCGTTGGGTACTGTCTAATATAAAGAAGCTTAAGTTGAAGTGAACTTGATTCTTTTAGGATTTCAAGTTAATTTCTTGTTCGAGCTAGAGACCTTCATAATTTTAAGTTTTAAATAGGACAAATTAACAATTAATATTTTGGCTAAATATAATTGTAGTATTAGGTAATGCAGTAAAAATCTCAAGGCTCGCTCAAGGCGCAAGAAATCATAATAATCTTAGACACAACAAACAGTAAAAAGTGTGCCAGAGTATTTTTTTTCTCATTGAGGAATGTACGCGGCGATCTGCTTTAATTTTTTTTTAAAAGGTGTGCCTGAATATATAGTCTTTCATATTAAAAAGCAGGTATAGAAATGTTGATACATAAAAGGAGTGTAAATTCTTTTCTTGACACAATCAATGTTCATGAACTTAAAATTTCATGTTTACCATTTAGTGCTGTATAGAGAATATATACATCAAGAATAAGGACCACTAAGATTATTTATATCTTAACTTTATGAAATGCTCACAACTTCATAAATATCTAGTATTGAACAGCTGTTGCATTTTATAATAGTTTGCTGTTCCATAATTAATTATTAGTTACAATTATACTTGCTGTTAAAAGGTAGCAACATCTGTTGGCACCTGATTCAAACATCCTAATATCAGCTGTTGCTACCTTCCATTAAGTATAGTAACTAACTAAATGTAGTGACCAAGAGAAAAATAATGTGAACCTAACATGATAATTCCAAAATGGCATTGTGGAATGGGATTAATGACTTCCATTTCTCTTAGGGCCCGTTCGGCCTTATCCCACCCTCATGGGAAATTTAAAATTTGGTTTGAGCAAATTTTTTTTTCCCCATCCAAACAGTAACTTTTAATTCAATTCCCATTTCCCATCCCACTCTTGGGTAATCTCTGAACACGCCCTAAATAGATATTAATTTTGTCATATATACATATTAAGTTATAATCAGCAAAAATAGGTTTTAAACTATGTTAAAACTTAAAACTTAATAAAACCCAGTTCAGTTTCACAAATGCTAATTGGTTTTGAACTTCTTGCAAATAAAAGCTGTCGTAAGTCATATATCTTCTTCTGTGATTCAGGAAATTGCAAATTAGACCCCACCTACAGGACTACAGGACCACTACATGGAGGGACAGAACAGTTGTCGAATCTTGTCTGCTGCAGTTGAGGCCGACACATCTCCAGAGGTGGAAACAAACAAAGTTGTGGCCCAGAACCTTGAAAAGTGCTTTGTCGATGTACAAGGAATTCTAAACCAGAACCGATTGCTCATAAATGAGATAAACCAGAACCACCAGTCCCTTGAGCCTGACAACCTCAGCCGCAATGTGGCTCTGATTCGTGAGCTCAATACTAGCATTTCTCGCGTTGTCGACCTCTATGCAGACCTATCAGTCTCCTTCACCACATCTATTCGTGGCAACTCGGTGCCTCGGTCTCAGGGGAACAAGGCCTGCCAGAAAAGAGGCCATGACGAGTAGCACTGATCAGAATCCTAACTATGAGCATTCTCTCTTTTTTTTAAATTGTCAATGGTGTTGTTATTAGTGATAGGTTTAAATATGACTTTTATTCTGCTCTGAGCTTAGTTGATGATAGCCAGTTCTTGATGAAGGCATCTAGAATCCAATAATTAGCTTTTAATTGAACTGTGTGATATGACATTCATATCCAAGTCTGTATAGAATTGAGGAAAACTTTTCAGTTTGAATGCGAATCACAACAGGGTTTTGCAATATAATAACAAAATTCTTTCTACTCCTTTCCTCTTCTCCATATGGTTTAATCTGCTCTTTTTGTGGGATAGACTAATATATTGACTACTTTTTATTGTGAGAAAATTTGAGTTCTGTCAATATTGTGCAGTTTTTTCCCAAAGAAGTTGAGCAAACTCCTTGGTCTTACATTGCTTTTGTGTTGTTCTTTGGTTCAGTCAAGCTAACACTGACATTATGTTTGTCCTGTTTTGGTAAGTAGCCCATAAACAATTTGCTAAATTGTACATTTGAATTTATATAATGCAATTTTTGGCATTCTCAGTTGAAACCTGCTACAATTCATTTGTATTATGCTGATTCTAAATGCGAATTATCACCTTCATTTGATTTTTAGCAAGACCGTGCCAGATTGCTTTAAAATGGATTAATATAGGAGGTCTTTTGATGAAAGTTGATAAAATGATTCTAATACTTCAGCTGTTATGTTTTTGTACTGGCAAGTAGCTTTTGAGATTCTTTTGTGTGCGGTGTGCGGTGTGCATTCCGTTGGGTTCCCTTTCCGTAAACAAGACTATTTCTGAGGTCAAGACTATTGTTGTCCTGTACGACAAGCAAAGTTCACTTTTTTTTTATCAGTAAGGTCGATCGGATTCCTGAATCCTGAGTACACATTTCTTCTGCCATAAGACTAATAACACACCGGACCGGGGCCTAATTGTTTGAACCATTTCATTCATATTGTATCTTGCTTTTTAGGATGAACTTTCTTTTACAATATAAATATAAAATACCTCTGATCATGATCAAATGGCCGCACAAAGGACAGCTGGACGGCATGCTGCTGCCATCACACCTTCAACCTATGACAATTGGCAGCACATGCATAATCTCAGTCATATAATAGTACCATGTAGAAAGGTCGCATTCTACAACTGTTCATGATGTATACCATTTGAGCATCCTTTTAAAAAAAACATCGTCATTTTTAAGTACGAAGCTTGCTTGTCTGAGGTACAAGCACCTCTGATTGCGTTACTTAATTATGCCGTATATCAAGTATTCTTAAGAGATCGATTATTCTCGTCCATTGGGCTTGATATTTCTAGCCTTATATATGAAACAGCCTAGCCACATGATTATATTTTGCCAATTCTTTGTGAAAGTGCTCATAATTCAGAAGGATTCATTGAAGAAATTTATTTTTTATTTTCCAGTTGAACAGGCAAAATATATAGACATCCTTGTTCCTTAAGTTCCTAAAGTTTGTTTCTTTGGTTCATTTTGGAGCAGGTAACTCTCATTACAAACCAAAGAAGGAAATTCAGCTTTGGCTGCTGATGGATGTGAATTACTGTTATCCCAATTCCAGTGCTGCATTGTTATTGTCTTGTCTTGCTTTGCAGCTGGTTCTGCAAATGTGAAAGGCCTGAATTAATTTGCTAAACCATATTGCTGGAAGCTTTGTAAAAAGTGTTAACTGACTGTGATGTTCAGGCTTTGTTTACTTAGCTGTCATTTAGCAGGTTGCTAGTATGTTATCAACAAGTATATTTTCACCAGGAATTTGATCTCAATGATATTGTTGATTTTTCTTGAGAGGTCTTTTGGTTTTTTGTCTGGTAACAAGTACTTGAGGTAGGACTTGTATCAGTATCAGGTGCATTTAATTTGGGAGTGGTAGATTGGCTGAATGCTCATCTCTTAGACCAGAGGCTCATATAGGTTTATGTGGAGGTAGTGCTAGTGTAGTCAGAGCACGCTAGTACAAGGTCTTCATGATTATTTGCATATTACTCAGAACAAAACTACAATGTCAGAGACTCAGAGCACGCCTTTGTATATTTCAACATAATGAAAATTAAAACCCTTAGATGGCGATAATAGATCTAGAAAATGCCTACTTAACTAAGCCATTAATTAGCATTCATGTTTCTTGGATTGCAGTTACAATTTGACAACATATTTTTGTCTCAGGCACCAAACATATTTATGTAATGCCTCGTAAGACTTAATTAAGTCATTGATTAGTGTTCATATGTTTTGGTTTGCATTTTCAGTAATCGTCTCTAGTTTCTACAACAATGTGGCAACATATAACTCTGTGGAAATTGAACGATTTTAGCAATATAAAAATGTGTCTATCCGGTTGTATTTCTCCTACTAAGAACCTAGCATCATCCTGTGACAAATTTGACTTATATTTTATTCAAAAATGGTGTTCATCTTGCCTTTTCTTTTTCTTTTTCTTTTTACTTTTCTTCCTTCTCTGAAAAGAAATATATCCTCAATTTTTAGTCTCGTTCACTACAAAACTCTAGCATGTCAAGTATTTAAGATGTAATCCATCAGAACTGAATTCGTTGCATCTATGTCTTAATTTAGCTCTTCAGTATAAAATATTTGTAATCTGTTTAGAAAATGCTAAGCCAAAATCAAAGTTTGGAAAAAAAAAATTAAAAGAACAGATTGAAAAAAACAAGAAGCTCACAATCATAGAATTCATAAACTGCATTAAAGACTCGACAACAGAGACAACATAGACGTAAACTATCAACCCTCCTAAATATAGGATAGGTTGACATGGACACAGGCACACAGCAATCTAAAACTTAAAATCATCAACCCTTCCTAAATATAGGATAGGTTGACAACTTGACATGGACACAACAATCTAAAACTTGAAGTATCAACCCTCCTTGGGCTGACAACTTAATTAACACAAACTCAAAGACATGACTATAGAAGACAGTTTCCCCTCACTGTCTTCAAAATGGTTTGGAAAGACGAAGTCCTAACTGTCTTCCAAACCGCATCTACCAGCTGAAATAAAGAAAATACATTAAGAAATAAAAGGACAACATGCAAGATTGCAAGACACCCAATTCAGATCCTGAAACATTTTAAACCAACAAGAAACACATCATCAACCTCTTTTCTGCCAAACAAACACAAATCACTCATCATCATCCTCACTGTCACCGACTTCAGTAGTATCATCGCTACTGATCCAGTAATCATCCAGCGCATCCCCAGAAGACTCATTACTCTGGCCCTGTATTGCCAGAGTGGAAGTTCCTGCTTCTCCAATAGCTGTTGCCGTTAGTGCTGCAACAGCCGGTGCAGCAACAGGTCTCACACCTGCACCTCTCATGAGACTGATCCTACTGATTACCTTGGAGATCATCTCGTCCAAGGTATTGCATGTGCACCCCAAGTACCTCAAGTCATCTCTAGAGATCCCAGAAAAGTCACTTCCTAAGAAACCGTCATAAAGTATTGCACGTACCTCGTTGTTGAAGTTCTCACCTTCACGTTTGGCTAGCTTGTTCTTCTGCGCCCCAACCCGCTCCGTCATAAATGTTACATGGTCAGTAATTTTGCGGGTGCGCTCGAGCTCGGGAAGGCTATAAAATGTTGTTAGGATAACTTTCGCATCCTCTGGTTGCGGCCATACTTGTGGAGCGGCTTCTCCGGGACTATAAATGATCCCGCATGCATCGACGCCGCAGAGCACACTGAGCTCTTGAACCTTTTTAAGAATGCCAGCACGCCGTTTCCGGAGCGTGCTACGCCTCACGGCATCGTTTGTAATATACTGCAGCTTGATCTTATTCCTAGCCATTATTGCCTTTTACTCTCTTTCTTTGCTTTTTTTCTTGTTTTTTGTCCCTCTCAGAGCCTTGATTTTGGAGAAAGGCATGTGTGTCCAGGAGAGGATACTCTATTTATAGAAAAAAAGTTTGGGTTTAAGCCAAGGGTTTAAAAAAATTCTGGGCGGATCTACCCGCCCGTGTCCGGATCCGCGGATTCTGAATCCACGGATTTATCACGAGTCGGGTTGGCCCCAAATCCTCAAAACTCGTCTAAATTCGTGCCCGTGTAGACCCGTGCCCGACCCGTGGATCTGACTCGTAGATCCGTGAAAAAATTCAAAAAAATACAAAAAAATTCAAAAAAATTCAAAAAAATTTCAGAAAAATTCGAAAAAATATATATATATATATTAAAATAATGTGCAGTTTTAAATTCAAAAATTCAAAAAAAATTCAAAAAAATCAAAAAAATTCGAAAAAAATTCAAAAAGTTGGACGAATCCGACCCGACCCGCCCGGACCCTACCCGCCCAGGTTTATCACGGGTCGGGTTGGGAGTTTTGAGTTCGGACCCGTGCATACCCACCCCGTCGTACCCGTGAACCCGCCGTACCCGTGGATCCGGACGGGTCGGATCCACGGGTACCCGACCCGCTCCGTTATTAAAAGCCTAGTTTAAGGGAGTTTTAAAAATAAAATAAAATAAAGGAGGAAGAAATTATTTTTTCGACTACAAAGGCTGTGCCATTTCCATAATTGGTTAGAATCATGTCCCAAATTTTTTTTTAGCGAATCCAATGGTTCACACGACATTGTACACACACTGAGTCACTGTGACTTACTGTGTCCGCAACTCCACACCTAGTTTTTTTTCTTACAGAAAAACTTTGTTCCAACTTTCTTATCGGTACAATGAACGTATTAATGAACAAATCTTACTGCGTAATTGCGGGATGATACAGAGATCAATATTCAATGTAAAATTCATATCGTTCCATGAAACACCACATTTTGTCACAAAAATGTGTTAATTTCCTTGCTCTATTTTATTGGTTGGTCTGTAACATTTTTATCTACAAATTTTTCATATATATGTTTGATAATGCACTGTATATGCATATTTGTCATGGTTCCGTCATAAGATGTATTTTGCTTAACTCTTGTTTTTGCTAGAGGAATACATTGATAGTAGCATTATGTTGTTAAAAATACTCATAAGATTGTGAAAACAATGTTCATTTGACAATGAATAGTCATAAATTAAATCACTCAAAGGCATGAAGTTAGGACTTTTAACACTCCAAAAAACCTAGCAATAAGCACGCGTGTTATTGTTTGTTATGTTGTTTAGCATTCAAAAGTGTGGGAGACGTACCGTACGTTCAGCACTGATTTTGTTCGCCAAGCATTAGCAGGGGGCCTGAACTCTTTTGTTAACTTGTCAGATACATTTGCAGTGTATAGATTAATGGATTTGTAATAAATTTATTTTGGTCCTTTTCCTAAATGCAAGGCACGTATGATTCATGTAGTTTCAATCTTCTGTAATTTGTTACCTTCTATGTTTTATTGTAATACACTGAGAAAGCAGAGTATGCTGAATCAGTGTGCATAACCATTTTCAATAAAGAAGATCAAAATATCCAAACGTTTAGTATTTAAAGAAACTACTGGTTCTTTCAACGGAAAATTTCCAAGTTAATTATATATAAGATTGTACTGGACTAGTATATGTTACAGTTTAAAAAAAATTGACATCTATCATACTTCCATGAGATGATCTTGTTTTCTCTTTGTGTGTATATATGTGTGTGCGCGCTTACCAAGTCAGGAGCCAGGACTTCTGGTTGATGTAAACACATTTGCATATATTATATGAACAAAGGATAATTAGCATATTTTGTGTCATAATATAAGTTTTTGAGTATGTTCTCTCGTATGCATGGGTTAAAGCTTCCAATTCAATCTTGGTCACACTTATTATCAAGTCGATGCGATATACACATTTGAGGAACACACTTATAGTGTTATACTACTGCAAAGCCGACGCACCCGTGTGTGCAGTCAAAATTATGAATACTTCCAATATTACAATATTAACTAACAATCGAATAGCAGATATCACTGCTATTCGAGCATCATACATCGAGTCTGCTAAAAGCTTCATTGCTCGCGTCGAGCTGTGGAAATGAACAAATTCTAAATTATATATTTCACTTCCGGCTAATTCAGCGCTTAACATATTGTATGTTTGCTTTAGTTATATATTTGAATTCGTGATGGAATTTTAGTCAATTTTTTTCACTAAGATGCATGTATGACGTCAGTACTCCTTATATATATATATATTTCAATTTCATCAAGTAAATATTCAAGTGAATGTATATGTGAGGTGTCAGTTAAAAACAATGATGCAGTAAAAAATACTGATCAGAACTCATGCTTTGAAGAAAATTTTGTATTCAAGTGTACTTAATAAATGCCAAAATAAAATACAATGTTCCTCATTACTGACTGTCAGAATACAGTCATATATATATTACGAAAATTATACAGCTAGCAATAGCATACTTTCCGACGAATGTGGTTCATGTATAAATTGAGCCAGGCATGGCCGAATTCTCACTCAAGCACATGCAGCACCTGTGACATTCTGGAATAAAATTATATTAACTCATTTGGTAGATATAGATAAGATTTGAATAAATACATTGTATCTTAGGACATACATGTGACAAAAAGTGCAGGTTTTGATGAGTCAAATGCTTCAATTGAATTACATTATTCCTTCTTGTGGAAAATTTATTTCTAGATGATCTTATCAATAGATAATTTTCTTTTGGTGCCAAAACTCTACATCAAATAGGTAAGTTATGATTTAAAAGATTTCAATATTAATACGTACAATGAACGCATTTAATTTGCAAGTGAACATATATATAGTATGAGTAAGGCTACGGTGTTTGACCAAGCACAGAGCCTCACGTGCTTGGGCGTCAAATTTCACAAAAGAACGGTTAAAATTTCGATTTATCATGCTCAATAATTTTTTTATATCAAAATCTCCTCAGATACAAAATTTTTCCATTTTTAGAATTTTTTAAGTACATGTTTCGAATTTTTGAAAGTACTCTATTTTTATGCATAAACACTGATTATTTTATTATTATTTTGGGGTCAAATTTAAAAATCTGAAACACATAGTTAAATAACTCTAAAAAAGAAAATTTTTGTATCCAATGAGATTTTGATATAAATAAATTATTGAGCATGATAAATCGAAATTTTAGTCATCTCTTTGTGATATTTGACGTCCAAACACGAGAGGCTCTGTGCTTGACCAAACACCGTAGCCTTACTCTGTATAGTATATATAGTATAGAAAAGAAACATTGATTTCTTGGAGATGAATATATGTAGATAGAAATAGCATATATCGTTGTACCATAGCGCATGGTCAAAAGATGCCTTTCTCTTGCTGTCCTAATTTTATCAATTGAAATAGAATACATATTATTTCTGTCCTGATTTTTTTTATTTTATTACTATTTTTATCGGATGAATAGAAAATATATTAATCTAACTATTTACAGTCACTTGTAAAATTAATTTGGAGATCATATTTGATATATTTCATAATTGTGTTACTACTTTATCGAATGGTAGAAAATTTATTAAGTTGATCACACATTAATTTTGATACAATTTGTAAATATTTCGCTCATTGATATGATTTTAATTTACTTGATAGATAAACAACACGTTTCAAATTCAACTAAACTTTCATACACAATTAATCCAATCAATGAATTTAATGCCTAGGTTTGTGCTTTTTGAAATCAACAATTTGATTCTTGAAATGATTGTTCTGAACCGGTCGGAGCCGAGATACCCGAGCATGTGGGAGAAAAAGGAAGCCACTCAACTCAACCGAAAGATGAAGGAGATAGTAGTAAGAAAGAGTGATGATTACTTTGGGTCTCTAGTTGCTTTTAGGCTAGATTTATAATGTTTTAAGTGTTATGCTCCTTAAATAATTAAAAATTTGTATCTTTTAAAACTATTTGATGTTTTGTATGAGTATGCTTAACTATTTTGCACTATCTTGATTATTTGCTCATTATATTGCTTACTTTGCTTTTCAATATTATGTGTTATTTGATTATTAATTATGCTTTATCATTGTCATATTTCATTGGTTATTGAATTAAGGGTTGCATGATGAAAATCTTATGCTTATAATTGTAAAATTCTAAATTGAAATGCATTATGTCTAAATTGAGAGGGAGATAATTACTTGACTTGTTAATGAATTACTACATGCTCATATTAAGGGGAGGGGGATAAAATTGAATTGAGTTGTTTGCCGATATTTGAAAAAAGGGGAAGATGTAGTAGTGTAGTGCATAATTTTTTTGTAAGCACTCACAGGGTTTTGCAAATTGTCAAAAGAGAAAGTTTGTTGGCTTGAACTCATATATGTTTGACAATTTGCAAAACAATCAGTACTAACCTTTGCACAAGTTGGGTTTTGTTAAAGTTGAGGTTACCACAGGTAAGTTTGATCATGACAAAGGTCCTTAACATGTTGTGCAAGAAGCAAGCAATTCTATACTTAGCAGAACCATGTATTACTATAACGCATGAAGAACTCGTCACAACAAGTCGGAAACTGTCATAACCGATTGTCAAAGCGTCACAATGGATTCCTAACAAGAGGACCCACAAGACAAGAGATTTAGAGCTGGAAAAATCGACCAAGTACTGAAAAGTCTGAGCCTTGCATTATCGTAACTCATCCCAAACCTGTCATAACAGGTTCCAAACCATTATAACGAGTTTCTCAATTCGTTATAATGGGTTCCTGAATGAGAGGGCCCATAAGTTAGCTGTAGAGATGATCAAGGGCAAAACTGGAAGTTGTCCAACCTGTTACAATGGGTTTTGTAATGGATTGCTTCAATCTTGAAACACAAGGTGCACAAAAACAAGATTTCAAGATCCAAGAAGTGTTGTTTCTATTTAAACTTGGCACCTACGTTTCATAAGACTAAGAAAGCTATTCTCCAAGTTTACAAGCACTCAAAGAGCACCAGGAAGAGCACAAAAGTCTTCTCCAACAAGCATTCAAATCAGAGAGTTTAGGATAGTCATTGTTCATCATCTAATGTCTATTCAAGCTAGTTTGTTCTACTTGTTTGTTTGATATGTGTTGTCAAGCGAATCATTCCTTGTTTCAGGTTGTGTTGTCAATCGAGGTCTTTTTCGTTATACCTTGCAAGCTTGGTATTGCCCATTGCAAGAGTCTTGAAATCTTTTGGATATGCTCTCTATTTTTAAACACTTGTGGTTATAATGTTTCGGTCCTAGTGTGTTGATCCGGGCATTCCGTGGATGTAGGCTTTGTTTTGTAGATCGAACTACGTTATATTGTGTTGTTCTTTGCTCTCTTGCTCTTGCTCTTATAATCTTTACATTACTTGTCTTGTGAACAAATTGAATGGCACCAAACTTATAAAATTGCTAGGTGATTAAGGTCTTGATAATTCTTAAATAGATTTTCGCACTTAATTATCATACTTAGATCGCACGCTTTACAAAATAACAAAATATTGAGGATTTGTTAATTGGTTAAACTGCTTATTAAATCTTAATTAGTTTGGTAAGTTGAAAACTTTGTCTTTGACAACTATATGAGCTCCATAAATTCTTTTTGAGATAAGAAATCCGTCATTTATTATTTTTAAATATTTTTTACGGAATCACGTGCTCATAAATTTTTTAATCCATGTCTACCACTAATAATACTAGACCGTTTGTCATGAGCTCCATAATTAATCTTGCATATTCCTTACTTCTTTAGTTCAAACTTTGCCGTTGGTTCTATGTGTCGTTTTATATTAAATCTTGTAGTATTTTACTATTTTTGTTACCTTTTCATTCTATTCTTAGTTTTGTTATAATTTAAATTTCAACCGAACCTCTGTCAGGCGAAAATTCATTACTTCAGACTTCAAAAAACAAAAACAAAATTACCCCTGGTTTTACAATGTGGTCAATCTAGTTAAAATATAAAATGGCAAAAACTTAGGTATACCATTATAGATGTTTTCTAGGTACTCCAATCAATATGTATCATTTAAATGCATCAAGATTCGCATCATACATTCCAATCAAATGGTACGAATTGATTGGAGTATCTAGGGAGTACCTAGAACGGTACACCTAAGTTTTTGTCATATAAGAGCATCTCCATCCCTGAAACTCTTGAAGTTTCTAATATGACGTGGCAGTTTCTAAATGAGTTTTAGGAATGTAGATGAGTTTACTATTTAGAAATTTTGCTCAAGAGTTTCTTATTTAGCAACTATGTTTTACAGTTTATAAACTGTGACGTGGCGTACTCATTGGCTAAAATTGATCCGTCCTCCATAATATTGGTAATATTTGCTGACGTGGCAATTTAAAAACTCTAACTTTTCAGTTTTAGGGATGGAGAGTTTAGAAACTAAAAAAATTAAATTTCTAAAATTAATGTGATAATAATTTAGAAATTTCAAAAGTTTCACAAATGAAGATGCTCTAAGATTCATGCCATCGTTATTTTATGAAACAAAAAGTTCATATTTTTGTTAATTTTATTGAACAGATCACATTATAAAGACTTTTTCAGAAACCCAAAAAGAAAAAGAACAAGAAAAGAAAAAAAGCAAACTTCCCCGCGTTCATGATTTTATTTTTAGGTGGTAGTCTGGTAGGTACAATCATCCCAACGTGGAGCTGTTTCCTTCTTGCCTTAAACAGGCCCAACAACGAAAGTTCTGATCCACACTGGTACAAGTCAACAACTACTATCTTTTCCTTATTTGAAAAGATTATTGGTTAATAATGTATCCGTTCTCTGTGCTATATTATTTAGCAATACCACTGCATGTGGGCTCCACAAGAACTTCCCTTAGGGTTCAACTCAAATCTGGTGCTGCGCGGGACGGTGTAGTGCAGTATCAGAACCGTTCGATTTTTACTGATTTGCATCAAGATTTGTGCCAAGGTATAAAGACCTCCTGATTTTCATCTCAGGCGGTCGATCGCGAATTGACGGTCGATTCGAACCGTCCATCTACTATAGCGCGGTACTACACTGCAGCAGATACGCCATGCATCATTGTGTACTCATAATTTGAATCGTTAAATTAGTAAACTACATCATCTCTTATAAGAGAGAATGTGTACTCATTAATTCAATAATTAAAACTATGAAAACACAATTAAAAATGATGGACCGAA
This sequence comes from Eleocharis quinqueflora, assembly GCA_964058865.1. Classification (NCBI taxonomy): domain Eukaryota; kingdom Viridiplantae; phylum Streptophyta; class Magnoliopsida; order Poales; family Cyperaceae; genus Eleocharis; species Eleocharis quinqueflora. The sequence goes on along the minus strand of CAXKVX010000128.1, from coordinate 225,558 downwards.
TTGGTTAATTTAATTCAGTTCCCCGTCAACGCTTACCCAATTTCAGTTCTTTACTCAACACCTGTATTGTATACCGTCGGAACTGCCAACTCCGTCACAAAATATAAAGTTGATATCAAAAGAGAGGAGGAGGAAGAAGAAAGAAGGAGAGAGAGAGAGAGATCGAAGCACAAAGCCTAATGGCTTCCTCTTCCCTCAAGGGGAGTTCAATCCTCTGTCCTCTTCAAGTGGACCTAATTTTCTCTCTCCTTTTGACTCTTCTTCTAGGGTTAGTTTTGACAAGTAACTCGGCGGAGGGTTTTGCAGTGCCTTTCAGGACAAAGGATCTGTTGCCGATCCTCCCTAAGCAAATCTCATGGCCTGTGATGAGCACAGTTCATAGCGCCGTTGATCTTCTTCCCTCCTTCGTTGGATCGATCATTCCTGGTAACAACACGATTAAATGGAAAGGTTCCTGTTTTTTGGAAAATCAGGCTCACCTCGAGCTTACGGAAGGTGACAGGGAGGAAGGACTTGGTGGGGGCATTCTTCACCTGAAGGTGTGATATTTTCTGCCTATTTTTTGTTATTCTCTTCTGCTACCCGTTTGAAATTTCAGGTCAACAGACGAACTGGTTTTTCTGATTTCCCACAAATGGCCATTTGAGCTTTGAGCATATGTACAACACCAACAACAGCAAAGCCTTTAGTCCCAAACAAATTGGGGTAGACTAGAAATGAAACCCAATTTGAAATAATCAAAAAGGGGCGAATCATCACTGTTAAGTTATGAATAAAGAGTACTTGCACTATGATGATTGCATCTTCTGCAACGAAATGTGAATTCAATTTTAGGATTAAGGCAACTAAATAGTTAAGTAAAATTGGTTGCAATCTGAGAGGCTACTTTTATTCAAAAAAAGGAGGAATAAGATGTTAGGATTTAAACGGGGATTTTTTTTTCTGATTTGCATGTTGGAAATAAATCAAATAGGAAGTATTTTATTGAAAACAGTACCATAGTCTATCCATCTAAAGTTTACCCGGCTCATGCTAAGAATTGCAAGCTAATTAGGATGTCTCAAGGATTGTTTTTACCTTTTTCCATTTAGTTGCCTCAGCAATCTGTTCATTACTTTAAAGCAAAAAAAAAATTACAGACAACATGTATCAAACTAAACCCCTCAAACTAGAAAAATCCCTGTACACCAATCTCGTTGGCCCCTATGTCAGCACAGAAAAGAATCAATTTTGAGTAAATATCTATTGTTCTTATTTGAAAATAAGCAACAAAAATTAAGAATCTTGCAGGTGATTACGCCAAAGAAAAAGAATTTTGAAGGTACTTTACTCATTTTCCATTAAATAGTATATCATGTCGATCCCAAACAATGTTAAACAAAACTCACTCTAAATTTGAGTAGGAGGTTGATTGTTGAAAAATCAGAATTCAACATGGTGTTTGTTACATATGGGAAGTTAAGTGGGGTGCGTTTGCAATACCCATATTAAAATTCTAGATAGGTTCTCTCTGATATAGATAGTCCTTCACATTTGGTGCAAATTGAAGCAGATTGGTCATACCAAGGAGCAATTTGAAAAAGGAAAAAATTAGCAGTTTGGTTCTATTGACCAAGGTTTATTAAAACGATATTGAACATGTATATAGTTCTATTTTCCAATTTTGACAAATTTTGATGTCAATTGTCAACTCCGCCTATGTTTTACATAGCCGCGGTCTCAAGCCCGGAAAGGAGGGTTGTGATAGGCTTGGCGAGCCAACGTAAAAATTCAGCCAATCGGAAATGAAATCCAAAATGGGCTTCATTTATAGCCTACCCCAACTTGTTTGGGACAAAAGGCTTTTTTGTTGTTGTTGTTGTTGTTGTTGATGATGTCAATTGTCGTGGGCTCATGGTTTTCAGTGATCGTCCTATTATAATTGAATTAAGAATCCAACTTTGCTTATGCGGATGAAGTGGAGAGCCAGTAGTTGCTTGAAAATCTAACACTTAACTTGTGCTGTTTACTTTATGTATGCAGACTGATACGGCTCATAGTTGGACGTGTATGGATCTATATGTTTTTGCAACCCCGTACAGGGTAACATGGGACTACTACTATTCTGCAAGGGAACACACCTTGGACATCAAGTCTTGGGAAGAAAAGGCAGAGATTGAATATGTAAGGTTTCATCAAACACCACAAGATTGCATATATTGTGTTAAGAAACTATTATTTGGGAGAATGCCCTGTCAATTAGGAGTTAATTTTTTACCTGTGGATCCACACAAAAATACAGTAATTCTCAAAATTATACTACTATTCCTTCTCTGATTTAGAATAACATTTTTTTGCATTGTCAGGTGAAACAACACGGTATCTCTGTCTTCCTTATGCAGGCTGGGATGCTTGGAACTTTGTTGTCTCTGGTTGATGTGCTACCTTTGTTCTCAAACACAGGGTGGGGTCAGAATGCCAACTTGGCGTTTTTGGAGAAGCACATGGGGGCCACATTCAAGAGAAGGTCTAAGCCTTGGGTTACAAGCATTAGACCAGAGGATGTGCACTCAGGTGACTTTCTTGCTGTGTCCAAGATACGAGGTCGGTGGGGCGGGTTTGAAACATTAGAGAAATGGGTTACTGGGGCTTTTGCAGGACATACTGCTGTCTGCTTGAAGGATGAGAAAGGCAATCTTTGGGTTGGTGAATCTGGCCATGATAATGAAAAGGTGCTTTCTAATTTGTTCTTTTTCATTGGGCCCTTGGGCTCAGTTAAATAATATAATAGGTTTTATTGACTCTATTTTTTAACCAGCCTGAGTGCCTGACTATCAGCATCCGAACATGTCAAAAATAAATTAAAAATGGAATAAAATCTGAGATGTTTTGTCCATCATCTAGAGCTTAATAGGCCAAATATAAGGGTAACTTGAAAATTAGTTGGTCTATCATAGGCCATTAATTTTTTTAGAACTGAACTGTTTGATATCCATATACTATGATGGAGATATGTGTACTGTAAATGGTGAAGAACACATAAAATTTTCTTTGTTTTATTTGAGGACCACTTGCACTTTTGTCAAGTTGGATTTTAAAATACCCATCACTGATGAAGGGTCTGAGCTCATTGTTTGCACCTATTTAGATTCGGTTTAGTGAGTTCCTTAAACTGAAATAAAGGTTATAGTTGTAGATATTTTGTTTTTCTCTGTAAGCTGGACTAAAAGATGGATGCATGTTACACATATATATACATATACTGATTTATTTTCGTGAAGACAACAAAATTTTGGATCGAATATATCCTACATGATTTAATTGTATCATCCCAGTTAGTAAATGATATATACTAGAAAAGACACGTGGCTCCGCCACTATCAATGCCTTCCCTGTATAAAAAAATAGCTCCGCCACTATCTATGCGTTTTATGTAAAAAAAAAGAATTCTGGGAAAAAACGGCAAAAATTTTTTAACAGTGAAAATACTGTTCATTTGAACAACATAAACACTATTTCTTGGCACTGTGGCTTCTGTAGTGCCAAGCATGGCCAATGATATAAACAGTGAAAATATTGTTCACTTAAACAACATAAACATTTTTCCTTGGCACTGTAGATTTTGTAGTGTCAAGTCATGGGACAATGATATAAATAATGAAAATACTGTTCACTTGAACAGCATAAACACTATTCTTTGGCACTGTAGATTTTGCAGTGTCAAGCCATGGAACAATGATATAAACAGTGTTACTGTTCACTTGAACAGCATAAACACTATTCCTTGGCACTGTAGATTCTGCAGTGTCAAGTCATGAGACAATGATATAAACAGTGTTATTGTTCACTTGAACAGCATAAACACTATTCCTTGGCACTGTACATTCTGCAGTGCCAAGCCATGAGACAATGATATATTGTAGATTGTTGCATATCTTCAGTTCACGTATAAGATGTTTTGCTTAGCCACATTATATGTAACTCTTAGTAGTTTTATCGAATTATTTCCAACTACTAAGTGTTTAGGGTATCTTCAGATAGGGAGGGATAAAAGTGTTCTTTAGACTGTGTTAATATGCTATTTAGTAAGTGATAACCTGGCTTTACTTGTAACAGGGAGAGGAGATCATTGTGGTAATACCTTGGGAAGAATGGTGGGAGTTGGCACTGAAGGACAGCTCCAACCCTCAGATTACTCTGCTGCCTCTTCATCCTCACGTGCGGGCCAGATTCAATAACACTGCAGCATGGACCTATGCTAGGAGCATGACTGGAAAACCTTATGGATATCATAACATGATTTTTAGCTGGATCGATACTGTCACTGATAATTATCCTCCACCTCTTGATGCTAACTTGGTACATAATCTTTACAATATCAACCTTTACTGTCAAAACTTTTGTTTTTAATTTGTGTGTATCATGTTATTTTAGTGCAAGGTGACATGTGTCGTGGTAAAAAAATTCGTAATGCGTCTTTCACAAATTAATTAGCCCTAGAATTTGTACCTGATACAGTAATGGGAATATTTGCTAATATTTAAGAAGCTGGAATGATTGACACAGCATTCTTAAAGTTCTGAGGGAACCAAGTGCATGTAGTGTAAGCTAAAAGTGCTTTTGTTGAAACATTTGACATTTGTGTGGTTTGGGAAACAATTTTGTTAGGATGTCGATATTAACAAGCTTTCAAGTTATACACATCAATAACAGTTTGAATTTGCCATCCTTAGAAACACAGGGGTCAACAGTGGGACATTTATGGGTCGATCATGATTAAAATTACTACATTCTTTAAATTTACGGGCACTTCTATTTGAGAAAAGAACTTTTAATCAATTGACCCCATTCCTTCAATTCAATCCACGTCTGTTTGTATAGAAATTATGTCAAAAGCGAGATAAATTTGGTAGTGCTGGATATCTATACATCAACAACAACAACAATCCCAAATAAATTGGAGTAGGCTAGAAATGAAAGTCAATCTGAAATGAAAAATAAATATAAATAACAATAATAATAGTTAATAATAATAATAAGATGTTAATAGTAAAATAGTAGAAAAAATAGAAGTACAATAATGATGATAATAATACTAATAATAATTATAATAATAATAAACTATTCTACAAATCACAAGTTTAGACTAGTGTCTTAGGTTGTTAATACTGGACTAAAGTCGTACAACTATACAACTGCTTCTAAATTTTAATCTGTCATCGTTATGGTACATGGATCACTGACTTCCATGTATTCATATCTGACGTCAACTCTTTGGAGACATTCCATGCATATAAGTCCCTTTTTACAGCTTATCTCATGTCAATTTCGGTCGATCTCTACATCTTCTCGTGTTTCCGGCGCGGCTTAAAACTCCACTATATGTTGGTGCATTAGAATGTCTCCGCTGGATATGTCCATACCATCTCAAACGATGTTGAACGAGTTTCTCTTCAATCGGTGCAATTCCGATCTTGTCACGTATATCGTCATTTCTAATGCGATCCCTTCTTGTATGCTCACATATCCACCGTAACATATGCATCTCTGTCACGCTCATCTTTTTTATGTGTTGCTCTTTAGTAGTCCAACATTCTGCTCTGTACAACATTACAGGTTTTGATCATTGTCTTATAGAACTTGCCTTTCAATCTTTGTGGGATCTTTTTGTCACATAGGATGTCAGATGATTGTCACCATTTTATCCAACCTACTCTTATTCTTTGGCTAACATATTCATCAATCTCGCAATCACTCTGTAGCATTGATTTCAAATATCGAAAGGTATTTTTTCTAGGCATTATTTGTTCATGTAAACTAACATATTCATTTTCTGATCGAACGCTGCTGAACTCGCACTTTATATACTTGGTCTTAGTCCTACCAAGTTTAAACTATTTTGATTCTAAAGTCTTTCTTCACAAATCTAATTTTTTACCCATCCCTACATTACTTTCATCAACTAGGACCACATTGTACGCAAAGAGTATGCACTAAAGGATATCTCCTTGTATATCTTTCGTGATCTCATTTTTTAAAGATGTAAGAGCTCAAGACTGATCCTTGATGTAATCTTATCTTAATGGAGAAGTCATCAGTCTCGCCGTCACACGCTCTGACACTAGTCACAACGTTATCGTACATATCTTTGATAAGATTCATATACTTTGTTGGAATTTTCTTCTTTTCAAGTGTCCACCACATGATCTTCCTCAGTATTTTGTCGTATGTTTTCTCCAAGTCAATGAATATCATGTGTAAATCCTTCTTCTACTATCTATATCTCTCCATCAGTTGTTTTGTCAAGAAAATCGCCTCCATAATTAATCGTCCGAGCATAAAACCAAATCGATTTTTCGTAACGTCTGTCATCTTACTTGAACGATGCTCAATCACTCTCTCTCAAATATTCATTGTATGACTCATAAGCTTGATTCATCTGTAATTAGTACAACTTTGAATCTTTTTTATTCTTGAAGATAGGTACTAATATACTTGAACTCTCCATCTGCTCAAGTATTGTTGTATGTTGTTTTCAATCTTGTCATGATGCAAACACTTGTAGCAACTCTTTTTCTCCTTGATAGCTTTTTGCACATTCTCATTCCACCATCTAGTGTCTTTAGATATGCGTATATTTCCTTTGTCGTCCCGTTGCCATCTTCTTCTATATGTTATTAGCGTCGTAATCGTCTTCGGTAAAAGTTCCTTCTTCGATCATCATGTTCTTGAAGACCTGTGGGACATTTTCTTTGAGTTTCCACCATCTCATCCTCGATATTTTGAATCCTTTGTCATGTTGAGCACGTATTCGAAAACAAAAATCCAAAATCAAAAGTTTGTGTTGTTGGACGACACTCTTCGGGTATAACCTTACAATCTACGGAAGCTCATTTGTCCTATCTCCAAGTAGGAACAAAATCGATCTGGCTCGAGTATTGGCCACACTGAAGGTAACTAAATGGTGATGTCTCTTTCTAAAGGTGTTAGCTATCATAAGGTCATATGCTACAACGAAGTTCAAGATGTTTTCTCCTTGATTTCTATCACCATATTCAAACCCCGCCATGCACTCCTTCAAAATCCCCACTAGTACCAACATGACCATTGAAGTTTCCTCCTATAAAAAGCTTCCGACCGCTAGATACATCTCTCAGCATTTCTTCTAGATCTTTCCAAAATTGCTTCTTAACGTTCTCACACAAACCTATTCATGATACATATGCACTAACGACGTTTAAAACGAAATCGCCAACGACCAACTTGATTAGGATAAGTCAATCTCCTTGTCTTGTAATGTCGACAACTTCGTTCTTGAGACTCTGATCAATTAAGATGGCTACTTCATTTCTGTTTTGTTCTGTTCTTGTGTATCATAGCTTAAAATCAGTATTTTCGACCTCCTTTGCCTTTTGGCCCGTCCATTTAGTCTCTTGAATGCATAGGATATTTACACGTCTCCTACAGTATCAACTAACTCTCGTAGCTTACTTATTAAGGATCCTACATTACAACTACTTAGACAAATTTTATTATCCTCGGCTAGCTTCCTTACCCCTCGCACTCGTCGAGTAAAGTGTGAAGATCTTGCTCATTTGTCACTACACTAGGGCTTCGATGTAGCGCGTCACTAAGGAAGTGATGACTCGGCCCTCGCACATTTAACACCATACCCAGATTCTGATATGGCGCGTCGCTTAGAGGGTTACGTTCCAACGAAAGTCTATTGGATTTCATTTTCATGGGAGTGGCTCGCCAAGCCTACCACAATCCTCCTCCTTTTCCGGATTTGGAACCGACTACGTGAAAAACAACTCAGGCGGAGTTAGTCATGGATATCTATAATGGAAAAAAAAAATGCATTTATAGTTGATAAAACAAAAGTTGCCCAAAATGAAGTTTATTAGTTATCTCAACATTGTATTGCATTGTTCATTTTACTATTCCAATATAATACATTCATCTATAGGATATACCGTATGCTGTTCTCTGTACCACATTCTGGTGTACTACCTCTGAGATTCTATAATTTTGCAACTACAAGGAGATAGAGATTCAAAACTTTGAATTGGAGACTTTTTTAAAAATGACATTTGATTTGTAATGGCAGATCTGAATGAAAGCAAACTATGGAATGGGATCCATTGCGCATTAAATTTTTTTTTTTTTTAGGTGATGGCTGCTATGTCGATGTGGACTAGGTTGCAACCTGCTTATGCTGCAAACATGTGGAATGAAGCACTTAACAAACGGCTGGGGACTGAGGTTTCAATTTTTTTTGTCAACATCCTTCCTGTTTTAAGAGATCTACCAATTCGGTGATCATGTAATTTATATGGCCAGCATTGTTTAATAACAACAAAGCCTATAGTCCCAAACTGGCCAGCATTGTTTAGTTGCCATAAAAAGTGAGATCAACTGGTTATGTTCTCTCTTCCATCTAGGGTTTGGATCTTCACCATATAATTGCTGAGACAGAGAAGCGGGGAATGACTTTCGAACAGTTGCTTATTATCCCTGAGAAAGATGAATGGGTTTATAGTGATGGAAAATCAACCACTTGTGTTGCTTTTATCCTGGAAATGTACAAGGAAGCTGGAGTATTTGAACCTTTCTCAGAGTCCATTCAAGTCACCGAGTTCACTGTAAGTTATGAATCAGATTTTTTAATCACTAGTCTGATTTGATGTTCAAAGCTATCTTTCTTCAAAAAGAAGTTGTGTGGCTAATGATTTGAAGTTGTTCTTTTCCAAGTGTTTTCAACACTTACTGCTAAAACTTTATTTTACCATCATATGAATAAAAATTATTAATTTTGGAACATCTAACTTTTTGCTTATGAATTTCTCATGAGATAGCTCTTCCCTTTACCATGCGTAAATGAAGCAGCTATATGGTGCTTTTTTTTAACGTGCACTCAACAACAGGGCAAATTTTATATATTAGTATTTTCAAGCATCCTTTAGTGTATAAATATGGCGGACTCAACATTGTATCAACTTTGTTCTGTTCCCTTAAAAATAAATGCTGGATTAAATTATCACATCTGTGCTTTTTATTTATTTTATTTCTAGATTCGTGATGCATACCAGTTGAAGATATTTGAGAGCAATAAAACACGGTTGCCAAGCTGGTGTAGATCCAAGGATGAAGATCTACCTTTCTGCCAAATACTCGGAGAATACCAAATGGAGTTACCAGGTTACAACACTTTGAAGCATTATCCAAACATGAATGAGAATTGTCCTTCTTTACCACCCACTTACAAGAGAGCCAAGAATTGTTGACCGAGGGCGAAGGTGACCGAGGTCTGAGAGGTGCCTGTTGTAAATATGTTGTGGTACTTGTATAATGTATATCAGCACGAGTAACTCTGACTGCACACATTGATGTAGTTTTCATAGAATCATTGGCTTATCAATCATTAGCCTAAATTACAATAAAGCAGGCCTTTTCACATATTGGAAAATAATCTGGGGTCTAACTTTGTTGTTATTTGTTTGTGTAATCTTTGATGCTTGATAACTGGCATTGCAAGTCTTCTCCCAATTGCCTGTGGAAGGTTGTTAACTAATATGTTCACTATTGTCTTCATGAGTAACTTTGTTAGGCCACAGATCTACATTCAATATGTTAACAACTTAACATGACGTTGCAAAATGTAACTGATAATTTCCAAGTGCTAGGTAACCAATCCCCCTTTTAAATCTGCCCTCGTGATGTTGCAAAATTGTTATCTTATCGACAGGTGATACTTCTCTCTCGAGTTTTGAGCTAATAAAGAATTCTCAACTTCTGTGTACAACAGCAACTTTCATTAAGTGTACAGACAAACGTCTGTTAGCAATGGCACTACTATTGTCGTTGTCCCGTACATGCAATACAATAATCGTGATGAACTTATCAGTCATCTTACAAATTATAGGAGCGATGCCCATAACATGAAAACGTTCCAAATCAAAGAACACTACGTGACATCATTACAATTATTATATTATTACCATAAAAACATTCCTTGCATCATCTCACAGCAGACAGCCTATTGGACAAAGCACAAGGATTTTATGAACGAACTTCATCAGCTAGAAAATGCTGTCTAAAGTTTGGATGGAGAAGAATACCAACCCCACGGGTCGCCCGATGTGTACTCCGTAACTTGCTTCACAGCCAAGTAGTTTTCAAGCCCCCTACAAACACAAATCCACCAATATTAGAAATGGTCTAAAACAGTAAACTAGGTTTAATAGGTAATGTGTTTTGTAACTGACCATTCTCCAAGCTCACGACCAAATCCACTACGCTTGTTTCCTCCCCAAGGTGCTTGACAGAAACATGGCTGTGAGCAGTTTATCCATATGATCCCAGCTGGAATAGCCTGGTGAGGTAATAATTCAAAGGAACCACAAATCAAATTTAATTTTCTTTTTGTTTATTTTATGACCTGTAGTACCAGAATGCCACTTTAACTAGTATTGAACAACACAATAACACAAAATGCCATTACATGGGTAATCTGCTCCTCGCAAGTGTTATTTGAACAAATTAACCATTGGACACAAAACCAATCAACAGAAAAGGCGATCAAAATGAATCTGTTAATGGATCTAATGTTAAAAGCAGATACCTCAGTTACTCTCTGGCACCGCTCTTGATCATTGGAAAGTACTGCACCAGCTAAGCCGTAACTACATAAGAAGGTAAATAAAATATCTCTCTTTAAATTTACTAATACTTAAAGCTACACAACTCATTCATCTAGAAGGTGATATTCATCCTTCAAAATAAAACCTGCATACTATACCCATTACAGTACAAGCCATCAAAGATTATATGGAGATCAGGGGTCCAATATGTAATAACACAAAATAACATGCAATCTGAGAATAAGCAGGACTTAAGGTGCAGAATAATTGCCTGCTTATCAGCAACAATGATAAAGACGGAAAATAAATGAGAATAAAAATTACATGGCATGAACACAGCAAGATGGAAAAGATAGCTTACTGGGTATCATTTGCTAATTCAATAGCTTCCTCTTCAGAACTGAATAGTTTAACACAAAGAACCGGTCCAAACACCTCCTCCCTCCATATTTGCATAGATGTGTCAACATCAGTTATGATAGCTGGTTCAATGAAGTACCCTTTCTCTAGATGCTGTCATATGTAGCAAAAGATTAAAGGGGGGGAAGGAAACAAAGATGAACACTCCAAAAATATTAATTTTTTAAACATTCAAGTACTATGTACCTTGGGACGAGAACCCCCAAATAGAATTGTAGCACCCTCACTCTTGGCAGTTGAGATGAATTTCTTGATCTTCTCCAACTAAAAAAAGGAAACAAGACGCTTATTATGTAATATTCCAATTCTTTTGATCAATTTATAATTAACTGGGAGGTATATTAATGCACATTAAAAAAGGAAAACAAGGCATCATACAACTAAGCAATATTTGAGGTGGGGAATTTTCTATCAACAAGTACCTGGCCTTCACTGACAACAGGCCCCAGCCTACAGCCTTCTTCAAAAGGATCTGATACTTTGATGTTTTTGGCCCATGTAACCAGTCTGTCCATGAATTTATCAGCTATACTTTTCTGCATATTTTGGAAAAAACAAAAACTCTTAGAACTTGTAATAAATGAAGCATGCAAGCTTTTAATTTTCATATGGCTGAATCAAGGTTTTAAATAGCGGATAGCGGTCCGTAGCGGTGCGGGACTAATTTAGCGTTTAGCAATATAGCGGCGATATAGAGAATTACTAATATAATTACATGAGTATCAATAACTATCAAATACCAATGCACTGATGCATAAGAGCATAATAACTGTCATGATAAATTGACAAAAAAAACAAGCTTATTTCAAAAGTAAAAGCAATTAACATTTAAAAAAATCAACGCTATATCTGATGTATCACCGCTATATCCGTTATATTCTCTATATATGCTATATCCGTTATATCGATAGTGTTTAAGAAATATCTTGCGCCCAAGCCAAAATTTCCGCTATTTCCGCTATATCGACGCTATTTAGAACCTTGGGCTGAATAGATATTTAAATTAATAAAAACACAATGTCAATGAATTAATAGAAATAAGAAAACCTGCAAACCAATATACTGGCAGTACCAAAACGTATATTATATGGAGGAGGTTAGAAGTTACATAGTATATAGAACTTTTCAGATCTGCACTCGTAAATCACATGTTCACTTTTTCATTTTTCTGTTTTAATAAAATGTAGGACTGCAAAATTTTCCTTGACGTCAATCAAGCTTCCAAAGGTATGATATGAAATGCTATAAAGATGAAACCAGAAACTTACATGTAAAATAAGCCGAGAAGTAGCACTGCATATTTGTCCATTTGTCCAGAAGCACCCAAATAATGTCCATTCAACAGCTGTTTTCAATTGTACAATAATTGGGCATAAGCATTGATAGAATGCATCTTACACTCAGAGAGAGACAGAGAGAGAGAGAGAGAGACCTTTGTCAATATCGACATCATCAAAGACAATGATCGGACTTTTGCCACCAAGCTCCAAGGAAACAGGCTGAGAAAACTCAAAACAAGTGTGTCAGAGAAACAACCTCACAATAGTTAGGCCCATTTGCAAATAAAAGATATAACAGGTCGCAGGAGTTCTGGTGGTAGGCTGCAAGATTTAGCAATTTAACAAATATTCAAAATAAAGCACAATCTAGTGGTGATTCCTTCATCACTCTAGTGGAATTAAAAATACTGGGTTTTTCAAGTTTAACTGTTTTTCAGGCTCATTCTGTCAGAAAACCTGGCTCATATCTTCAGCCAAAAAGTGAAGAAACAATAGCCTATGATATGTTACAAGGACTTTGGTCTTTATAACATGAAAATAGTTGATAAAACAGAACACTGTAGCCTCTTTTATTCGTGGCAAACTTTAAATGACCACAATGACACTAAGGACAGCTAAAGCACTGCTCAATCATTTTTATTTATTAATTTACAGATATGATCACAAAGAAGATACTTTTCACAAACCTTGATCAGCTGAGCAGCAGCTGTCATAATCTTTCTGCCAGTTTCCGTGCTCCCTGTGAATGCAACCTAAAGCAATAATACACTTGAATTAGATCCAACCATTTTCTTGCTAGACCTTACCTGAACTAATGAGTAATGAAAAACATAATAATAAGTAATTAAGTATCATACCTTGTCAACATGTGGATGTGATGCTATAGGTGCACCAGCTTCAGGCCCCAATCCTGTGACTATATTTAATACACCAGCTGGGAGCCCTACTTCTCGACATATGTCAGCCAGTTCCAGGCAAGTTCTGATATTGCAGAAAAAACGCAGGTATTAATATATGAAACCAGGATTTCTCTGAATAAAGATTACAGCATCTTTTAACTCTTACACTGAGGACAACTCAGAAGGCTTCAGCACAGCAGTGCAACCAGCAGCTAAGGCTGGAGCAACTTTCCATGCAGCCATCAACAGTGGATAGTTCCTTCAGGAAAAAGAAAATAGGGTTTGAAGGTGTAATAGAAATTGTGTCCGGTGGTAACAAAAAATGTGTTCTTGGTTCAGAGATCATTTATGTACCAAGGTGTAATAAGCCCAACAACACCAATTGGTTCCTTCAACACATACGACTTGAAGGTTTCCATGGGAAGAGATACCGGGGCCTTCTGCTTTGCATCCAGGCCTTCACCAAGACCAGCATAATACTCAAAACACCCAGCAACATCATCCTGGAAATTTTAAGAAAATTAGCAGGCAGCAGCTAGTTTGTAATATATTTAAATAGCGATTGCAAAACTTCCAGGAAAAAGCCTAAAGGTACCATATCCCATGCTGCTTCATCAAGAGGCTTCCCACAATCAAGTGCTTCTAGCTTAGCCAACTCAGATTTCCTCTCAGTTATCTGCATTCAAATGGTTAAGAGCACTTTCATCAGTCAAAATCTACAGTACAAAATACTGGGATTTCACCAGTTAAGTCACTATTGCATGCATGTGGTATTGTGGTTGCACCAGATGTATTTTGGTGGGATACCAGGAAGATGACAATTTTTCTTTTCTATTTTCCTTGGCTTGTCCGGTGTTTAGTTGTCATGCCATTAAAGTTTCATAAAAAGGTCAGGCTTAACTTCAGCAACCACACATCAAGATCACGCAGAACAAAAAATTATTACAAATAAACTCACTGGTTAGATACAGTACCAATATGGTAGTCCTTTGTGAGGTATGGAGTTTACACAAATCAACTAAACCAATATAACAAATCAGGGCTTAAGTTGATCATTCACTAGTACCAACAGTTAATACCAAATATCCAAAATTGCACTTGTAGTTTAAAAGGATAACTCAAGCTACTAGTGAACCAAACAAGTAAACCTATTGTATGTGCAATTGGATACTAGTTAGAAACTTATCATGTCTAAAATCTAAATGTTTAATGCAAATTTGCCAAGCAGTATTTTATTACTGTTTCAGTTCAGCATCCTATACTAATTCAATATGTTAAATATTTTATTTCAAAATTGCATCCCATATTAGATATTGTTTGTATCACAATCCATGGCTCAGAACATCCATCCACTCGAGCTTTGAGGAAGGCAACTTTGAATTTAAATACAGCATGGTAATTAGTAACACATCTTTTCTACTTTAGATCCGTAATTAATCCACTCAAGTGAAGGACTTCAAAACACTACGAATTCTAGTAGAGATGACTCTAGTTACTTTATCTAGATAGAGAAATACTAAGAGCACTAAAAAAACTAAACAAGTGACTGGAGAACAAGAGAAAGGAACCTTGGCAGCGATCGCACGAAGATACTTAGCGCGATAAGCACCAGGCGCGCGTGCCCAGTCACGTCCCTTATTTCCGGTAAGGGCTTTCCGAGCTGCCTCTACCGCTAGATCCACATCCTCAGCCGTGGCCGCAGGAATATCCCCTAATTAATCCCACAAATCACAAATTAAAATTCTAATCTCGAATAGATCATGAACAAAAAACAAAAAACGAGACGAAATCGGAGAGGAGTGTCGTGACACACCGATGGCGACCTCTGTAGCGGGGTTAATTACAGGGATCCTCTTTTTTAGCACTGGTTCTCTCCATTCTCCATTGATGAAGAGTTGGCGACACGGGATCGAGGCCATTGCTGATAGTTAGAGAGGAAATTGATGGATATAGAAGGCGGTATAAAAGAGAATAGAAAGCTTGAATTTTAGGGGTTTTAAGTGGTCTGGTTACAGATTAGTTCCTGTTTCCTGTATATTTCTCTGACGAAATATTACTATATTCTTAACTCTTTGATGTGGCGCAATCTTAGTGGCTAAATGACGGCACGTCAGAATGAGGTGAAAGATCGTATCATTCATATAGGCAAGGTTCATTTTCCCTTTAAAGTAGCGCAAAAAGGTAACACTTAAAAAATCTTTTGAAAATATTTTTTAATTAAGCGTGCTAAACGATGAAATTTTCTAAAGAGGGCTGGTAAGTTCCCAAATGTTTGTCCCAGAAAAATTTCATACCGAGCTATGGGATTCGTTATTTATGGGTGTAGGTTTCTAAATCGGGATATTGTACAATTTGTCCTTCCTTGAAAATGTTGAATCAAATTATCCTTTTTTCTATGTTTCAACAAAATGTTCTTGTGGAACCCACAATTTCCTCTGTTCACCCTCCACGAAATCGGATATGATGTTGTGTGGCACCGGTGTAGTGCAGCACGTGGGTCATTCGATTTTTCTTAATTGCATTAAGATTCATGCTAAAATTTAAAGATCCTCTTGTTTCTCATCGTTGACAATCAATCGCGAGCTGACGATCGATCCATATTGTTTATTTCCTGTAGCGTGGTGTTGCGCTACAGTAGATTTGGATCCCTCATTCACCTGAATCCAAATCATCTACAGTAATTTATATTTTGTATTGACAGGTGACTCGATTCAAACCGTCTGACTTAAATCACGAACAATATTTTTACGCTCGGACACGTTTTTTATTGATTTTATTGTAGCGAATAAAATATATTAACGTAGAAAATCCATATTTCATTCACTGTAATCTAGTATCAACAGTCTTGTGAGTAAAAGTAAAAGCTTTCAAATAAAAGTCAAATAATTAATCATTTGTAATAATAATTATCAATCAATATATCATAACAACTTGATAGGCACATCCGTTGGTTGTCAGAGAGGTTCTAAAGTATGAAGTGGAAATATGACTTCAAGATGATATGATATATCAAATATACATCAAGAATACAAAATAATTAATTTATTCTTATAAAACAGATCAAATATAAGATTGATATTTTTCATTAAACAAATTATATTTTAATACTTTTAATGAAAGATAAAATAGATATTTTATAAGTTTAAAATGAATTCTAATATAAAAAAAACAATAAAATGAGTAAATTTATGAGTTTTTTTAAATTTCGAGGAAGAAATACGTCTTTTTGATATTTTACAGATACCCATTAAAAGCTGTTAAGGTGATGCATGTTGGATTAAACTCATCTCCTGTTTGACAATTTGCAAAACAATTAAGTACTAACCTTGTACATGAGTTTTGGTGAAGATACAGGTTAAAACAGGTACATACTTATGTCAAACATTGCTCAAACATGCTCTAGAGTCAAAACAAGCTCAAGTCATCAAAGAAAGGCTTCACAGTGCCAAACAGAGCACAACATTACCATAACGCTCCAGAACCCGTCACAATGGGTCAGGAGGAGAGAGAGGCAGTAGCAGCTGAAGTTTCCTGAGCGCAGCGTTACTATAACGCTTGGCCAATGCGTCATAACGCCTCCTAACCCGTTATAACGGGTTCCCCAAGCGTTATAACGGGTTTCTGCAGAGATTGGCCCACAGGACAGCTGCACAAGGAAAAAAGAGCATTTTTGGAAACTGCTCAAGGCGTTATAACACCTTTCCTAATGTGTTATGGACTATGTGTAACGCCAGAGAGTTATTTGAAGGTTTCAAGATCTCAAAAAGTGCCCAGTCTATATAAATGATGCAGAAACGAACTAGCAGGGTATCAAACATCCCCTACAAGCTTCTAAGCATCAAATTGAGCACAACAAAGAGTCTAATTCAAGTCTCCTCTAGCTACCTAACCTAGAAAGTATTAGGATAGCTTCTATTCTCTTATTGTCGATTAAAGAACAAATCCTTAGCTAGATTTTAGCCTTTAGTGCATCACATTTGTGTTGTCAAGTGGTGCATCCATGTCCTTGATTGTGTTGTCAATCAGACTTTTTATCGTGTAGTGTGGTGTTGTCCCATACATTGGTCTAGGAGAAGAAGATTGACTTGCTTGTTTAGAAGAAGTCAAAGATCGGCTTCGCACTTTGTAAAGAACACTCGTTTTATAGTGAAATCGACCCGGAAGGAAGATTTTGTTCCGAAAGATCCGTGGACGTAGGTCTAAGTTGATTGATAGGTCGAACCACGTTACATAGCATGTTCTCTTGTTCTCGATTGCTTTCTCTCCACTCTCTCTCTCTCTCTTTCTTTATTACTTTACTCTTTGTTGATTTGTGACTTGTTCTATTACTTCTAGAAATTGCTTGCTCTATTTCTTGGCTAGGTGATTAAGGTCTAAAAGCTTTTAATTTGAAATTGTTGATTGAAAACGTTTCTGCCTAGTAAATTGACCTTAGTCTTGCGCTTTAAGCCCCAATTCTAATTCTAACAATTGGTATCAGAGCACATAGGTTCGTACCTAGCAAAGCACCAAATTCTTGTTAGTTCTTGATTTTGTGAAATATGACTCAATTGAAATTTGTGAAAGAACCCCCGGTCTTTGGAGTAGGTTGCAAGAACTTTTCATTTTGAAAAAGGTGTATGGTAAACTATCTAAGCTTGCTTAAACTTTGGAAAATAGTTGAAGATGATTGGATACCAAAGTATGAGTAAAATGGTGTTACCCTTACCAAAGAATCAAAAAACTTTAAGTACACTAATGACAATGCTATGAATATAATCTTAAGTTCAATTCATGAGTCAATTGCCTTATCTCTCACACATTCATATAATGCTAAGGAAATATGAAATGTCTTAGTTCTTAGGTATGAAGGGAATGAATATATGAAAAAGACTCGAAATGTCGGATTAACAATAAAGTTAGAAAATATGAAATTCGAAGATAACGAGTCCTTTGAAAGTCTCTATCATAGACTCGTTTCTCTAAGAAATGAATTTGTAGAAGTTGGTTCTAACATTTGTGATGAAGATCTTGTAGGTAAACTCTTGAGAATGGTGTCCAAGAAGCTCGGATGGAATGGCACCGTGAGCTCTATAGAAGATTTACAAGCTAAAGAACTTACCTATCAATCCGAAGAGGTGTACGCTCAACTTTGCTCACACGAGAAGAATCACAAGGAAGTAAAGAGCACAACCTCAACAGAAACCTTGGCTTTACCGGCTCAATCTTCATTTAATCCACCTTATAAGTTCGAGTCAAGTGAAGTCATATATCAAAACCTTCACCAAGTTCTCTCTAAAGACAAGGACCTTCTTACCAAGATAGTGAAAGAATGAATAGAATTCGAAAGGAAAGTAAATGAGGATAGACTAACTCAAGGCAAAAAAAAGTTGTATGTCTATCTTGCAACAAGGAACGTCATAGCATTCAAAAAATTTATATAATCTTTCCTCAAAGAAGAAGACCACAAGAAGGATGATTTAAGAAGACTAACAAGAGAGTCATGCAAGCAACTTGGCTAAGCGAGTTCGAAGAAAGTGAAGATGATGAAGAAGAAGTAAATCTTCAGAGAGGAGATGTGGACAATAAGTTAGCCATCATCGGAAAGAAACCAAAGACATGATTGGAGATTGTGCTTGAAATCGTAAAGGAACAAGGGATAACAGATCGGGAGAAGATTCACATTTTGAAGAAAATGACTCAAGTTAAGGACAATTATGCAAAAGAACAAGAAGAAGCTCTAATGAGAGGTGAATTCCCAAGAGTAGTCATCACCAACAAGATAGAACATCCTCAATCACCCACAAAAAATGATGGTGATAAGCAAGTCGAGAAACATTTGAGTCTTACTAAATTGGATGATCAAGCGCAAAAGACAACTACTAAATCAAAGGCCAAGACTACAAGCACTCGAGAATTGGAGGCCCCTAGCCGAGCTAATACGATAGTCTTTGACCTTTCTAAATTCCATGATGACATTAGTGACGATGAGTCTTGTGACTTGAATGAAAGACAAGAATCTTTCAATGTGACCAAACCTAAAGAATTGCTTGTTGAGTCCAAAAAGTCTTTAGATGTTAAGGATGCTATGATTAATGATCTAAAATCGAAAATTGAAATGCTACAAGGTAGGATAAATGACATTGAGACCAAAGCCAATTTTGAAAAAGAAAAGGAATTGAAGGAAGCACATCCTTGGACTTCTAAATTTGTTAAGTTTGTTAAATCTTCAAACAATGACACTAAAATTGACTATGACAAAATGTATATTGGTCAAGGTCCACATGATAAGATCGGTCTTAGATTTGTAAAAGAACAACCCCCTAAAATTGAAAAGCAATCCAAGACTAATAACAAACCTATTCGAGATAAGAATCATGCTTACAAGTATGACAAAAGATACAATAAGAAGACCAAGTTTACCAAACCTAATTCTAGAATGGTGGTACACAAAGCTAGAGTTAGAAATGATTATAGGACTACCAACCAACGTAGAACTCAACCACCAAAACTCTATGTTAAGGATATGTATGATAGATTTCATGAGCTACACAATAATAAGAAACTTGGAAATAATTTTGAAAGAAAAAGATTTGTAAATGCTTTTCAACCAAGACCTAACCCTAGAAATACTATGAACAATCATAAGGTTTTAGTAGCAACTTTCAAAACAGGAAATTCTACATGAATAATCAATCAATATCTCATCCAAAGAACATAAGAAACTTTCATGACAAATATAAATTAGTGATGAGTTATTGAAAACCAATTAACAACAATAACAATGGTCATAGCAATCTTAACTCTAAGACAATATTTTGCTCGTTTTGTTTGAAATTTGGACATCATGAACGTTTTTGTCATTTTAGAAAAGATACATTTGTGGAACCACTTGCACTTCCTAGCACAAGTGGTACCAAATCCATTATCTGGAGAGTCACTAGACTTCCTCCCATTTGATCATCATTTTGTATATTAGTTTGAGGGGGAGTCGTGTAGTAAAATGTATAATTCAATGTATCATTTTGATTGAATTATATGTTTTGTGAACTTTAATTGATCTTTATATCCAAGTCACAATCTTGTCTGACCATTTGCATGAGCATGAGCATGAGCATCATTTGACAGCTGAACTGAACCCTATAAATTTAAATAATAAATTTGGAGCATAGCAGCAAATTAAAACTGAACAAATAGCAAAAAATTATACCTAACGTTATACAAAGCGTTGCAACGGGTTAGAAGATCAAAACTAGCTGTTAGAAGAGATTAAATGATTAGAGCATTACAACAGAAGAGAGAGAGGCGTTATAATGGCTGGAAACCCGTTATAACGGCTGAGAATCCATTATAACGTGTTGGCAACCCGTTGTAATGGGTTGCTGTAACGGTTGGCTAATAACTGCCTATTCAAGACTTCTTCTTCTCCAAACTTACTCAAATTGCAATCTCTTGAGCGAAATTCAACTCTCAGACAGTTACTAAACTAATATCTCCTCAAGAAAACTCAATAAACTTCCTTATTCCTCAAACCAAGATGTTTTTCAATACAATCCTTGCACTTCTCTTTCTCATGACACCAAGTCCTCATAAGTCTCGAAAATTGGTGGCAAAAAAGGCAACCATTTTCACTCAAGTCAGAGTTCAGATTGGAGAAGGTGAAGGGTCTAGACAGCAAGTTTGTGAGCGTTCACTACGAACAAGGAAAGAAAAGCAAAAGGCCCCTCAAGAATAACCTTCAAGGCCCACAGGGAGACAAAACCTATGGAGATCTCCTCTACAAATCGATTCTTGTTCCGTACTCCAAAATACTTCAACAAATTTATGAATAAGTTTAGAAACCGTAAGATCTCAAAGCCTTATTTCTTAAAAATAAACAATGAGAATATGTTAGATGGTCAACCTTAGATTATTGTTCGAGACTATTGAATTTTGGCAATGGCAATTAATCATAGAATGTGGCCTTATGTATCAAGAATTGCCAATACGGGTACTTTATGCCAATATGAGACCTACAAGTCAACAATGGAGAGTTACAACCTACATATGTGAACAATAAATAGTTAAATACCCATTGCCATTGATACCATCTGTGAAGTTTTTGGTATCTCAAATGTGGGAGATGAGGTGTACCCATTTAGGGTTTAACCAAGTGATGCCGATGAATTTGACTACAAAACTTGGTTTGATGTACCACAAATCGTCGTCTTCAAGGTACAGTGTGAAGGATGTGTATTTTGAAAGTTACTTTTTTAATGAATTATGTATTGTTCGTGATTTAAAATGTTATCATACATTTTTGTTCCTTGAGATTAACATGTTATATCTTTAGAAGTGTTCAAGAAGATGCGCTTGATCTTGAACCATATAACTCTTCAGATGAAAAACATGTAATCTTAAATATGTTCACAATCAAGATAATTAAGGAGGAACATTAATTATCGTATAAGATTGTCATGTCAATTAAAGTACATTGCAGTTCTATAAATGTTGATGAGTGATTATCATTTAATGACATGAATATATAAAATGTTTATTATATATTGAACATGACCTAATGAGATGGAGCATTATATGGATTGTGTTTGTGTCATTAATGTTTCCATAGTGTTTTTGAATCTTAGATATGAGATGTATAGATTTCTCACATGAAAAGTTTATAATGTGATTATTATTTAAAAACTATCTCATGAAAGGAATAAAATAGTAATTCATTATTTATGACTTGTGCGGGAGAAATTTATGTATCAATATTATCATTGTCCCTCAATTAATTTGAGTTATGATATTACTGGGCCCCTTGGTAAAGTGGAATTATATTGCATGCAATATAACTAATGTAGTTATAGTTATAATTCACTTGAGAGATCAAGAAAAGAATATAATGCAAAAATAACACGATCCTATTTTGCATATCATTCATAATATCATGCGACAAGGATAGACACAAATTTAAGTGGATAGAAAAATAATAATTACTATGTGATTTGGGTGACTATAATGTAATGATAGAACCTCTTATAGTCAATAATATAAAATATTTTATATTATATCTCAAGACGACATAGATCCTTTGTAAGGTCACACCAAATGAATAGAAACAACCAGTGTTTTGCATTTTATATGATGTATTTCTTTTCAAGATATATTAAATAAAATACATGTGATAAAATGATAAAATAAAAAAATGTCATCATATGACATGCTTAGTCGATAAATAAATTTATGAGAATATGTGAGTATTATTTGATATAATGTTCGAAAAACGTTATAATAATAATATGAATATCACATATAGAATAATATAATTATATTATTGAATCGTAAATTTATTTATTTAAACTCATTGCAAGATATGATTAAAGAATAACAAGAGAAGGCTATTACATTAGTGTAATTAATTCAAATTAGCACTAAAGGTTGCCCTAGGGTTTGGCTATATAAAGGGATGTGTTTGAGATGAAAAAAATGAATTTTTTCTCTCTTTTGCTACAGTACCGTGAATAGTGTCGCCCCCTCCATCTTCCTCTCTTGTGTGAAGAAAAGAAACCCTCTCTTCTCCTCTTTATCTCTTACATAGTTTAGCCATCAAATAAACTAGTTTTTCCATTGAAGAATGAAGAGCTAGGTGGTTGGATCTAAGCTTTAAACCATACATCTATCTATCTAAGAGGTGTATTGGTTTGTTGTTTAGCTTCAAGGTGAACCAAGAGGTTGGAAGGTGCTTCCAAACCCGGTGAAGAAGACGACGGTTTTTCCAAGAGATCTAGAAGAGAAACCGACTTCTCTCTATCAAGAGATTTGACAATCTCTTTAGGTATAAAATCTTTAACCTCTTGTGTAGATCATAAATAAGATTACTAGTTATTTATTTGATGCACATGAGGTGCTTGATGAAATGTTTATGTGTAGTTTGCTTGCTATTGTCATAAAATAAGGTAGATCTTGTGTATTGAGTCACATGGAGGAGAAAAATTTTAATTTTCTACCTCTTGAACTTACACATGAAATACCAACACAGTGGACTGTCAGAATCTTCACCAGCGCCATGACTTCTTGCCTTCTTGGTGTAGTACTACTTTCTTGAGTTGCGACAATGGATGTGAGTCCATGAGGGTTGGGATCATGTTGCATACGCTCTTCAACATCAATCCAATCTTTCAAGCACACAAGTTGCTCGAAACGTGTTGCACCCAATTTGGTGCGTTTGTCGGTCAAAATTCTACCCGCCGAACTGAAACATGATTTGAAAGGTATCGTTGACACGGGCATTGCATAAACGTCGTGAGCCATCGTTGCCAAACACTGGATATGTGCCGAAATCGTCTTCAATGCTTCCCAAACAGTAACTCAACAGTTCGTTGGTGTTGAGCATTTGAGGTTCATCGTCCAATAGCTAGCTAAGCAAGCCCGAAGAACTGATGCTACTGTTTGTAATAAAAAGAAATTTAATTCTGATTACTAAATATATTGAGAGTTCAAAAATTACTAAATTTATTGCATTCATACTTTCGTGTGCGAGTTGTCGAAGAAATCATCCTTGAGACATGTCGAGCATTGTAAACGCCAAACATCTCGTCGAATAAAGCATTCACTTCGGCTTTTGCTGTATCATATGGTAAGTTCAGATTCTTCTTGTACCTCTGAAGCAATATTATAGTGTACTTCTTTTTGAAGGCCGGATGGAGACAATTCGCGATATGGTGATAGGAGGTACTTCCTCCCAGTACTTGAGAAACTTCTCTTTCATTGCATCAATGATTGGAGTTAAATTGGGGTCAAGCTCTTTTACATCTTCAAGCTGACGATAGACCTTGAAGAATGGAAAAAAAAACATGTAAGTTTATATGAGCATGAAAGTTTGATGGTTGCCGGAAAAAACATGTAAATTGGGGTCAAGCTCTTTCATTACGTACCTTGGTGATGCAATACAAATGGTGAAGCAACTCTTGTGCCGATGGTCTATACGAGCATGAAAGTTTGATGGTTGCCGTGAAAAAAACATGTAGAAAGTTTCTTCAATTTCTCCAGTTGGTCCCATTCTTCCTCGGTGAGCATCAGTTGTATCCCTCAGTTGAGTTGCGCAACATTTCATTTATTGCATTCTTGTACGGTAAACAACGGTGGAACATTCTATATGTGGAGTTCCAACGGGTATCAACATCCCATGGAACCATCAACTTACTCAAACCCAAACGTGAACATAATGCATGAAATTCTTGTTTTTTAATATTATTTGAATAAATACGATGAAGACCATCTTTGAATTTAAAAATTAACTCTTTTATACCTTCAGTTTTCATACCCACTTTCACGATGAGATTTAGAATATGACATGCACATTTTTGATGAAATAATCTCCCATTCATTATGGAGTTTAATGAACGTATAAAATAATCAATAGATTTAATATTGTTGCTAGCATTGTCAAAAGAAATTGAAAAATCTTGTTTTCTAAATCCCTTTTTAAATTAAATTCATGCAAAATGTTAATTATGGATTGGTAAATAACGTGTACGTCGTACGGATAATCCAGGTTACGAAAACATAGAACTCGTTTCTGCAAAAGCCAGTTGTCATCAATATAATATGCTGTAATACATAAATATCCTAAACCATGCTTACATGCGAACCAACAGTCAGATGTGATAGATACATTACAGTTGGCATAACAAAAAATGGCTAACAATTCGTTTTCGTTTCTAAATATTGTTTCTTAATTTCGTCCACCATTTTGCGATGGTGAAATTTCTTGTATAATAGTTGGCCACAAACTTTTACCATTAATCTGGCAAAACTAGAACAACAACCCATACTAATTGGTTGTTCTTTATGGGCAATATACCTAGCAAATTCACTTAACATTCTCTTTTCATCGTACTTGGCCAAGGTCCTCGTACCGTTTGGGTTAATAGTACTTTGGACTAACCGTTGGTCAGGTTGATCTTGTGGTTCCTCACCTTTTTCAGTATATTTGTCAGCATGTTTTATAAATGAACTTAATCCACTAGATTTCTCGTAAGTGTAAAAACCTGTACAACCATTTACCTTGCACCTCAAAGTCGAAACAGTTCCGCTAGCATCCTTCGTTGTTTCATAGTAACGCCACTATTCTGCATCGTATTTGGGCGCGACCATTTTCCTCTTCTTCTTTTGTGGCGGGTTCACTTGTGCTTCTTGAATGTCTGGTGATGGCTCTGACGATGGAGGGACAATTTCGTCGACAAACGAGGCCACGTGTCTTGCTGTGATGGGAGGTTCTTCAGTTTGAATCATTGGTGTAAACGAAGGGGTTTGAGTCTGTAGAAGATTCTCTTGCTGTGATAAGTAGGGATGATGAGGGTATAATGGGAGGTTTGCATGTCGGGGAGGGGGTACGATACTTATGGTGGGTTTGTACTTGTAGGTTGTTGATAATAATATTGTGGATGTGTTTCGGGGTTTGTGTTTGCATATTGTGCTTGGGGGCTCTTAGCCACAAAAGTTCAACACTCATCCTGTGTACGAGGTCTTCAACAGAATTAGGTGTCGAGTTAGATGAAGATGTCATATCTGAAATAATAACAGAAAACAGCTATCATGCTGTTATTGAAAAAAAACTAAAAAAAACGTAGGCAGAATTTCCTTCCAGCCATATAATAGAAAAAAGAAAAAAAGCACTGGTAATGCCAATATACAAAAAAATAAAAAGGTAGGTGGAATTTCCTTCTAGCCATATAATAGAAAAAAGAAAAAAGTTCCGGTAATAATCAGTGCCAATATACAAAAAAAATGTAGGTGGAATTTCCAACCATGTAATAGAAAAAAGAAAAAGTTCTGGTAATAACCAGTGCTAATATACAAAAATAAAAAATATAGGCGAAATTTCCTTCCAGCCATATAATATAAAAAAGAAAAAAAACTCTGCTAATAACCAGTGCCAATATACAAAAAAATAAAAATATAGGCGGAATTTCCTTTCAGCCATATAATAGAAAAAAGAAAAAAACTCTGGTAATAACCAGTGCCAATATTCAAAAGAGTAAAAATGTAGGCGGAATTTCCAGCCATGTAATAGAAAATTGCAAAATGAAAAACTGAACCATAAAAATGTAACTTAAATGTACCTTTGAATATAGTCGAAGTTGCACAAAAGGATGACGAAATTTGGGTTCTCTTTTACACCGTCCCGAATAAATGTAAATTAACTAAATGTCTAAAATTAATTAATTAAATCTTAATGTATTATAACTTAGAACTTATAAATTAAAATTTTAACAGAGTTTCGTTACTAATTTTGATTAAAATAAAGATGGAGAATTGAGAATTGAGACTTGAGAGAGAGATAGATGATAGTTGATGTGTGAAGGAAGTGAGAGGGTAAGGGTTTATTTATAGAGGGGGTTGAAAATTAAAAAAATTAATTATTTTTTCTGCCATATTTTTTTTAATATTTTCGATTTTTTATTTTTTTTATTTTTTTTGAGTTGGAAATGACACAAAGTGACATGGGAATGATACAAAGTGACATGAAAATGACACAAAGCCTTTATTCTCGGGTTCCACGAGTTTAACACGGGTTCCACGAGTTTGTCAAGGGTTTCGCGGGTTTAACACGGGTTTATCACGGGTTAGCACAGGTAGGGAAGATTCACACGGGTATGCCACGAGTTACCACGGGTTGGACGGGTTCCTGGCGGGTTTGCCTCGGGACGAGTTGGGTCGGGTCACGGGTTAGGACAAGTTTGGGGGAAAATGGGGCTCCCCACCCGTCGTAGATCCGCGAATTTTTTTCCACGGGCCGGGGCCGGTCGACCCGTCCGGGTTTTTTTAATACTCTAAGCCTAAGTTGATTGATAGGCCGAACCACGTTACATAGTGTGTTCTTTTGTTCTCGATTGCTCTCTCTTCACCCACTCTTTCTCTTTATTACTTTGTTTTTTGTTGATTTGTGATTTGCTCTATTACTTCTAGAAATTGCTTGCTCTATTTTTTAGCTAGGTGATTAAGGTCTAAAAGATTTTAATTTGAAATTGTTGATTGAAAACGCTTCCGTCTAGTAAATTAACCTCAGTCTTGCGCTTTAAGCCTCAATCCTAATTCTAACAATGCATATTGTGGCATTGCGCAATGAGGCTACCGTTGTAGCATTGCCCCAACCCAAATTATAGATTTTAGAAGAAGAAATACATGATTTCATAGATCTTTGAAGAATAAATATGTAATTATGTGTTTTGAAACAAAAAATATGTAATTTTATATTTTTTGAAAGACATATAAAATTCTTCTGAAATTTTAATGAAAAAAATTTGGATACTCTAAAAGATGGGTATACTGGAGACTCTAGTTATCTAGGTCGTTAAGTTCATCGAGACTGGTGAAAAGTTATTTTTTTGAAAACACAACAAATATTTGCTTTTCACTAATCTCGATGAATTGAACGATACAAATAAGCTAGAGTATTCTTTATATTCATCTTTTGCAGTACCAAGTTTTTGCCAAATTAATTCATGAAACTAAACACATTATTTTCTGGAACAGACTCATTTCGGGCGTAACTAGCCAACAATCGGAACCATATTCTCTGGTGCACATTTTTTGCACCAGCGGAGTGCGCCTCAATCTGAGCCGTCAGATTTAAATCAGACGTTTCTGATTTAACAATTAAAAATCTCCTGTATTATATCATTAACTGTTGAGCGTCCGATCTTTAATCCAACGATTCAAATTGAGGCGCATCCTCTGGTGCAAAAAAAGTGCACCAGAGGATATTTGCTTCAACAGTCTCTCTGGCTCAGTCCCTGTTTGGCTGTTCTGGTAACACTACAATATCTATCTGGAAGTTTTCCGGCTCCCCACTTCCCCAGTTTGGTGGATCGACGGGCCACTGGACCCGCGAGAGAGTGGAATCACCGCTTTTTCAAATTTCAAAAAAACGAAGAAAAAGGAAACAGCAAATTGCCACAATCGACGTATAGAAACCGAACCCCAATTATAGTTACTCTTTCTTTCCCGCTCAATCTGTCCAGGTCGATTCCGATTAAACGGCAATGGCCGCACCGGAGGCGATAATGGAGTGGCTACAGAGAGAAATGGGGTACCCTTATCCCCCTCCCTCGCAGGAGCTGCTACGCAAGATCTGTCGTGGCAACATGGTACCTGTCTGGAACTTCCTTCTCCGTCGTGTCCGGTCCGAGCACACCGCTTCTACAGCGCGGCGGAACATCATGGTGCATGGTGTGGAGGTAGATAAGAGCCTGGGTAGGAAGTCAAGGGAAAAGGGTGGCAAGGGTTTTGAGGAGGCTGAGAGGAGAGAGCGGGATCTGGCGGAGGAAGAGGTGGAGAGGCTGAGAGGAATTGTCAGGACGCAGAGGAAGGATTTGAAGGGCCGGATTGCGGAGGTTGCGAGACTGGAGGCTGAAAGGAAGAGAACAATTGATGAGAGGTCCAATGCAAGGTTTGCTAGAGTGAACTTCTCTTTGTTGAATTTAGTTTGCTTTTATGCTTAAAAGTTTCTTCAGTGCCTATTTTAGAGAATTTTGGTGGGGCGAAATAAAGGGTTTTGATTCTGAATTTGACTGAGTGAGCAGAAGGTAGCTACATTGCTCATGCATTTGTTTTGTAGGTTTGAGATCAATTATTGCTCTTTGTTAGAAAATTAATATCTGGCTGTAGATGCTGCAGCGTGTTCCGAATTATTTCTTCCATCTATGCTTGGTTTCATACTGATAGCAAATTTAACATTGCAATTAGTATTTAGACTTATTTGTTATTTCTGTGCTTATTTCTTTTGCTTTAATGAATTAGGCATAGGCATGTCATGCTTGAGGCATATGACCAACAATGCGGCGATGCATCAAAAATATTCGCGGAGTATCAAAGGCGCATTCATCAATTTGTCAACAAAGCAAGAGATGTGCGTAGACTGAGCACAGGCACCTCAATGGATCCTACGGACAATCTCCAATCACCACTTGTGAAAGAGCCTCTTTACTCCACAGTTAAGGTCAGTAGCAAGTTCTCTGATGACCTTTTTCTCTCAGAGACTTCTCCTGAAAGAAGTATTAGAAAGGCATGTGATACAATTGCTGGGTCCATGATTGAGAGAATACGTATCTCTTTTCCGGCATTTGAAGGGAATGGAATTAGTTCAACTTGTCAGATGGAAGTTGCTAAGCTGGGATCTGACATGGATGGTGAGATACCAGAGGATGTAAATGGTGTTGCTTTGGAAGCACTAAGAAACCCCTCTTTGCTGCTTTACTCAGTCACTATGCATACTTCACGGGTCAAGGCTCTTATTCACAGAGAAACAGAGAAGATTGATATTCGAGCTGATTCAGAGCTTTTGAGGTACTTACTTACAGTGTTCTTCTCTCCTTTATCATAAGGGCAAACTTTAGAAAGAGCTTTTGGTCAGAGCTGTTGTTAAATAGCTTGTGTGTAGTTTTACCTAGGAGAGAAAAAAATGCTAGAGCTTATAACCTGAACGAACTTCTCTGAACCCATCACAAGACTTGATGCAAATTCAGGAATAAATGGTGCCAGAGTTTTCTTTTCTTGAAGCATCACCTAGGTAATACATTCCTTCTAATATTGTTTCCTAGGTACAAGTACGAAAATGATCAAGTTATTGATGCGGCTACTAGTGATGCCAGCTCACCCCTACCATACCAGCTGTATGGCAATGGAAAGGCTGGTTCAGAACTGTCAACGGAAGGAACTTTTGATCAGCTTCTTGAGAGACAGGTCTCTCCATTTGTTTGAATTCCATTTCTTTTCAAGGCTTTTAGCATCTTTATTATCAAGCAACCAGTTAAGTCATTGACACTTAAATTCGACCTCATTTTTTTGTTAATTTTTGCAGAAAGCACATGTACAACAGTTTTTGGAGACGGAAGATGCACTAAACAAGGCTGCAGAAGCTAAAGCCATGTGCCAGAAGCTTTTGAAACGTCTAAATGGAGCCAGTGATACAGTTGTCCTGCCTCAGAAGCATCCAACAGGAAATGTTTCCCACGGGAATAACAGGTCTTTTGAGGTACTTGAAATGTCATAGCACATTCTTATTAGATGCCAAAGATGCCTGGTGCATTATTAATCAATTAAGTACTTACAGTATAAACTTTGATCTGGAAGCTTAAGGTCATTATGATTTGTTGAACTAAGTTGATTTGTTGATACCAACCCTTCTGGTTAGAGACATCTACCCAGGTCATAATTTGGGGTCACATATTTATTGAGCCACTGCAGTACAATTTGTTACTGATAACATGCTCAAGTATTGTATTTATTTCATTTTCCTGGAATCGCAGCTTGATGTCTTGGCCAAAGAAAGGGAAGTTTCTGGCCTGAGAGAGAGCTTGAATACCTTAACCTTGGAGGTAAAACGCCTAAATAAGCTATGTGCAGAGTGGAAAGAGGCAGAGGACTCCTTAAAAAAGAAATGGAAGAAAATCGAGGAGTTTGATGCCCGTCGTTCTGAGCTTGAATGCATATATACTGCTCTTCTCCGTGCCATTATGGTGAATCAATTTCCTTATTTATTATTTTATTTCTATTGTTCATTTGTGAACTGGCATATTTCATAATGCCTTATTTGGAAATCTAGTCACTAGTATTTTGACATTTGGGGTAATTGTAGGATGCATCAGCATTTTGGGAACAACAGCCATTGGCTGCAAGAGACTATGCATCGAGGACAATTGTTCCAGCATGCAAGACTGTGGTTGAATTTTCAACTACTGCCAAAGATCTTATAGAGAGAGAACACTCTGCCTTTGCTCAGAGTCTAGATAATAGCTTATACATGTTACCAGCCACTCCCCAGGTTTGTTGATTCTGACTCCAGGCCTCTGCTACATTTGCCTAGTTCTGAATCGAGTTTGTGTTCATCAGCATGGGATCCTGGTTGTTTAATTAAAGGAACCACATATTATCTTGATTTGTTTTTCTTTCCTGTTGCTTTTGTTATCTACCTCAGCTGTCCATCTAAACCCTGTCCCTTTTTATTAATGCCTTTTTTATTTAAGCAGATAATTTTTTTTATGAAATATGAAACAAATTTACATTAATAGGCTCTTTTGGAGGCTTTGGGTGCAAATGGAGCCATCGGAGCAGAAGCATTTGCAGCTGCAGAAAAGAGTGCAACTGTATTTACAGCAAGGGCTGGTTCTAGAGATCCCTCTTCAGTTCCTTCAATATCTCGCATCTCAGCTACTCTCCGGAATAACATTGGTACGTTTGCCTTAAAAAAATCAGACACTGTTGTCGTTGCTTTTGCGTTTCCATTCTTTCTTCCTTTTCTTTTCCCCTTTTCATCAGCCAACTTATTAATTCTTCCCTCAGGTACAGAAGGCACAGATTCAGCTTTGGCATCAGTTTTGGAGTCGCTTGAATTCTGTCTGAAGCCGTGTGGATCTGAGGCTAGCATCTTGGAGGATTTGGCAAAGGCTATTGATCTGGCTCATACACAAAGGAACCTTGTTGACAACGGTCGTGTTGTGTTAAACCGTGCACATAGTGTACAACAACAATACGAGAGGTACAGATTCTTCTAATTCTGTTGTGCCTGAATTCATGATTCTTTTAAGTTATAGCTTCCTACTTGAACGATAAGAAGGGCCTGATGGTTATGATTCAACCTTTTGTTTTGCTGTCACATCTCTCTTTTTTAGGATGGCCAATTACTGTATGAAATTAGCAGCTGAAGAAGAGAGAGTCATGACAGAAATGTGGTTGCCAGAGCTTAGTAATGCTTATGAGGGAGGTTGTGAAAGCCTTAACAATGACTGTCGTCGTGTCATGGGTTTGGTTAGTTCTATACTCTATGTTCTACATTTTATTGACATTATTCATGTGATGAATTGAGACTACATATCCTTTTTCATTGGACTTACCATTCCTTCAAGTTATTTGTTTGTAGCTTATATTCCTTTCTTAATTGTTTTACATTATCTGTTTAAAAAGTATCATCTTACTTTCTCCATCCTTTTTTATAGTGCTGAGAAATTAGCCTTAATTGTTTTATGTGAAGATTTTTGGCACAATTTTGTTATGGGAAATTTAGTTTTATGTCACTACAAAACTTGAAAATTGTCAAAATGCCATTAAGATTTTTTTTTTTGTCAAAATGTAGTTATGGACACCTGATCTCAATACAAAAAAAGTGATCGGTAGTGACATTTTGACAATTTTCTTTTATGCGTGGCATTTTGACAATTTTGAAGTTTTGTAGTGGCAAAAAACCAAATGTCTCTTTTATTATCTTAATATGTATATTTGCATCTACTAGTGTTCATTTACTACCTAATTCCTGGGTGTATTGTTATTTGTTTTTTTTACAAAAGTAGGCAATTTTGTAATGTCTTTTGCATGCTTGTATTATGTTGTGCAGGTGGAAGAGTGGTGGGAGCAGCCAGCAGCTACTGTTGTAGACTGGGTTACACTTGATGGAGAGAATGTGGGTTCCTGGCTCAACC
Organism: Eleocharis quinqueflora; assembly: GCA_964058865.1. Classification (NCBI taxonomy): domain Eukaryota; kingdom Viridiplantae; phylum Streptophyta; class Magnoliopsida; order Poales; family Cyperaceae; genus Eleocharis; species Eleocharis quinqueflora. Next base: position 192,898 of record CAXKVX010000128.1, on the reverse strand, counting down.
GAGTAAAGAAACTGCAATCGATTTTGTATGAGAGGTCTCGTGACCGACTAGAAGTGGGACGCTAGTAAATTTCTTTGATTGTCTTTCTTATTTGTCTTTATTTCCGGTTTGGTCATTATGTCTAGGAAGGGAAATGGTCCAGCGGTAAAGTTGTCGCCTTGTGACCGGTCATATGTTCGAGTCGTGGAAACAACCTCTTGCAGAAATGCAGGGAAAGGCTGCGTACAATGACCCCAAAGTGGTCCGACTCTTTCCCGAATCCCGCGCAAGCGGGAACTACGTGCACAGGGCTGCCCTTTTTTGGTCATTATGTCTAGATTGTTGTGTAGTCTATTGGTGATGAAAAGTGAAACTGAAATTGAGCTATTTCGTGCCTTGTAAGTTTCAACTCATTAGTTGATAGTTCTTATTTGTTCATACCTATTGGGCATTTTGTTGGTCTGCATAGATCATGGTTGAAACGAAATGGCTCTGATCGGTTGAAATCCTAGTTCATTATGAATTTTTTAATCTTTGCGCTTTTTTGAAATTTCTTGATATCCAGTTTTATGTCTGTGTATATGTCAAGTGATGTACTCAATTTTCATCATTGTTATCTCAATTCTTGAATTCCATTTTCTTATACATGGATTGTATATATTTTACTTTTATCCATTGTCATTCTAAGTACCTAACTTGCTTGGATTGTGGCTGTGCGCTTCACTAGTAAAATGTCTGGATTGGTGACATTGAATATTTGGTGAAAGCATAGAACTTTAGGTGCCACTTCAGGTTCAAAATTTTGGAAATCTTAGCAGCTTGAATAGTTGAATACAACTGTTAGCCCTCAAAATACGAGGACATGATTTTTACATTCTCACTTACAAGATCAGTAAAGTTAGGTTTTGAAAATGGGTGCATTTGGATTGTGTAAGGATTAGTACAAAATAGTGTTATTTAGATTAGTGATTGAAAATAGTGACTATTTTTGTTATTTCGAACAAGATAAAAATAGTGCTAATTTGTTGCTATTCAAGTGTTTGGATTGTATGAAGCATGATTGAAATAGTGGTTGAAATAGTGCTAATTTTAATACTTCCTAATCAAATGCTTGGTGCTATTTTTGCTAACTCAATCAACTTCATGGATTAGCAGATTAACAAATAGCAGTTAACCATAATTTGTTATTTTACGTTTGGATTACAATCGAAATGAAAATAGCACGCTAACCATGGTTAGCAAAAATCTTGTATGATCCAAGATTCCAAATGTAGTACCATTTTATGGTTTATTTCGTTGGAGCGTAATAATCTTGAGAATTTGAGACTTAAATCATTATAAAGAGTATAATGAGCAGTAGTAAGAAGAACTGTTACGTTTTCTAATTTGCGTTATTTTTTTGTTTCTTATCAGCTTGCATATGGCAAGATATTAAATAGAAAACCATACGATTCTTTTAACAGTTCATCAATTATAATTCTTAGTTTAGAATGTTAATGTATAATGGGCGCCTCATTCTGTATGGTACTGAGTAGCCCTACTTGAAATGCATCTTTTTTTCTTCTAGAATCTTCATAATAATTATCTTTCAAATATAGTTGTTATTTAAGCATCATGTTAATTTTTCATTAAATTTTTTTATGAAAAACAATGAGAGAGTGACTAAATTTGAAATTATGTCAGAATTCAGTGACTAAAAATGAATAATTCGAAATTCAATAACCAAATATAAATTTGATATAAGATTTAGTGACCTTCGAAAATATTACCCTATCATAATTCATTAGAAAGCTTTCAAAGAAAAGTCTAAACCAAAAGAAGACTATAAATACTATAAAAAACAAGACATTCTAAGTTGGGTAATATAGAAGTAATTTTCTTTCAAGTTGTTCAATTTCTTCATTGTCGCTTTCAGATCCATAGGTTACCGAAATCTCTGCCTTGACCTCCATTGCTGCCTGTAAAGAGAGGCCTTCCACATCAGGAGGCGACATTATAGTGGAGTTTAAAGAAACTTTCATTTTTAAAAGATTTACACCAGAAAGAAAGCTGATGATCTGAATAGCTAGAGTCCTAATAAATTTACCGAGTATTCATTAAGCAACTTTGTTTCTTTTAATTCAAATACACCATAGTATAACATCTTTTATCAATTCTAAATTTCTAATAGTAACCTATCTTTTAGTAGAATTTTCGCATCTAAGTACCATAAATCATCTAATGAGTTTCCTTGAAAATAAAAAAAAACAATTGTATGAAGCAACTGAATATCATAAATTAGATGCAGCATGATAAGAAAGAAAGAATGGTAGAAATATTAACTCAGTTGTATCGGTAAGTACACAGTTTGGAGCTATAGCTAAAAAGATGCTTTGATTATAACGATTGCAATTGTCTGGGACAACAAGCCCAATGGCCCCAAACAGTCACCCCTTATTGTCATTCCCATGCTTAATTTAAGGACCTGCTCCGCAGCTGGGTTCTCTATTGGAAAAAAAAAACTGAGTATTGCTTTATTTTCCCAAGGGAATTACTATTTTGTTGGATTCTGATGAATAAAAAGACCAGTACCCACTTCAGAAAAACAGCACAACGAACGGTGCACCGAATATAAGATACCCACAATTCCCAACAAATTCAGTGGATCCAAACAGCCCTAAAAAATTCACGAGAAAGAAAATGAAGTGTCAGGCATAAACTGGACTGTATCTTCTCAGTGATGTACAAAGTACTGTAAGTCTGTAAGCGCTTTCCACTTGTTAACGTACCGATTAAAGTGCAACTCCCCTATCAAAACTGCAGAACATTTCTTACACCAACAATGGTCCAGATCAGATATTCAGATCCGATCTATCCGGTCCACACCTAGTTGGTTTGTTCCGATCCGATCCACACCTAGTTTGTTTGTTCCGATCAGGTACACCAAACCGTATCCTCTCCTAATCGTCAAGTCGTCGCCTCGCTCGAAACCCACCTTCCTCCATGAAACCCCATTCCGATTCCGATCCCGATCCCGATCCCGATCACCACCACCACCACCATCGCCACCGCAACCTCAGCCTCTCGGTTCCACCCCGAAACCCTTCTTTCCCAACATCTATCCCCACCACCACACCGACTCCATCCTCCCTTCCCACCCCATCCAAGCGCCGCCACCTCTCATCCCGCTCCACCTCCTCCTCTCTTTCCTCCCTTTTCGTCCTCCTCTTGTCGCTCCGATCTCTCTACTCCCTCCTCCCCTTTGTCCGTTCCGCCCCTTCCTCTTTCTCCCTCTTTCCATTCTCCTTCCTAGTCTCTCTACTTTCATTTCTCTTTCTTCTCCCCTTCTCCCCTTCCCTCCGCCCCATCTCCCGCTCCCAACTACTTCCTCTAGCATCCAAATCCCTTCTCCTCTCCTTCGTTCTCCTTTTCCGTTTCCATTCTCTCGTTTACTGCAGAGCTGGCGCTTCCATCCTAGCAGATCTCTCTGGTTCTCTCCTAGCGCGATTTCTCTCTACCAATTCCTCAATTTTTAAATCCAAAAGTTTAATTGGCCTCACTTCACTCACATTAACCCTGCTATTTCTTGCGTGGAGTTGGGACAGAGCTGGTTGTTTCCCTTTTACAAATAGCACTCTTTCCACTGAAGGATGTGTTCAACTGGCCTCTATGCTCATGCCTTTTCTCTCTGGTTTCCTTGGATTCTTCGAGCAGAATACTTTCAACTGGACCCCAGTTCGCCATCTTGGGAAGCGTCAAGTTCGTGTTCTGTCTTTGGGCCTGACAACTGTCTTTCTCTTCATCCCTGCACTTGTAAGCTTTCTTTCTTCTCGGAAAGATGACCTGTTGTCAGTATCAGGCCTTGGATGGCCTTTGGTAAATACAGTGTTTTTTGGGGTTATTCTAAGTGAAACTCACAGCAGTGAAGAGAAGAAGGCTAATACTGCAAAAGAGTACCGCAAAGGTATTTTACTATCCTTTATGTGTACCCTTGTACTAGAGCTTTTCTACTACCCCAAGCTTTCTTTAGCCGGCTTTTTGCTCTGTGGCTTCTTCCTGTGGATTTCCGTGTTAGAACTGGGTCCATCACCATTGAATTATGCTGAATTGGGAACTTTAGATGATTCAGTTTCTATGTATTCTGTCATCATGGGACCGATTAAACACATTTTAAGTGAAAGGAAATCAAGAAAGATTGCTGTCTTTCTTCTGATAAATGCATGTTACATGGTCGTGGAGTTTGTAGCAGGCTTCTTGAGTAACAGTCTGGGGTTAATATCAGATGCTTGCCACATGTTGTTTGATTGTGCTGCTTTGGCAATTGGGTTGTATGCCTCCTACATTGCAAGATTACCCGCAAATAGTCAGTTTAATTATGGTCGTGGCCGCTTTGAAGTATTGTCAGGATATGTGAATGCAGTGTTTTTGGTTTTAGTGGGGGCACTTATTGTTTTGGAGTCCTTTGAGAGGATTCTTGATCCTATGGAGATCTCGACTGGTAGCTTATTGACGGTCTCTATAGGAGGGCTGTTAGTGAATTTGATTGGATTGGTTTTCTTTCATGAAGAGCATCACCATGCTCATGGAGGTGGTTCCTGCTCACATGACCATCAGCATCAGCATTATAATCATGCACATGCCCATACACATGGTGATGATGGTCACCAAGGGAAACCATCTATAGTTCCAAACCATAATGAAAATTCTCATGAGTGCTCTATTGGACATACACTTTCACATTCTCATACACAATCGAAGTTGGGTTCAAGTAACCAGGGTGAAGGGAAAGCAGGTACTGATTATCACATGCATGGGTCATCTCAGGGACATTCCAATTCTCATCTGCATTTGCATTCACATTCACATGAACATTCTCATGATCATCATGGACATGACAAAGTATCTTGCTCCAGTCATGAACATGATTTCATCCACAGACACGATCATGAGAAGCATGATGGCCATTCAAACAAACAACATCGTCGTCATATTGACCATAATATGGAAGGCATCTTCCTTCATGTCCTGGCGGACACAATGGGTAGTGTAGGTGTGGTTATATCAACCTTGCTTATTAAATACAAAGGGTGGCTTGTGGCTGATCCCATATGCTCCGTGTTTATCTCAATTATGATTGTTTCTTCTGTTCTCCCTTTGTTAAGAAACTCAGCTGAGATTTTATTACAAAGGGTACCTAGAAACCATGAAAATGAGTTGAAGATGGCTGTAGATGATGTCTTACATATTAAAGGTGTATGCGGGGTTCATAACAAACATGCATGGAACTTCACCAATACAGATATTGTTGGCACATTTCATCTTTGTGTCTCTGAAGAAACTGACAAGGTTTCTGTCGTGAAACGTGCTTCTGAGATATTTCTTGAAGCCGGGATTAAGGATTTGACTATCCAGCTTGAAAGTGTGAGAACACACAGCTGAATGTCTTCTTTTTTTCTTTCTTGTAGTCAATTTATATGATTCTTAGAAAAGAGGGGTTTAGCTATGAAATCACGAGATTTTGATTTGTACTCTTTTTTTTTTTGAAGAGTAACGTGCAGGATTTTTTAGATGAAAGTATTACTATCGAATGTATATCTTGGTGATTATTGTTTATTTTTCCTTTTACTAGAATAAATTCTTGGGATTTTTTTAGTACACGCCACAAGGATTCTAGTAATTGTAATATCATAGAATCTATTTCTTTTGGTTGATATCAGCGTACTTTTTTCATTTAATCAATTATCTTCATAGCTAAACATTTGATTCTTTTATGCTGCACTTTTGGATTCATCTGGAATTCTCTGGATGGAGCTTGACACACTATACACAAGCAGTCTAGATACGGCAGATAAGATTAATGTCACCAAACTAAGCAGTTGACACGCACGCATAGGCGTCATAATGCTGGAAAGTCTCTACCAAATGAGAAACGAAACACGGCAGCACCCCTCTAGAATCATTTGCTATAAACAAATTAAAATGGAAGTCAAAGCTCTTAACTCACGCTATCTTTTGTTATGAAAAACTAACTCGATGTCTTAAATGCTTAGTCATGAAAACCCGTTACAGTTAATTGAGAATTAATGTTAAAGAACGACGGCAGCTGAGAGCATGATATATGACTTCTAACTAGTTAAATAGACTCGTGTTTCGCGAGAAGAAGTTAAATTTTATACTTTTGTATTACGACAGTAAATTTATATTAAATCTAAATTAGAGCATCAATAAGAAAATACTACAGTCAACTTTCGACGCGAAGGAAATAAAATAAAAAGAGAGAGAAAGAAAAAAGCAGTGATTCTACTGTAGCGACGAACAGTGAAAATACTGTTCATTCACACTGTGAAAATGAACAGTGACGCAAATGTTGCGTCATTAATATATTAGATTAGATGAATAGTGGTCGATGGACAAAATGGAGAGTACATTATTGAATATTTATGAATTGTTTCTTGATCTTGATTGAACTTTAGTTAAGTCCAATTGCTAGAACTAAATTATACTAATGTTGGATAAATTGTGGACTAATTGCAGGCACGATGTGAGATTAAATGCAGATATATTCAAACATTCCAATGAATTAAGCAAGTTCTAACTCTCTCTTTCACAGAGAGATAACTAAGTTATTCGCACAAAGATCTTTCATTTAAAGATGATTGTGTATTTGGTATCCAGAATCAAAATCTGATTAGTTTATGAATATATAATAAACATTATTCGGTTATAAGATAAAATGAATATGAATTGAATATTAAAACATAATTATGAACTAAATATTAATACATAATTATTCGATTATAAGATAAATGAACTGAAATGACCTGAACGTGTCCTTAGCAGCCCTAGCTTGAGACGCCATACCGACCGATCGCATGTGCGCCCACTTGTGTGTATGTTGTGATTTGTTAATCGCCTCTTCTGTTTAGTTCACTGCATATTTTGACCGTTCAATGGTTGATTACAATTTTGTGAACTCTGCTGTCTTAAACACTGGCAATTAATTGAAACAAAAATAAGTTATTTACATGCTGATATTGGTTTTATTTAACAAGTGACAAATACAAATTTAAACGTCACAATTCAAACTTTTTTAGTCATCTTAAAATATAATAATAAATACACTTTCATTTATTGTCTATTCATCAGTTAAAATAAAACTGATTATCATGTAAGACAAACCAAACTCATGTCTAGCACCCCAGGTTCTCTAGAGCATCTCAGCCAAGTAGCGTCCGTATCTACTGTTATTCTCGACGATAACATGATCCTGTTATCTCTTGATTCGACCGTCAGATTTCGACGCTGATGAACGGACGGCTCAGATGGACTGCACGGAACCCGATGTATTATATATTTTAATCGTTAGATCAAAAATAGACGGTCGAATTTGAGAAAAACAGAGCCCTGTTATTCCCTAGAATAACAGTTGATATGAATTCCAGCCAAGCACTCTATGTACGTTGTAAACTTGCAGAGAACTTCATCATTCAATGAGATTACTTCTTCTAGATGCCATATTTATTTGAGGTACAAGTACGAAATAAATCTTTTGTTTCTCACTTAAAGATTATTATTATTATTATTATTATTATTATTATTATCATCTCAAATTCCCTCCCATACATCTGAATTCTGAAAGATAAGACTTGTTCAATCCCGACCATGCTTTTCTTTCTTTTTACATTAATTTCGTAATTTAAACATAGGGTTGTCAATGAGTAGGATATGATACGGTTGGATGTATTTTCATATTCATACTCATTAAAATTTTCATTATCCATACCTTACTCATACTTATTAATTCTTTATCCATATCCTATCCACACCCATCAAAAATTTCGGGTAACGAAACGAATAACGTTAGATAATGAATAAAAAAGATAAAATTTAATAAAAAATTTGTATGATTTTGACAAATTAATAGTATCAAATAAATATATACTACTAAAATACAACAATAAATAATGTTCTATACATTACAAAAAATCACAAAATTTATTCTCATGCCACTTGTCAATAAAAAAATTATACTACTTAATACTTACTAATGAAATATTATAAAAAAATAGAATGCAAATTAATTGAAAGTTCTTTATCAATATACATGATGCATTATTTAATATAAAACAAGACATGCATATTTTAATTTTCAATGATGTATATATTTTTTTTAGAAATGCAATTTTTCTAATTTTGATTAGTTAATTATTTTAAAGCTATGAAATAAATTATAGTATATATATATTTATATAATTTATTCAATGGATACGGATACGATATAGCTCTTACTCATACCCTTATCCGATAAGTTAACAAATTTTTTTCTTATCCATACTCATGTCCGATAAGCTAACAAAAATAAATCTTTATCCACATTCGCTTTAGCGGGTACCATACAGATCGGATAAACGACCAAAAGGTTTCATCGACAGCCCTATTCAAACATAGACCATACCGTCCGCAGTAAACCAATTCGGTGCTTATTTCAGATTGTTCAGGTAGTGTTTGTGGTCCTCTGTTTCAAACAGGGACGATTTTCACGTTATAATTAGAGTGATCTAATATTTTTTTAGGAATTAACTAATTGTTCCCAAACTCTTGTACCTGTACGCGTACCCCAACTAACTTTCCAGAAAGGAAAAGTCAAATGTTTTCTAAAAATGGAAAGTCAAATAGTCAAAGCGAGTAAAATGGAAAGTTGGACTGCGCGCATTATTCTGCACGTTTCCGCCCTACACACTATTAAGAATATTTTTCATATAATGCATAGGTGTTCATACTAAATAAAATTTGTGTTCAGACTAAATAAAACAAGTATTCAAACTAGTTGAAAGAGGTGTTGATACTAGCTTTTAAAAGTCTTTTTTTTTTTGCATTGTTCAATGTCTGTTTTGCACAAAATGCAAGAGGTACAGACTACATAAAATTAGTGTTCAGACTAAATATAACATGTTTTCATACTAGCTGTTTCAAATATGTTTTTGCACTGTTTCAAGCATTTTTTTGAGAAAAAATTGAGCAAAAAAAATCTAAAAAATGTGATTTGCAGGTTTTAGAAGCATGTTTCAGGGTCAAAGCAGCGTCATTAAGGGGTAAAATGTGCGTCGTGTCGTGCCATTTCCGAAAAGTGCTCATACTCGCGAATTGGAGCTACGAGTCAAAAGTTACGTCTGTTAGAAGATCAAACGTTATTTTGAGCTCATACTTACTAAGATATGGTCATACTAGTTCAGATTAATACAACATGTGTTCAGACTAAATACAACTGGTGTTCAGACTAAATACAACATGTGTTCATACTAAATAAAATAGGTGTTCAGACTAGTTATTTCAGGTTTGTTTTTGCACTACTTCAAGTCAGTTATGAAGCACATATTAATGAAAAAAATGTTCAGACTAAATAAGAAAGATGTTCAGACTAAATAAAATAGATGTTCAGACTAGTTGTTTCTAGTTTATTTTTTTGCAATATTTCAAGTCCGTTTTGTACAGAAATGATGTGCATACTAACTAAGGATATGGTCATACTAACTCCTCTGATGATCATATTAGTTGTTTCAAGTCTGTTTTGTACAGAAATGATGTGCATACTGAATAAAAAATGTGTGCATACTAAAAAAAAGGGTTAAGACTAAATAAAACAAGTTTTCATACTAGTTGTTTCAAGTATGTTTTTTTCACTGTTTCAAGTCTAATCTGCACTATATAAGAATACGCTAATACTAACTAAGGATATGATCATACTAACATCGCAGATGGTTATACTAACTCCTCTGATGGTCATACTAACATCTCAGATGGTTATACTAACTCCTCTGTTTTTTTTCATCAATTCATCGATGTTTTTCAATGTTTCATCTATTCATTGTTGTTTTTCAATGTTTTCATCTATTCTTTTTTATCTTCATCAATTCATCGTTGTTTTTCAATGTTTTCATCGATTCTTTTTTTATTTTCATCGTTTCATCGATGCGAAACAACATTTCATCGATATTTTTCATCAACTCATCGATTTGAAGCATTGATTCAACGATGTTTTTCAATGTTTTCATCGATAAAGAAAGAAAGAAAAAGAAAAAAGAAATATGCAGTTGGGAGAGAAAGAAATAAGTTCAAAAAATAAATAAGACAAAATAAGAATAAGACAAAAGAGGAAGGAGAGTGAGAGACAGGAGGTTAGATCTAAAATTCAAAATTGAAAACAATTTTGTCTTATGCGGGGTATAAGTGTGGGATACGAGATTAAAGATATCGAAATAATTTCTCTATTTTTTATTGCTAATGTTTAGTAAAATTGAACGTGGTGTTCAGTACAATCCTTGGTGACCAAATGCTAAAAATGTCAATACAATTGCTAAGAGGTCGTGGGTTCAAGCTCCATCTAACAAATGCTATGATGAAAAATAAGTTAAAAAAATTGTTTTGTCATATACTAATATGCAAGAAAAATTGTAATCATTAATTAAGACAAGATTTTGTAAGATACCTAACACGAGGGAAAATTAGATATAAAGACCTATAATCTATTAAGAGAGCTGATACGTAGATATCAATATTGATACCGACTATCGATGTCAATGTTATTATGCATATTTAGTTGAGTTATTATGCATATTATTTGAGTTATTATGCATGTTTTTTTTTGTACTGAAATAGTATGCATGTTTTTTTTTGTACTGAAATAATTATGCATGCTATTTAAGTTATTATGCACATTATTTTGTTAACATACATAATAATTTTTCAGTAAAAAAATAACATGAAATAACATGCATAATAACTCAAATAATGCGCATAGTAACTCTACTGAATGTGCATTATAACATTGGTATCGATAGTCTGTATCAATATTGGTATCTACGAAAATTTATCCATTAATTAAAACGAGATTTTAATTTGTAAGATATTTAAAATGAGACCTGTAACGCTATTGGACGTTCCATTATTTTAACAAATTTGGAAACAATTTGAAAGTGCAATTCGATAGCAAAATTGGATTTTGGGCTCCCAATATAGAATTTTTATTTTGTCTGGTGCTATAAAAATTAAGAATAACATCTATTACTTTGATTTCAAACTTTTGACAACTACCTATAAATTCGAATTTTCAACAAAAAAAAATCTTAAGTGAAGTTGCAATAGTGAATGCAGAGTCTAAATGCAGTGTCTGAACGCAGAGTCTAAACGCGGAGTATGCATGCTGTGTTCACAGGTACTTAAGAGTTTTTTTCTGTCTGAATTTCTGAACGCATGCATTCAGATAACACTTCTGAACGTGAACACTAAAAAATAAAATCATCGTTGTCAAATATTTGAAATCGGTATTATAGATGTTATTCTTAATTTTTTTTTAATGTTAGGCAAAAAAAAAAGATAATGTTTCGTAGATACCACATTTATTGATATCGATTTTATTATGCACATTTAGTTGAGTTATAGTGCACATTATTTGAGTTATTATGCATGTTATATCATAACTATTTCAGTACAAAAAATAACATGTATAATTATTTCATTACAGAAAATAACATGCATAATAACTCAAATAATGTGCACGATAACTCAACTAAAGGTGCATAATAAAATCGACAACATATAACTATTTCATTACAAAAAAATAACATACATAATAAATCAAATAATATACATGATAACTCAACTAAAATGCATAATAAAATCGATATCAATAGTTGGTATCAACGTATCAGCTCAAAAAAAAATCCCCAATATACTTATATACAGCCTCGCTAATTAATTTTGAAGAAGTCATTAACTACTACTATCAATAACAGAATCCCACCGCCATATCAACTTGGATGTTCTCCGTTCAGTTTTTTTGCAGAACCAACGCAATGAGTGCTTCAAGTGGCCCCTCAAAGTTTTAAAAACCAATAGCAAGGAAAAGAATAACCATATCAGAAACTCGCCATATATATCCTTCATTCCCCTTCTAGTATAGTCGTTCTTTGAAGTTTCGGCTTTGAACCGAAGCTTCTCTCAGTCAAAACACGTTAAGGATTGCTGATTCCGCAGCCTTTTTCTGATCTTCTTTCCTCATACCTGTATAAATACAGCACATAAATAACCTTCTCTCCTATCCTTGTTTCTGTTCCAAGTTCCAATTCAATTTCTCAGAGTTATTAATTAGAACCCCAATTTCGTCTCAAAAGATCAGGAATTCAATGGATAACAAGAACAGCTCTTACGGCGGTGCTTCCTGGGCCGATCAGTGGGACTATAGCGACGATTCGAGCTCGCTGTCACGGGATAAGAAGAACACAACAGGAGATAAGAAAAGTGGAATGGAGAAGACAAAGGAGGTTGCTACAGCCGGTTTTGAGAAGACGAAGGTGATTGCTTCTGTTGGATTTAACAAAGCAAAAAATGGTGCGTCGCATGGCATCCAGTGGATCAAGGAGAAGTACCAGCAGAAAAAGAGCCAAAAGAATTAATTAAGGTTTTTGTTGTTGGTTGATTGTATATTTTAGTTTTTATTTTTCCTTCATGTATAAATTCTATTGATGGATAGACTGATTTGTTTTGCAATAATTGGTTTTCCAGTATGATGTGAAATATATATATTTTTATTTGCTATCATAAGATTTCTGAAAATAGTTCGTTCTGTTCATATCGGAAGGTGTTTTTGGTACCGGATACCGGCTCCTCTAGCTATTTGGAATTTGGTACAACATGACTTAGGTTTCTGTTTTTATTTCAGCCACATATCAATCGTACCTGGTAACCTGGATAGGATGCTTTCATGATTTCTAGAGATGTTTTGATCATGCTTTAAATTAAATCATGAAATACTTGAATTTTAGGAATACGCTGCTAGAATATTGATTATATTCGAAAGTATTTAGAGACCAACTACGTACTTATCATCGTCATCATGTTTTTATATACAAAATTAAGGAATAAATTAAGAAACTAATTAATCACTAAAATTAATAATATTATGTATGTAATTCCTGCTATCAAAAAGCACATTTCACGAACTTCACAACGCTGAATGAATTGTTCCAATCGGAGTTATGGTTAAAAAGCTATGATCTAGACAATTTTGAGCCCAATTAAAATATAATTTCAATTAAATTTGTTCATACTTGGTTCGGCCCATGTCCAAATCTTTTGTAAAAAGGCTCGGCCCTAATTGTTTTAATCATTTCTACTTGATAATAATGTTGAATAAATTGTAAATACGTGGCTTGAACCCAGGACCTCTCCTATGAAAGTCTAATGTCTTAACAAACTGCACTAGACATGGTGACAACTTTTTAGGGGGTTTCAAGTTTATTTTCTGATTTCTTTATGGGTGTGTATTGTAAGCCTACGAGTAATGAATCGAAAAAAAAAGACAAATTATCTCATGTATTAGGCGACAAATGTAGAGCTTGGCTACTATAACATGCATAGGCATGGTTGTCAAAGAATTGCGTTTTGAACATTTTGTGTTTCCCTTCATCGTGACGCAACGTTAAACATAAGAGATTTTTGTTGTGTTAGTTGAACGTAACATAGGACGCAAATGATTTTTGTTGCGTTTACTTAAACACAACATAAACTCAAATGGTCACTTTCTTTACGTTTATATCGTCTTATGTTTAGAATTCTACGAGTCTGAAATAATTTGGAGTGCAGTGTAGAAGTAGGGGTATTCTGTAGAGACTTACATGCTCCTTGCCCTAGAAGCACCGCTTCGTTATCTTCTCTCCCTCTTTTTATCTTCATCTCCTACACTCCCTCTTTCTGAGACTGGCGGTTGACATGTCTCTCTCTCTCTCTCTTGCACGATATCTCAGGCATATCGTCAAATGAAATCTCACTCGTCGATCCATGCGTGATGTGGCACTGTGGCAGTACAATTTGTAATGATTTTGCTTGCCAAATAAGCTTAAACCTAGGCGGTTCATCTTTTTGTTTACCATTAGGAGGACTCACTGGAATAGTTTTAGAAAATTCATTTTGGTAATATGGTCGTGTTTTCAACGTTAAGTTATCTTGTTTCCAATCATCTAGTGTACTTGATGATTTCAGAACGCTTGTGTTGGCACCTGAAAAGGTATCAATTATTAATCTACAAATAAAGAAAGAAACAAAACAAGCATCAGAAACATAATCAAGCATGTAAGAGATATCAAACAAACACCAAATCAACATTGAGTGAAATCAGGGTCTTATGTGCAAAAATGTCAAAACCTGCCAAACCCTAATCAAGTGCAAAGGGATGCTCAAGAATGTTCTTCATAGAATAAAAAGGTGTTTATGTGATCAAAATGGTTATTTGAAGCATAATGTGTGCAATTAACATGATTGTCATATTTTTAAATAATCACATACATTTTCAAATTAATCAAGGGTTAAAAGCTCAAGAAACTTGATCAGGTCATATACCAATAAATTCTACATAAAATTTGTGAATTTTTTAGCTTTATTTCACTCAAAAATTCGATCATTTATGTCTCCAAACAATTCAAAACAAATTTGAATAATTCAAATTCGAATTTTCAAGCATAAAACAACATATGGATTCAATTGGGCCTTTACATCAATTCCTAAACATTCTGAGTTTTGGATAGGCCTAGTTCATGACTGTATAATTGAGCTTCAAAGATTGTCAGCCTCTTGGTTCACATACACCAAACTTACCCAAATACGAGACAAAACAGGTCGCTGGACTGTCTCATTAAACCTTACAAGTGGACTCCACCTTGTCAGCACCTCAATCAGCGTTGTCCGTGACTTAGACCTTGCCCTTGTCAGTGACACATCGTGCCTTAAACCTTTCTGATCGAGACTTAAATCCCCTGATCAAACCTCAAATTAAGAAAAATAGAAGAGAAAAGATGAACTCACCCAATAGGAAGAGGCCACGTGTCTCTCATTCTTCTTCCCCTCTGAGCTCTTCCATCTTCGAAATTGGAGGCCTCCAATGGTAGTGATCTCTCTGGTGTTTGAGAGTTAAGCTGCAAGCCATATATCAATCAAAAGAGGAGAGTAAGGAGATCATCTCATCAATCAATCCAAACCTCAAAGGATAAAGAGAGAAGTCAAGCTCAAACCTGTCGGTACCAAATCAAAACTAGCAATTCAAGGCACCAGAACTCAAGGCAAGATGCTTGACTGACTCTTGGGATCACAACGATGCTAGAACCAAGCTTGGTTTGATTTGCAAGTGACCAATTTGGCCAGGACACCTGAACTCTCTCTCACAGTGGATTACAAGTGGGCTCAGTGATCTAGGGAGCTTTGCAAATACAAATAGGAGTTGTAGTGACCTCACAACACTCAATTAGGTATGTCTGAAGTTTAATTGGGATTAATTTGGAGCCCAATTGCAAAAGCCCAAATACAACACTCGAAATGAAGCAAGAAGGTGCTGAAAGTCTTAACATTAGTCTCCAAATGGTTTTAGAAGCTTCTATACTCCTGTCATATTAGCTGAGGTCAGCAAAGGATACTTGAAGGATAACTTAGGATGCTACAACAGCCAATTGGATGAAAGTACATGGATTTATGCCTTGTTGGCATAATATGCACCTTAAATCAAAATTAGTCAAGATCAGTGATCAAAGATGCTCTACACAGCTTCTAGAAGATTAATTGCATTCAAATAACAGAATGAGACCTACTTGACCTGAAAGACTCAAGATGCAGCATGAAAGGCTATACAAGACTCTAGACAACAAAGAAGAAGAGATGTAATAGAAAATCAAATAGCAATAGGAATCTAATGTAAAGCCCAGATGTTGAGATTATAAATATCCATGTAGACCACAAAATTAAATGCCCTTATTTCTTTGTTCAAATTGTGAGAGTGGTCGAACTTTCTTTGCACTTGCTTAGTCTTATTGCTCTCACCCGACATATCATGTGAAAATCCAGGTGAATGGTGTTGAATTTGACAGAGAAGGGGCTCCTTTCATATGCTTTGCTTTATAAATTCTATAAATTGCTTGTTTGTGAAATGAAAATCAAGTTCGAAGTTTCTTGATCTTGCTTTGTTGATGTTTTAGATCTAAATTCGAAATATTTATGCATGAAATTCTTTGATGATTGATTTCTAATGTTACAGAAGATTCAAACAAGCTTTTAAAACACAAATTTGAGTTCAATTGATCAATTCTCTCCTTTGAATTCATCTCAAACTAGATCTGGCTCTAAATGCCTTTTCTGATTTCAAAATCCTCTTTTTTGATTTAAACACGGTTGGTTCTGGAGGTATGTAACAAAGTGGGAAATGATTTGGAGTTTTATCAAAAGAACTAACCGTTATAACGGTTGAGTTCTGAAGTTGGTTTTTCTCAAGCTCAAGAAGTCCAAATCACTCAAATTTTACATATTATTTCACTAACACATTGCTAATACTTATTGATGAATGCTTCAAATCCTCACGTTGTATTTTCGATTCACAGTGCATGTTCAATTCTCCAATTTTACAATACAATCCCTGCAAAAAGCTTAAAACACAAAACATGGTAAAATTCAAGATAGTTATGCAAATCGACAAATATAGCGAAATTGTTAGACACAACAATCTCCCCTTTTTGTCGATTTAGAAAACTTGAGATTATATGTGCATATGAGGATTTTATATATCACGATTAAAGTGCATGTTACTTCTCCCCCATTTTGTAAATCAAGCAAAAGCTTAAAATGAATTTTGAGTGAAACTTTCCCTTAATCTATGCATTTTCATTTTGAAATAATTTTATCAAATATTCACAACTATGCTCCCCCTCAACTTTAGCTCCATTTCGTTAAATAAAGAGTTGTTCATTAAGATTCGATACCATGAAATATGTACATACAAAAAGCGGATGAATATTTCTGCTACTACATAATATTCGATACCATGAAATATGTACATACTTAGTTTATCTTTATGTGCATTTTTTTTTCAGAGCCACAAATACCAAATACCAAAATTGCAACTTGTAATTTGTTACATGGATAACATTACTGCCACTACAACTCTACAAGTGCACCAGTAATGATTTTTAATTTAGACCCAAAAATAAATAAATAAATAAATTAGTTTAATGATGATGTAGCTATATGCATTAATTGATTTAATTGATACAACTTGAGAAACAATATTTAAAATTAATGAACTCAAGACTTAATTTGATGGGTTTTAACTTCCACTAGATAAGTTTAATTATTAAAATAAATTAATATACTAGTTTGCATGCAAATGTTATCATTTAATATTTTTGCTTATTAAGAGTATGAAAGCACAATCCATTTACATCTAAAAAAGAAGCCACTCAGATTAAAAAAATCAATCAATGCGGCAAGCTATGATACTAAGCTGAAGTGCTACTTGACAAGTCAATTGAACAAGTGTCCTTAAAAAAATCATATAAAAACAAATAAACCAACTCATCAAATAAACAATAAAAAAAGTTTTTCCAATTTATAAAAGGTCCAGAACCATGAATTTTTTTAATTTAAATAAAATAGAGAATTCAATCATTCATGACATAATAGTTCACATAAAAAATAACTAAGCAGAATAATAGTTAAAATTAAAGAAACAAAACAAATTATTAATATTTATAATTTATACATGGATCTGCCACCCTAAATGAATTGGATGTCGGGTCATTTGATCTCAGGTCTCTGACTTGTTATGTTCGGGTCAAGTCGGGTCGAGTATCGGGTCATCTTAGATTGCGGGTCATGTCGGGTCGGGTCGGGTCGGCAGGTCATGTGATCTCGAATCATTTTGGATTTCGGGTCATGTCGGTCTAGGTCGGGTCGGGTATCAGGTCATCTCATCTCGGGTCTTTTCGAGCTTCGGGTCATGTCGGGCTTCGGGTCGAGTCGGGTATCGGGTGATTTGATGTCGGGTCTTTTCGGGTTTTAAGTCATATCAAATCAGGTCGGGTCGGGTATCGGGTCATCTGATGTTGGGTTTTTTCGGGGTTCGGGTCATATCAAATCAGGTCGGGTCGGGTCGGATATCAGGTCATCTAATGTCAGATCATATTCGAGTTTCGGGTCATATCAGGCTACTCCAGGTCGGGTCGAGTTATGCCTCCTCTAGCTACGAACATTTGTGCTCTGGTACCAGTTGTTAGAATGAGATTCTAAGGTCAAACAGCGGAAGCGTTTTATCAATTACAATTCAAATTTTGAGACCTTAATCACCTAGCTAAAATCTCGATCAAGCAAGTATTAAAAGCAATAAAGCAATTCAAGCAATAATATGCAATGATAGTAAAAGCGAGAGTAAGAGAAAGCAAGAACGCAAGATAACACGCTATGTAACGTGGTTCGATCTACAAATAAACTAATCCTACATCCACGGGACCTTCGAGTCCAAAAATACCTTTCGGGATAGAATTCACTAAATCAGAAGTATTTTTACAATTGCGAAATCTATCTTAGGTTTCTATCAACAAGACAATCTATCTTATGTTCCTAATCCTTTGCAAGGGGCTACACCGCTCTACAATGACAAATGCATCCGATTGACAATACAATCAAGGACAGGAATGAACTACTTGACAACACAATGTAGTTCACCAAACTAAAACAACAGCAAAGTGTTATCTCAAATTGACAATTAGAAAATTAGTTATCCTATACTCTCAAGGTGTGGATGCTGAAGGAGAATGCTCTTTTGCTCTTTTTTGTGCTCAATTGAATGCTTGTAAACTTGGGAAGGGCTTTCTTGATTCTTCAAGTTTGTATCTCCAATGTACATATATGTTGGGCACATCTTGAAGTCTTGAAATCTTGATCTGAATGGCTTGTGTTACAAAATCCTTCAACTTGTCGCAAAACCCGTTGTAACGGGTTGGTTTCTTTCCCAAATTGCACTTTAATGCATCTTTGGCTAACTTTTGGGCCCTCCTGAACTAGAACCCATTGCGACAGGTGAGGAACCCGTTATGACAAGTTGGTAACATGTTGTAATGGGTGTGGCATGCATTACTGTAACGCATGGCTCTGCCAAATCCCTTGTCTTCCAGCTCTTCTCCTCTTCAATCTGTTACAACAAATCGGTAACCTATTGTGACGAGTAGACAACTCGTTATGACGGGATGAGGACCCATTGTGATGGGTTCCCCTTGCATTACCATAATGCAAGGCTCTGCCAAGCCTCTGCCTTTGTCCTTTGTTCTTGCTCTTGATGCCTAAGTGATCATCTTGACTTGTACATGTATGTTTGAGCCTTTGCAACTTCAATATGTACTTCTTTAAGCCTGCAACTCACCAAAACTCAATTGTGCAAGGTTAGTACTAATTTGTTTTGTAAATTGTCAAACTAATTTGTTCTTGCTCTCTATTTTGACCATTTGCAAAACCCTATGTGGATGGGGAACCCGTTATAACGGTTTGAAATCTGTTATAACGATTATGGAAGCATTACTGTAATGTGTGCCTCAGTTTTTCTAGTACTTCGTCGATTTTCCCAGCTCCAAATCTTCTGAATTATGGGTCATCTTGCTAGAAACCCATTTTAACGTATGAGAACCCGTTATGATGCCTTCTTACCCTTTATAACGAGTTCTTGAAGCGTTAATGTAACACAAGGCTTTGTCCTCCTCCGTTTTGCTTGTTTCTTGCACCATTGTGCTTGTCTTGACTTGTACAATATGTTGCTGACCTTTCCAAAGGTCAATTGCACTTGTTTACTGCACTAATCAATACTAAATTTGTGCAAAGATTCGTAATGTGATTGTTTTGCAAATTATCAAAGCAAGATGAGTTCAAGCCAATAAACTCCTCCTTTCGACAATTTGCAAAACCTTGTGAGTGCATAAGAAAGAAAAATTATGCACTACACCACTACATCTCTCCCTTTTTACAAATGTTGAAAAAAGGCTCAATTCAAGTTTTAATACTCCCCCTCAATATAAGCATGTAGTGTTCAATTAACAATTCCTGCAATTTGCTCTCCCTCAATTTAAGCATTATTAAGCAATTCAATTTTACTACCCCTCAATTCAAGAGTCGTAAAGAATTTGACAATTATAAGGCACGAGTATCAATCAATTTGCAATTTATCAATTTATCAATTGAGAAGAAAAATAAGCAAGCAATAAGATAAACAAGTATTAGGACAATACTATAGGAGTACAAGATCCCCTCAATAAATTTCTTATTTCAATAATTCGCAATTTAAATCTTAAGTAGGTATGTTGGTTTGTATCAAGAGGCTTTGTACATATATCCGTAATTTAGTTATTTGTATCAATATGCACAAGTTCAATATTTCCTTTTTCAACATGATCTTTGAGAAATTGATGTCTAATTTTAATGTGCTTAGTTTTTGCATGTGAGATTGGATTCTTAGACATCATGATTCCGCTTGTGTTATCACATTTCATAAGCACTTTAGTAAAATGCAAATCAAATTCCTTTAGGGTTTGGACCATCCACAATATTTGGATGCAATAACTCTCCGCGGCTATGTATTCTGCTTCGACCGTAGAGAGGGCAACAAAAGTTTGCTTCATACTTTACCAAGATACAAAAGATTCGCCCAAAAATTGGCGAGTACCACTAGTATTATATCTATCTACTCGATCGCTGGCAAAGTCAGCATCAATATATCCTATAAGGTCAAGTTTGATGATACGTTCATACCAAATATCTAAGTTTATCGTACCTTTAATGTAGCTCAAGATACTTTTTACTGTGATCATGTGGGATTTCTTAGGACAAGCTTGATATCTTGCACATAAGCAAAAAGAAAACATTATATTCGGACGACTTGTGGTAAGATAGATGACACTTCCAATTATGGCTCAGTATTGAGAGATATCCACCATTTTCTCGCTTTCATCAACTCCAAGTCGAATATTTGTAGCAATGAGTGTTTTCATAGGCTTACAATCTTGAACTCCAAACTTTTTGACAAGTTTCTTTGCATATTTGGATTGATTGATGAATATTCCTTTGTCATTTTGCTTGATTTTAAGTTCAAAAAAGAAATTTAGATCTTTCATCATTGACATCTCGAATTTCCTACTCATAAGACTAGAAAAATCATTGGCAAGCAAATCATTAGTAGATCCAAAATAATATTATCAACATATATTTGTACTAAAATAATATCACTTGTCTTTCTTGGCAAAAAAGCGTTGTGCCTTTTAAGCCTCTTTTAAAACTATTTTCAATCAAGAATGTGGTCAATCTATCATACCAAGCTCTAGAAACTTATTTGAGATCATATAAGGCTTTATAAAGTTTGTAAACATGATCGGTAAGAGTTGGATGTTCAAAGCCTTTAGGTTAAGAGACATATACTTCTTCATTTATAAAGTCATTCAAAATGCACATTTGACATCAATTTGGTAAAATATAAATTTCATGTGAGAAGCATAAGCAAGAAGCATAAGTATTGAGTCTAAACGTGCTACCGAGGCAAATGTCTCATCATAGTCAATACTCTCTTGTTGAGCGTACCCTTTAGCAACAATTTGTGTCTTATTTTGTACTATATTGTCGAACTCATCCTTCTTGTTTCTATACAATCGTTTTGTACCAATGATAGATCGGTTTGTTGGTTTAGGTACCAAAGTCCAAACCTTGTTTCTCTCAAATTTAATTAGTTTCTCTTGTATAACTATGATCCAATTGAGGTTTTGATTTCCATCCTTAAAATGTAAAGGTTCTAATTGTTATACAAATGCATAATGAACTATCATTTAGTTTAACCTAGAACGAGTTGTGATCCCAACTCTCGGATTACTAATAACATTGTCTAATGAGTGTGCATTAACTTTTCTATGAATCTCAGACGGTTGATACCCGGTTGATTTGGTAAGACATCACTCCTTTGTGTTTCTTCATTTAGTGGATTTGTCTCTACTTCACATTGTGCAATCTTTCTTGGAGTTTTTTCATTCAAGACATTAGCCTCCCTTTCGACTTGTTCACTTTGTGGTCTTTCATCAAATGTTTCGTTGACTATAATTATTTCTTGCACGCTCTCCTCAAGCTTGGAGCTTCTTGAGTAGGATGTTCATCATCACCTTATTGATTACTTGCATCTACAACATCAACTACCACTCGACCACGTTAGTAGTACCTTCACCAAATTTAACATATAGATTCTATTATACTTTTAGAGTGTGATAAATACACTCTATAAGTCCTACTTGTAGATGAATAGCCTACAAAGATTCTCTCTTTGAATTTTGAATCAAATTTACCTAAGCATAATGATTGGTCAAGAACAAAATATTTTGATTTAAGTAATGTGAAATATGAGATGCTGAGCTTATAATCTTTTCAAACTTTACAGGGAGATTTATTAGTCAAGGTTATAACATAGACACGATTAATAATCTTACGAGCGGTATTAACCACTTCGGCCCAAAGAAACTTTGGTGATATATACTCGTTCAACATAGACTGTGCAAGTTCTTGGAGATCACAATTCTTTTGCTCCGCAACACCATTTTGTTGTGGTGGTCTAGGTGGTAAAAAATCATATCTATACTCATTTTTAAAACAAAATCATAGAATCTAGAGTTTTCAAACTCTCATTCATGGTCACTACGGATTGTGATAATCTTTACCTCTTTTTCATTTTCAACTTGTGAGCAATATTTGATTAAGTACTTCACAAGCTTCCTCCTTATGTTTCAAGAAATTAACCAATGTGTATCTACTAAAATCACCCACAATAACAAAAATATATATTTTCTTGGCCAGGCTTGGTACATTGATTGGTCCAAATAAATTCATGTCTATTAGTTCTAGTGGTTTTTTGGTAGAAATTTGATCTTTTAGTTTGAAACTAGACTTTGTTAGCTTATCCTTCATACATGCATCACATGAATCGAACATTACCCTAAAGATGGGTAATCCGCGTACCAATTCAAGTTTAACTAGCTTTTTGCTAGAATCAAATTATGTGCGTCCTAACTTTCTATGCCATAACCAAGAATTTGAATTCATGTCATTAAGAAATATCATATCGGTATCAAAATAGTTAATATGAAGATAGTAAACATTCTTAATTCTTTTTCGATATAGATCAATTCGTTGGTCCGATTAAGTATCACGAACATTCTTTGACATTGAACTTTAGAGAAAAATCAGAATCACAAGCTTACTTACACTAAGCAAGTTGAAATTCAAACCATCCAGTAGATAAACACAATCAATTGTTACATGTATGTTATTTATGGTACCAATGACAATAATTTTATTTTCGCGCTCACTACTTTCAAAGGTCACGTAGCCCCCATCATAAGACTCAAGAATCTTAAAAACCAGTTCATTATCCATCATATGGTGCCAGCAACAATTATCAATTATTCAAGAGTAATCTTCATATGATGAGATTAAACATACCTATAGGTGTTTTAAAAGACATGTAATTATCAATTCAAAATTGATCTCGACCTTATGTATTTAGGCCGAGAAGAAGAAATGGGAGATTTATTGATGAATATAATCACGACTCTTAAAACGACGAGCCGAGATCATAATTGATTACGAAGAGAGAATTTAAAGTAGTAGCTAAATTCTAGTCAAATGACAATTAATTTAAATATGTCCACTAATTCTTGTATTTATAAACTAACTAAGCTTCAAGTAGAAACGAGTCAGCTCCTCAACTGGGTCGTGCTCTTTGAAGTTGTACAACTGGTCAAGGTGGGAACGAGTTATCCAAACGGGTCATTATTCTTGGCTTAAATGCGGACCGATTGTAATGAGGCCCTATCAAAAGTCTTTTCGAGTTTTTCACTTGAAAACTAGAGGTTAAGTTAAAAAGTATGTTTTTACTAAATAAATTTTGAAATCCAAACATAAAACTCGTTATGATTGTATCTTTTGAAAGAACACTCAAATGACATGTGACCATGATGGTTATAATAATGGCAAGCAATTTTAGAATTATTAGATGTCCAAACTATTTCATTTGTACATTCATTTTGAAGAGTTTCAATTTTCTTCTCAAACCAAGGTCTATTGTAGTAAAACATTTTTATGTCTTAATTATCTTTTGAGGCTTATGTGTATTGGTAAGATTAAAAGATCTCTCTTTCACAATGATCTCTTAAAAGATCTCTCTTAACTATTTGTTAGTTCAAATTACCCCAAAATTATTGAATTTGATTTATTTTTGCCTTAATTTTTCTAATAGAATGGGATATATTGAAATAAAACCAATAATTTAGAAGGCAAATGAACCAACTTCAATAGACTAGGAAGTAATTTGAATCAAGATAAAATTTAGAGGCAATTTGAATCAAAACAAAATTCGAAAGCTCAATCGACTCAAATCAAATATTTCAACAACTTAAAAACAAACTTTTTTCTACAAAACAAAATAAAATATACAATTTTTTTTTAAAATAAGTGAAAAATCCACCTCTTCATTTTACTAATAAAATGAAGAACTACAAACCAAAGTTTAACGTGCGAGTGCACATCACTGCCCTCTCCCTATACTGAAAGATGTAAAACGTGCATCAGTACCACTATCTATGATACCGATGCACCTTTGTTTTCTAAAGTCCCAATATCTCATAACTAGATCATTATGTTCTATCTCATTACAATCATCACATCTTTGAATCATAATCTTATTTATTTGGGTCCATCTCTCAAAGAGAATATCTTCGATTGAACTCTGTACCTTCTATTATTCTAAGATGATAATAGAACTCTGTTATTTCATATCTGACTGTTCGATTGAAACGAACGACGTTGATATAATGCACGAAACACACATCATTTTGAAATTTATACGCAAGATCAAATACTAATTGTTCAATTTAGAAAAACAAAACCTTATTATCCGCTCGAGATAACAACAGATATGAATTCCTCTAGAGCTGCAGAAGACCATTCCAAATTTCCAATCTTGCTACTGCTCCGCACTGCTCCAAACACTGCTCCCTTTCTTCCAAGTCCTTGTGCATCCATTTGTTCATTGTTTCCTTCACAACTTTTGATTCTAGATTCCTGACCAATACAACAAAACTTTAATTTTGCACAAAATATTTTATGCGAAATTGCTACACCTGAGTCGAAGCATTTTCATTTCTAGAAATCCCGCCCATCCACGACAATGCGAAATAAAATATACAACCAGGCTATTTTGGATTTTACTCCATTTATATTTTCTTTTAATTTTATTTTGGCATAAAGAGCCTTCATCCTGTTTATGATCCTACGTTCCTACCAAGACGGGCCTCTGTATAATTACTTTTTTAGGACATTTACATTTCCAAGGAAGAAGCTGACCCCACCAAAGTCTCACTGACAATTTTCAAAGGTGGTCCCTTTTTAGAGCTCACATCCATCCGTCCAATATTGGGCCCCACCGTTTTCGCGGAGCCAATGTTGTTGCCATCTTCCTGCCCGGCTGCCCGCTGCCCGCTGCCCTTTCTAGTCCTGCATATTTCATTATTTCCTTTCCAATCCTCAGTTCCTCACTCATTTATCTGCCCAAGATTAGAGAGAGGACGACGGAATCAACTTAACTGTTCACTATCTGTGCTGCTGTGCACCAATTATGTCTCGTTCGGTTCCTCTAAAATCAGTTTGCAATATTGCATCATTTCATGGCATGCCAGACCTAAATAAGTTCTCATTTGTAGAACGATATTGTAGTATGAAAGTCACAATTAAGAGGAATGAAGAATACAAAACAATATTAAGTATTAACCAGAGTTATAAATTACGTCTGATACATTCAAGTTTTAAATTACATATATTAAAAAAGGTATGTTCAAATAAAATAATATTAGTAGTAGACGTTACAAATACTTGAATAAAACAAATATCAAAATTCGGATCGATTTTAAAACCACTAAATCTTTACTCAAACTATTTAAATTTCAATAATAGAGACTTGATGACTTCCTTATAAATAACCAATGAAGTTCTATGAAATAACTGAACCGTAAAAAAATCATAAATGATGTGCTAAAATCACATATGTCTCAAACAAAGTAATTTTTTGTAAAACAGCTAAACAACATTAATATATAAAAATAGAATATTTATGAGAATACGTGGCTTTATATGAAAATTACGGAACATTAAGAATAACACAACTAACGAAGAAACGCATGACCTTATTAGGTGAAAATGACAAAACTTAAAAAGTATTAGCATAGTTGGTAGAGACAACAAATTTAGAAGGATCGATAAAGACAACGAACGGCAAAAACGCATGTATTATATGAAGACAATACAATTTGAAGGATAAACATGACTCATTTAATTTATGCGAAAATATTAGAAAACTTAAAAAACATGGTTCATGGCAAAATTTGAAGAATAAACGCGGGCAGCTTGGGCACCGCAAAAGTTATAATTTGTAAGAGAAGGATATTTTTTAAGGCAAATTAATATGTTTAGTAATTAGTTGTGATTTATGTTTAAACAATTTTTGTGAGAAAAAAATGTTAACACCAAAATAGCGAGACCCTCCGGTAAAAATATATCTAGCAACTTCTTAACATATCATTTGATATTTTGCTACATTTTTCTTTTCCCTGATAGTGGGTTGAATCATTTAGTGATATCAATTAATTTTAGATTGATATTGTAAATTATTTACTATGCATTTGATATTGAAAATTATTTACTATGCATTGAATTTCTAAAAATGATGCGAATCTAATTAACGTGAATTTATAAACGTGATGCGAATCTAATTAATGTGAATTTATAAATTAGATACTCCAATCTATTGTATTAATTCAAAAGTTTATAAGAGGTTTGATTTGATGTATTAATAAATAATGAATGAATTATTTTTCTTCAACACGTGTCGTAATGTTGAACTCTTCATATAATCGTGAGAAATATTAATTCACACATTAGCAGAACTTAAAAGAACAAACAAGAGAGAAAATTTCAAAAATAGAATTCGAATTATACATATACATATTTAATAGAAACAATTATAACGGTGTGCTATAGTTTTGAGAAACATTAACCATGCATTTTTTTAAATTATAAACCTCTTTCTAAAACTCTTGAAAGATTAATGTCACAAAATAATACAATTTCTGCAGATAAACGCATTGCAGAGGATGCAGTGGTGCTGAGACGTGGGATCCATTCACAACATCCCTTCATCCTAGTCAGAAAATAAAAATAAAAATTGAGTCGATAGTCGATACATGACATGGCATGGGTAATGCTGCCCGCTGCCCGTTTTAACCCATCTATTCCTCTCTTTTCCAGAAACAAAAGAACAACCTTTTGTTCTCGGGGATTCACACCCCCCATCATTAGACCAAGTGACCGAAACCCCCTCTCCGTCCTTTATAGTCACATCTGTGTCCCCACCATCCTCTCTATTCCTCGGGGGTTCAGACTTGAGAGAGAGAGAGAGAGATAAAGAGAGAGAGAAATAGAAGGGGCCATGTCAGGGCCTCGCTAGTACCCTACTAACACCCACTAAAATCGGTGTATAGGGGACAGCAACACCTTGGATGCCATGCCACCACTTCATCTCTATTTCTCTTTACCTCTCACCATGACCCCATACTCATTCCAAATCGCAATCATGTCGCCTCCGTCTCCATCATTACCTCTCCACCAGGTGAAAAAACAAGCGGCCTCGAGAGAAAAGGAAAAGGCAAAGAAAAAGCCCGAGGAGGCCATGAGGAGATCTAGGAGCGCATCATGAGCTAGAGATTCGTCGAGGAATCGTCATGATTTGAAGGTGGTACTTTTTGTGGAGTGCATGGAGACCTCCGTGCTCTCTGCGGGGAATAAAGCATCTGGTCCGATCGTTCGTTGTATGTTTTGTTTGTTCTCTCGCTTTGTCGAGGAAAAGCTTTATCTTTATTTTACCTATTAGGGTTATCTAATTAATTAAACCGTATGTATTTTCTTTCGTTTTTTTTTAAATTTATTGTCTTCTATTTCGATTCGTATAGACTTCTCTTCATCTCCGTATCCTTTTCTATAATGTTGATCGAATAAAATTAAGGTGTGATTTTGTTGTTGGATATTCTATAGTTTGGCTTTTTAATATCTCCTATGATAACTGGTATATACATGTTTTTATTTAGCTATTAAGATTGATGAATTGTTGCGTTAGTCTTCTGCATGTGTGCTGGATTAACTATATTGAAGTTTCAATTCAATTGTCTTCTGATATTTTGTGTATATCTGTTGTATGATTAATTAATAAGTTCTCTTTCTTTCAAGTCTTGAATGCTTCAGTT
Source organism: Eleocharis quinqueflora (assembly GCA_964058865.1). Taxonomy (NCBI): domain Eukaryota; kingdom Viridiplantae; phylum Streptophyta; class Magnoliopsida; order Poales; family Cyperaceae; genus Eleocharis; species Eleocharis quinqueflora. The sequence continues at coordinate 164,765 of CAXKVX010000128.1, read as the reverse complement.
GGAGTTCGGATGTTAATTAGAGTTCGTATATTAATTAGAGGGAGGAGGATAGATCTAGGTAATATTCCCTTCAAAAAGCACACTTTTTGTTCATAGATTGCATCAATTGCACGTGCACATATCAATTTGCCATATGTGATGAATATCTTTGTGGATCTGCTCAGATCTCTTGGATTTTGTGAAGTTACTCTGCAAACAGTACCATTTGTTTCCTAGATAATAAAAAAATCTGCTGGATGAGAGAAAAGGCTAAAGATAAACTATTAAAGCCTACGTTAGTCATGATAACTAGGCTTTTGCACCATTAATGGTGTCCTTTAGGTGCTTTACCCTAACACATGCTTGACTTCTGCCTTCTGCCTTCTGCCTTCTGCTCTTCTTTCTTTTCCAAAGCAATCAATCTCTGATTTGCTCAAGCTTCACATTCCAAGGCACAGGAGAATGACAGAGGCGCAGAGGCCAGAGCTATCAGGTGAGTGACTTTTTCTCTTGAGTGAAAATATATTCAAGTCACTTTTGATTGATGGAGAAATGGATGCTATACTACAGATACTATTTCTGGGTACATCTAATATCTTCTCTGGGCAAATTTAGGTCATGGATTTATTTAATGATGACAATTGACAGGAATGCATGTTTTGAATACTGAATTCATTTATTGATGACAGAAGTGTGTCTAGTGCGTGAAGCGTGATGTCCAATTGGTCTTGTCAATGAGCTAGGCGTATGTGTATTATTTTATAGTTGGTTTTCCAAGATAAACCTTACTGCATTTCATGCTAGATGAGTTTGCACAACGAAACTCTTTCTTTGTTTATAACGAAGAAATTATGTATATTTATTAGATTTTGAACGAAGAAATTATATGTATATTATTAGATTTCTAATTAACAGGCATCTTTTGGTCCAAAGATGCATGAAGATCTTGTCCATAGGTTTACCATTCGTCTAGTACCAGCTGTTTGGTCAGGCCAATACTCGTCTAGTGGCATCATTACACATTGTCCTATTTTAATAACTAGTGATTATATTATGTCCGGTGTGCTTGATATGCAGTCTAGTCTCTGTATATTCTCAATATTCTGCCAGTTTTCTGAGGCTGTTGGGAAATTTAGTCACCATACTATGATTATGTTCAGTTCAAAATGTACCCTGATATGTAGAAAACTAAGCGTACACACAATCACCACATACAATAGCAAGCTTCAGTCATTTCCTTTGCATCATGTTCCTTGCGTTGCTTGTTATACCAGATGGATATAAACAGCTTCTTCTTGTGTTATTTTTGTTAATGCTATTAGATAAGCTTGTTGCATTATAAGATAAGATGTGTTTGGATAGAATTCTCTGTTGTTATTTTGTTTTTATGTTTTGAATTATGATTAGATAGTTTTCTATATTTGTTTCTATTTTTGTTGTGTGGAAAATAAGAAACTGCACAGTAGTTATAGAATTAGAAATCTTAGGATATTTTTCTTTCTTTAATATGCTTTTGTATTCAAGAATAAAGTAATGAGAAAATCGAAAAGGAGCTGCAAGATTTTTTGCTCCACAAATATTCATGCTTGTTCTTCTTCTCTGACTCCCTGTTTGCGTTTCGTTTGCGTTTCAAAGAAGAAAATCTGACATTTGGTATCAGAGCACACAATGAGCAACAACGACAATCAATTAGATGAGGCAGCGCCAGCAACAACAGCAGCGGCAGGAGGCGCAAGAGTAGTAGTTAGGGGAGGAGGAGTGCCGATTCAATATCCAATGCTGAACGACACAAACTATGGATTGTGGGCAGTAAAAATGAAGATCATACTTCGAGCACTTGGAGTATGGGAAGCAGTAGAAGGTGAAGGTACTGCAGACACGGAGAAGGATCAAGGTGCGCTGGCTGCAATCTCGCAAGCAGTCCTTGATTCCACGATCATGGCAATAGCAGAAAAGGAGTCTGCTAAAGAAGCATGGCAGACTATTAAGCAAATGGCAGTTGGTGAGGATCGCGTCAAGAAGGCAATGGCGCAAGTTTTAAAGAGGCAATTTGATCGCCTTGTTATGGCAGATACAACGAGCCTCGTGGAATTCTCACAGGTGCTTATTAGTTTAGTTGGAGAGATGCGCTCTCTTGGTCTGGAGGTGAAGGAAGGTGCGGTTGTTGAGAAACTGTTCAATGCCGTGCCAGATAAGTTTTTGCCTATCATTAGCACAATCGAACAATGGGGCGACGTTACTAATATGACAGTGGCTGAGGCAGTTGGTCGATTGAGGGTGTTTGAAGAAGGGTTGCGAGGTAGGCAACAGACAAAAGAAGAGGGAGAGAGAGAAAAGTTGCTTCTCACTCATTCTCAGTGGGAGGCCTTATCTCTAAAAGAAAGAAAGAATGGAGAAGGCATTGAAGGAGGTGCAAGCAACAGTCAAGAGAGGAGGCCTAAAAAGAAGTTTGACAAGTCTAAAATTAAGTGCTTCAACTGTGCAATTTATGGACATTTTGCAAGTGAATGCAGAAAACCTAAAAGAGATAGGGCCTACTAGCAGAAAAGGAGGATGAAGAAGAGGCTGTATTGATGATGCATTGGTTGATTGCGAGTGGTGAAAAGGATAATGGAAATCTCAAGGGTAAGCAGAATGGTGAATTACATTTTGGAACACATCAAAGTGACTCTCACAATATGTGGTATCTTGATTCTGGTGCTAGCAACCATATGATCGGTATCATTGAACTCTTTGCAAATTTTGACACTTGTGATCATGGTGAGGTGAAACTGGGAGATGGTTATCGAGTGAAAGTAGGAGGAAAAGGTACTGTTTTGGTGAAAGGGCAAAATGGGGAACATAAAGCCTTGACTAGTGTTTATTACATACCAAAACTTGAAAGTAATATCATTAGTCTCGGCCAACTAGAAGAACAAGGGTGTAGAGTGGAGATGAAGAATGGTGAGATGCTGGTTTTTGATGCAGCTGACAAGTTGTTGACAAAGGCAAGGCGATCAGTCAACAAACTGTACAAGTTGGTCCTTGAAACAACCACTCCAGTGTGTTTGATTGCGAATAGTGATCCTACTGCATGGAAATGGCATACTAGATTTGGGCATCTCAACTTTCAAGCACTAAGGAGAATGAGTCAGGAGGGATTGGTAGAAGGATTGCCACATATCAATCATGTTGAGCAAGTGTGTGAAGGGTCTCTCATAGGGAAGCAACGTCGAGCATCATTCCCAAACCAGGCCCAGTATAGAGCAAGTGAGGTATTGGAACTAATGCATGGTGATCTTTGTGGCCCCATTCTCCCTCCAACACCTGCTGGTAACAAATACTTTTTGTTACTAGTTGATGATCACAGCAGGTTCATGTGGATCGTTCTGTTACCCAGCAAAGATAAGGCATTCTCAGCATTTAAAATGATCAAGGTGGCTATTGAAACTGAGAAGAACAAAAAACTGAAGGCTCTCAGGACAGATAGAGGAGGAGAATTTAAATCTTTCGAATTTGAAGAGTATTGCAAAGAGTCAGGCATTAAGAGGTACATGACAGCACCATATTCACCTCAGCAAAACGGAGTGGTTGAAAGAAGAAATCAAATGGTGGTGGGCATGGCTAGAAGCATGCTCAAAACAATGAAGGTGCCAATACAATTTTGGGGAGAGGCTGTCACCACGGCTGTTTACATTCTGAATAGGGCTCCAACCAAGAGTGTGACAGGTATGACACCTTATGAGGCTTGGTACAATCGAAAACCAACTGTGCATCACATGCGCACTTTTGGTTGTCTCATTCATGTTAAAACTGTTGGTCCTTATTTGAGAAAGTTGGATGATAGAAGTGTAGAGATGGTGTTCTTTGGATATGAGAAGGGTTCTAAAGCATATCAAGTTTTTAATCCAGTTACAAAGAAAGTTCTAGTGACAAGGGATGTTGTATTTGAGGAAGACAAGTCTTGGCCATGGTCAGAAGGAGTTGAGAAGGTGAACAAGTCAGATGAGACTAGAAACAAAATGCCATGTGAATTGCAGATTGAAACCAGCGAATGGAATACTGATGATGGTGTAGAGGGAGGTCAGAACAGTGAAGAATTCATTAATGGCACAATGCATACTGATGAAAACGAGAACTACAGAAGTGGCGACACAAGAGATGACAGGGATGAACAGCAAACTCCTGTCAGGTTGCGCAGTCTTGCAGAAATATATGGTGACACTGAACCTATAAATCTGTTGGGTGTGTGTATGTTAGGGGTTGAAGAGCCAGCCAATTTTGAAGAAGCTGATAAAGAGAAGGAGTGGAGGCTTGCCATGAAGGAAGAAATCGACTCAATTAAAAGCAATCATACATGGAGTCTGGTAGATCCTGTTGAGGGCAAAAGAGTAATTGGCTTGAAATGGGTTTATAAGTTGAAGAAAGACTCAGAAGGGAGAACTGTGAAACATAAGGCACGATTAGTGGCAAAGGGATATGTGCAACAACAAGGAGTCGATTTTGAAGAAGTATTTGCTCCTGTGGCAAGGATTGAAAGCATAAGATTGATTATTGCTTTGGCTGTAAAAGGAGGTTGGCTATTGCATCACATGGATGTCAAATCAGCCTTCTTGAATGGTGATCTGAAAGAGGAAGTGTTTGTAACTCAGCCTCCAGGTTTTGAAGAGAAGGGAAGTGAGCACAAGGTGTTAAGGTTGCATAAGGCTCTGTATGGCCTGAAACAGGCTCCTCGAGCTTGGAATTTCAAACTGGACAGTACACTGATCTCTCTTGGTTTTGAAAGAAGCAAACAAGAACACGCCATTTACAAAAGGAAGAAAGGAGACATTTGCATCATTGTTGGTGTGTATGTAGATGATTTAATCATAACAGGTTCAAGTGAATCTGAGATTGCTAAATTCAAACAGCAAATGAAGGAAAGATTCAAAATGAGTGATTTGGGAATGCTAAGTTACTATCTTGGCATTGAGGTGAAACAAGTGAAGGGCAGTGTGATGATATGTCAAGAAGGTTTTGCTCTGAAAATTCTTAAAGAATGTGGGATGTTGGATTGTAATCCTACAAAGACTCCAATGGAGGCTAGATTGAAGTTGAGCAAGGATAGCAACTCTCCATTAGTTGATCAAAACAGGTATAGAAGTATTGTGGGAAGCTTGAGGTATTTACTACATACAAGGCCTGATTTGACCTACTCAGTAGGGATGGTAAGCCGATTTATGGAGTCACCTAGAGCAGACCACATGGCTGCTGTGAAACAAATATTGAGATACATCAGAGGTAGTGTAGGTTTGGGCTGTGTGTACAAACGTTTTTCTGAAGATGAGATGTTCTTTGTCGGATATTCTGACAGTGATATGGCAGGGGATATTAATGATCGAAAGAGTACTACAGGTGTGATATTCTTTTTGGGAGGTAATCCTGTTAGTTGGTTTTCAAGGAAACAAAAGGTGGTGGCATTATCATCTTGTGAAGCTGAGTACATAGCAGCTGCAGCTGCAGCATGTCAAGGAGTGTGGCTTGAGACATTGCGAGCTGATCTGTTGGATTGTGAAGGTTCTAAAGTCAAGCTAAAGATTGACAACATGTCTGCATTATCTCTATGTAAGAACCCTGTGTTTCATGATCGTAGCAAACACATTGACACAAAATTCCACTACATAAGAGAAAACGTGGAGTGTGGAAAGATATGAGTAGAGCATGTTGGAACTGCTGACCAATTGGCTAATATACTGACAAAGGCACTTGGGCGAGTCAGATATCTGGAATTGCGAGAAAAGATTGGTCTAGTGAATGTGAAGGAGCTGGCAACAAGCTTAGGGAAGTGATTTATTAGATAAGCTTGTTGCATTATAAGATAAGATGTGTTTGGATAGAATTCTCTGTTGTTATTTTGTTTTTATGTTTTGAATTATGATTAGATAGTTTTCTATATTTGTTTCTATTTTTGTTGTGTGGAAAATAAGAAACTGCACAGTAGTTATAGAATTAGAAATCTTAGGATATTTTTCTTTCTTTAATATGCTTTTGTATTCAAGAATAAAGTAATGAGAAAATCGAAAAGGAGCTGCAAGATTTTTTGCTCCACAAATATTCATGCTTGTTCTTCTTCTCTGACTCCCTGTTTGCGTTTCGTTTGCGTTTCAAAGAAGAAAATCTGACAAATGCAACATGTTACATTTTGTATATATTCATGTAGGCCCAGTGTTTGAACTAGTTCTGGTTATTTCTTTCTTTTGATGAACGAAATTTACCAATTTACTTGTTATGATTCTGTTGATTTAAACAATATATATGGGTTTGTTTTTTATTTTTATTTTTTGTTGATGGAAAACGGAAAGTGTTACTAGTCATGCATATATATGTCAATTGTCAATCATACATAGTAGTGATATTTGCATGCACACCAATATTAAGTTTCTCAGTGTACATTTAACAACATGCACTTTAAAAATGCCTCAAATACAAGGGGAGGTATCCTAATCGCATGGACCAATTATGTGCACGTTCTTAACACGTTCACACACAACTTCTCTTGCACTATCACATTCACGCTACGTGGACAATCTTTTATGTTGACAAATGTCTATGGACTCATAAATGACAGTCAAAAAATGAAATTTCTACGGGAAATACGACATATTAGGACACTAAGCAACCTACCATGGATTATAGCTGGAGACTTCAACTTGCTTAGATATCTTAGGGAAACTAGCGGATCTTCATTCAACCTTGGGTTTGCGTTAGAGTTTAATCATTGTATTGACGACCTCATGCTGCACGAAATAACACTTCAAAGCAGAGCATTCACTTACTCCAGCAAAAGACCAAACCCAACTCTGTCCAAATTGGATCGTTTCCTTATTTCACAAGATTGGCACACGAATTCTAAACAAACCTTAATAGATATACCAACTCCTATCTCGGACCATGCGCCACTTAAGATGGAAATCAAGGAAATTTGTCGGCCCTCAAAAAGGACCTTCAAATTTGAACGATTCTGGTTAAACTTCAACGAAACGAAAGAGATTGTAAAAAATGCGTGGAATATAACAAACCCCTTCAATATTGTGGCAATAGACTTACTGCGTAGATTCAACGTCACACGAAGGGCCTTATCAACCTGGGCAAAGGAAAAATTCTCGCGGACACCTACATTGCTGACCTATACAAAGGATATCATCCGCGCCTTGGATAAAGCGGAAGAGCACAGACCGCTGAATACGCTGGAGTTTCAATTTAGGATAAACCTTCGCGAACACGCGTACAACCTGGCATTAATCCAGGAAACACGATGGCAGCAGCATAGTTCTATACGATGGCTAAAGCTAGGAGACAATAACACAAAATACTTCCACAAAATCGCAAATATACGCTCTAAATCAAACTACATCAATAATTTACAAATTAACAGAGTAACAATTAGCGATTCCCCAGCTATAAAACGAGCATTCACCGAATATTACAAGGATATACTAGGAAAAAAGGAAAGAAATATATACATTTCCGGACGACCTGGTCCAAACCACCAACACGGACGAACTAAACCACCTGGTCGCTCCATTCTCCACGGAGGAAATCCACAAAGCTATCCGGGGCCTAGCAAAGGGAAAGTCATCTGGTCCCGATGGCTTTCCCTCAGAATTCCTGCAACACTACTGGGATACGGTGGGAGAAGCAATTTGCAGAGCAGTCCTTGCTTTCTATGATAACGCTTTGGATCTTTGGAGACTAAACAGGGCATCTATCTCGGTCATCCCTAAAAAACCGGCCGCTAACAACCTAGAGGACTTTCGTCCAATAAGTGTACTAGGCGTCATCCCAAAACTGATCTCAAAGCTTCTCGCAGACCGCCTACAACCCATACTCCCAACAATCATCAATAGATTGCAAACTGCATTCATCAAGGGACGTAGCATCATGAATACTTTTTTGGTTGCTAGGGAGTCGATAATACTAAGGAACAACCTTAAAGTCCCTTCTATTGTCCTCAAGGTGGACTTCAGAAAAGCCTTTGACACAGTCTCATGGGATTTCATCTTGAACCTCTTATCCAAAATGAGGTTTCCGGCTCGATGGATCTCATGGATACATAACATCTTAATATCTTCCTCATCAGCCGTACGAGTTAATGGAGAACTGGGAGAACACTTCTACCACCAAAGGGGATTACGACAGGGAGATCTGCTTTCCCCACTCATTTTTATCATGGTAGCGGATCTACTCCAAGCACTCATTGCCAAGGAGAGTCAAAATTTCTTCACAATACCGACTCTGCACTTAACAACGCTACAATTTGCAGACGACACCTTAATTATATGTGAAGCTCACCCAACTAATCTTCGAGGAATAACACTCACTCTTCAATCTTATGCAAGGATGACTGGACTAGAGATCAATCCAGCGAAGAGTACCTTTATTCCACTACATATACCGAGGGACCTCATACCAACGATACAACACTATCTAGGATGTGCCCCGCAGGAACTCCCCATGAAATATCTAGGACTACCACTGACCATAAAAAAACTGACCAAGGAGATCTACCTTCCACTACTGGAAACAGTTCAAGGCAAGTTACAAAGTTGGAAAGGAAAACTTCTTTCCAAAGGAGGGAGACTCATTTTAGTCAATTCTGTGATAAATGCACTTCCTCTTCACTATATGCAAGCTTTTCTTCTCCCAGCATGGCTACTTAAACACATGGAACGCATAAAGAAGAGATTCTTTTGGAAAGGGGAAGCCACAACCTCCAAAGGAGGATACATGGTGGCTTGGGAAACAGTGTGCCTACTGAAAAAGTGTGGGGGATTACAAACCTCCAAACCCTTAACAAGGCACTTATCCTCAAGTGGGCATGGATCCTATACAGCCACGCGGAAACGCAATTTGCTGACTTTGTTCGAAGTCACTACAACATTCCACTACTAGACTCGGATTTGGAGACGGACAATACCACACGATACCCATCTTTTTTCCTAAGGGATGTCCTCTCCCAAATACACTTCCTACGAACGTCCACCACAATCGAGGGAAACACACCAACATGGAGATGGACTTCTACAGGACAATTCACATCCAACTCGGCATATCGAGTCCTTATTGATGGAGGAGCTGCTCACAAACCCACGATATCACATGGTTGTCCAAGGCTCCGCTGAAGGTGCGAATCTTTGTATGGACACTGCTCAGGGACAGACTACCAACAAAGGATAAACTGTTCAGATTCGGCTGTACGGAGGATGACTATTGTGTACTATGTACCAGCAGAACACCAGAAACAACGAGTCACCTCTTCACCAGTTGCCTTCTATCACGGACATTATGGGGAAATCTGATATGTGGTCCCTTGCTGGATTCCATCGAGGCATTATGGCTATGCAGGATCAATCATCGTCTGAGGACGCCCAGCGCTATTACCAAGACTACCTTCATACATGCAGTACTTTGGACCATCTGGAAAGCAAGGAACAAGCGAGTATTTGAAGGGCTCTTACCAACAATTCCTTCTATGTTATCCCAGGCGTTTGGGCACTTTGATAGTTGGGTAGGAACTAAAACAATTTCAAACTAGACAACTTTATGTCTTAGCTAAACTTGTAAATTCTTTTATTTCACCCCCCTTGTATACTCCTATTTTATTTTTCAATAAAATCACAGAGATCAGGCTAAGCCTATCTCCTTCAAAAAAAAAAAAAAGTTTCTCAGTGTATGATAGTATGTTTTCAAACGTGTGTGATTAGGGCTATCAAAAATTAAAACGACTACTGAAATAATTCCTTCCGTCTTCGTTCCTTTTAAATTGACGGTATAAGATTGATTTTAGTTGAACGTTTCGTTATTGAAACGAAAGAAAAATTCATGGCGTTGATCGTTTTGTCAGATTAATTGATAGAAACGACATAAACGTTAAAAAATTCCGTTTGAAATTACATGAATTTTCTAAGTTATAGTCTTATAGATCAAAATTTGGAAATAAAAATACATCAAAATATAATAGTCACAATTCATATCAAGTGTACTAGATATCAAACTATCATCAACTTCATAACATAATGATTAACTCATAAGCTCACAACAAAAACTAACATGAAGTTTATAACATAAACTTTCTAATAAGATGATTAACTCACAGTGTCTGTCAACAAGCTCAATCGAATTTCAAGCTATCTTTTTAGATACCTATTTCAGTCAGTGACTAAAAATAAAAGTTTTGAAAACAATAAAATATATAAATCATTATAGAAGAATCATGGCTTGAGACTAAGTAGCTTATGAGCTAAACACTTCAGGCCTCACATTACTTGATCTCAAAATAAGAATTACCACAGGCATTGTGTCTTGTGAGTATGTGACAAATAATATCATCATTCACTGTCACAAACAATATCATCCTATGTCGCTTCAACACTGTCTCATAGTGAAGCATCAACTTCTCCATCATTCTCTGTAAATCAACACAACAAAAAAATAATGGTGCTTAATTACCATTCAAGTTATCAAGTATAATAAAAAAAAGAAAATTAAAGAATGTTTCTTACCAGTGATCGAAGCACGCAACCAATCTCGAGCACATATATGAGCTTCAATGCTCTCATCATTCGAAGCGTTCCTAAATTAATTGATTAAGTCCAAACAATAATTGACATTTTAACACCAACATTAGTTGAATTAATTATAATCGATCCATCAACCATTATAATTAATTCATATTTAATTCTATATGTATTTGTATCCAGAATCTTAGCGAAATACGTTTTATGTCTTTTATAAATCAATCACATTTTACAACATAGCTGATGTTACTCCTGTGTCATAGGTGACAATATGAGATATATCAATCATATAACACGTAGTCCAAATTTTATTTATTGGATTTAACGTCTCAAATCCAACAGTTCTATAATGCCTTTAAATCCTGATCTTGTTAAGAAACAAAAAGTGTAGTTGAAAATAAAGTGAAAGTGATGAGTAATTAATATTTTGAAGGTACGATAGAAGCACAAAAATGATAACCTAAATTGTTTGATGAAGCCAATAACTGGATCACAAATTTTAAAATAAATTAATAAATGACTTTGTAATGATTTAGATTATACTTGTGTATAAATTTATTTCAATTTTAAAAAATACTTTTATTTATCAAGGAACTAAAAAACCATATTAATGACCACTATTCCCAAATAACAAAACCAAATTAAATTATATCTAAATCATAGGAAACATATAAATTTATTTTTTATATTTACAATTATCTAGTTGATTATGAAAATTATCAAATAAATCTACTTGCATGTATTATTTTTTAAAAGTCGCATTACATGCAGTATAATGTCGTCTATAACACATCTTTTCTTGTAATAATGAAAGTCATCTACTTATATATATGTAGGCTATATATATATATATATATATATATAGAGCATGGCTAAAATAATATGCATAGTACACCCCATTTCGTACTATGCATATATATATATGTCAATAAATTGAGATTTAAGTTGCTCAATAAATTCTTCATATGAAAATATTGTAGGAAATCAAATTTCGTTATTTTTAGAGCTTTCTTGCTATTTTTTAAATATTTTTTAAAAACAGTCCAGATTTAATACTACAAAAGTGTCATTTCTGGGCTGTTTTTAAAAAATATTTAAAAAATAACAAGAAAGCTCTAAAAATTACAAAATTTTATTTCCTTCAAGATTTTGATATGAAGAATTTATTGAGCAACTTAAATATCAATTTAATGATCAAATTAAATATAAATGACCGCATAGTACGAAATAGGGTGTACTATGCATATTATTTTAGCCATGCTCTCTCTCTCTCTCTCTATATATATATATATATATAACACACACATATATATACATATGTATGTTTATATATATAGAGTGAGGCTATAATATTCCGCAAAGCATCAAATGCGTTGTACTTCGCATCCATATCTGCGATTTCAAAGTCCGAACGACCGATCCAAACTGTTAAACTTGATCTTCATATTAAATTCTTCTTGGAGATCGAATTTTACATTTTTTTTTACAATTTTTTAAAGGAGTGTAAATTGGTTAATTTAACGATCTCTGAATCATCTGATATGAATGATTTTCGACCTCTCTAAAAAATAGTAAAGAAATTAAAAAAAAATGTAAAATTCGCTCTCCAAGAAGATGTTAATATGAAGATCAAGTTCAACGGTTTGGATCGGTCGTTTGGATTTTGATGCAGTATTTCTATGTGTTTGATATCAAGCTTTAAATACTTGAATACTGTTGTTTTAGTCGCAAGTATACGACTGTCGTAGGTAATAGTTCGGGTGTCAATCTCAGGGACAAGTTGATCTCTACGGGAACTAGACGATTAAAAATCCTAAGCAAGTAAAAATGTTAGGGTAGAATGTTTGTTCGGTAACCAATTGTAAATGAAAATAATAAAGAGATGTTGTGTGATCAAGGTTGACGGTCTAGGTCCTTAGGTTCACAATTAACTTACTTATTTTAGCGATTCAATTAGTTCAACAACCGCTATGGTATAGCTCAAGGTGAGCAATAGTAGGTATTAACGGTTGGTCACCCGAGCTAATACCTACTCTAGCGTAAACTGAAGCCGAGGGTTAATCAAACTCCGGGTTACCGAGAAAGTACGCACCACGGTTGAACATTTCTAAACCTCGGTACCGAGAAAGTACACAATGGTACCGCAATTCAAATATAATCAACTAGTCTCTTAATCAACTAAAGTTTCTCTCGGGTACAATAGCAACTAAGTGCTTCCTTTTGGTCGGGATTCAACAAACGATTTCTCAATTCAATTTATCAAATCCAAAGATAAACAAATAAATCTAAAGAAGCAATATCCAATAGCAAATTGTTTACAACAATTCAAATGCTAAAAATCAAGTTTCATAACTACACCTAAGGCCGAGTTATTTAGCCTCTCATGACAAAGCAAGGTACAAAAACAAAATTTCCCATTAAGAATTCAAGAGATAGAAAGAGTAGAAGAAGAATTAGAACAATAAACCGAAGAAAAATCCTTGAATCCAACGAAGCCTTCTTCTTCTCCCTTGCCAAGATCTAGATCCACCTTTTTTTCCTTGCAAAATCGTCTAGGAACAGCCCTCCTTCAGATCTGAGAAAGAAGAATGTAAGATAGGAAAGTTTCTGGTCACCTTCCTCTTTTGAATTTTGGTTTTCTGGAATTTCACCCAAATCTTTGCGTTTGCAAAGATACCCTTGCGTCTGCAAGGATTTGCTCTGACTTTCTTTGTTCTGGTCTCAGCAAATCTTTGCAGACACAAAGATATTCTTGCATCCGCAAGGAATAGTAAAAATTCGAATTTGGAGAAACTCAAAACATGAAAGTTGTATCCATTTATTTCCTCTTTCTAACACATTTTGAATTGTCAAATTTCAAAATCGTATGAGAAAGTTACTACCAAAACAATCGGTAGTGCGCAACAGGTCTATTTCGAAACATTTTTTGCATCCGCAAGAAGTTCTCTGGCACATTTTCTTGCGGTCGCAAACACATTTCTTGCGTTTGCAAGAAAATGTTTCTGGTGCGCAACATTTCATATTTTCGCCATAACTTCTTCGTTCGGACTGCGATTTCGATGATTCAAAGCTCGTTGTAAAGCTAAGGACGAGCTCTACATTATTGGCACATCATCTTGGATTGAGTCAATTATCCATTTTCTACATTTTTTAAAATATTTGGCAGTACCACAAACTTGCATGCTTTTGATCCTTATTTAACCGAAATACTAGAAGTAATGACCAATCTTGCACCCCAATCCTATGTTTTGGCATATATAAGTTCAGCTTATCAAATTTTGAAATCGAAGATATAGAAGCGATGTACAATGTGTTTAGTGCTTTGCGGAACACCATAGCCTCACTCTATATATATGTATATATATATATATGTATATATATATATATGTATATATATTGCCTATATATATACGTAGATGACTTTCATTATTACAAGAAAAGATGTGTTATAGACGGCATTATACTGCATGTAATGCGACTTTCAGAAAATAATACAGACCTAACAAAAAAATCTTTTTTATATATTTATTAATTTGTTGAGATGTTTTTTTTTCTGAATTGTTTTGCAAACAATATCAAATTTTGATCACGTATTTATAACAGTAAATATGAAAATTTGAAAAAGAATTAGAGAAAATATATTATCAAATATTTCAAAAAATATTTGCTATTAATTACGATATCTTTTCAAGATACGTTTTCACTAATATAAAAGAGGCTGGGTCTCCAAGTATTATCGATATGTTATGTTATGGCACATGTGCTGTCCATAGGCCTCTCTAACTCTCCATTATTGATAGAATACTTCTCGATTCATTCGTGACCTTTAAGAAAAAGTTGGCACAGGTAGTTGTTTGGAAGGATTCGCTGGCGCACCGAGGTGTCGTCCGATGGTCTTCACCGACTTCTCGAATTGCTTGAGTAGCAAAATGCTGGAGGCTTTAAGAGACGGTTGTAAGTTTATGCTTCCGCATTTATTTTAATTATATTTCTTGCGCTGAGTTTTCTTGGATATTTGAATTGCAATTGTTAGTTACAAATTAGAATTTTGATAGGGCTCTTAGCGAATTTGAAATTGCACCAACAAGAACCAGAAGGAAACAATGGCGGAGCCATGTGTGTGGAGAGGAGTCAGTTGCACCTCTTGGGAAAAAAAATTCAAAATTGTTCATATATTTGTATTTTTTTTAAATGAGCTTTCATTTTGAATTTTTTTTAAGAATATGTATCATTTTAAACCCATGGGAAAAAATCGTAACTCTTGAATTCTTCTAACAAAAATTCTGAATCTGCTCGTTCAAGAAAATGAAAACATTTGAAACCCTCCTTTTATATAAATCCATAACATTAGTTTGTACTTGTGCGAGTCCATAAGCACTTTTAGAATCGATTTGATCTATACTTGCTGGTCGTTTTAATTTATGTTTAGTTTATTATTGATACTTCGTAAAAGAAACACAAATTTGAGGAAAATGATAGTTTTAGTTAGACGAAACTGTTATACAAATAGTTCCTTAACCAGTATCAAAAAAGAAATGCTAAGGATAATTCCGTCTTTGTATTCTTTTCATAATAAGTTTTCCTTGCATTCATTAGAACATTATAATCTGTGACTCTTAATATTGAGTCCCAGTGGAACTAATTTTTTTTTCCACGTTTATATGTGGCCTTAATTTATATCATAATTACATCTGTCCCGAACGAGCCCATACTTCTCTGAATCCAGATCAATTGCTCTACAGGAATGCATCAATTGCGCTCCAGATCAATTGCAGATTAGTAGTTCTTAGACAAATTAGTTATGTAGTAGAAAATTAAATTGTATGAAGGTGAAAATTGATTGATGAAGCAAGCAGGAGGACAAACAAACAATCAAGCAATGTTTTTTCGTTTTTCAACAATTAGAGCGTTACAATTATATTTTGATTGATTGGAATGGAGTGATGTGTTTGTATTTTGTTTTCTCAACGATATTTTTTTATTTGTTTACTTACTTTATTCTTATTGTATTCGATAAGATGATTATGAATAAGATTTATTTTTTGTTAATTAAATAGACAAGAATACAGATAATGACTATTTCGTATCTGTTACTTTATAGAATAAATTATAAAAATATATATTAAGAGAAAAATTAGATAAGAGATATAATACTTACATTTTAATTTCTTTATTTTAATAAAATAATTTGAGTTGGAATCAATTGTATATTTATATTTTATATTTATGTTAAGACACATTTGTACTAAAAATATTTTTTATTTATAAAAAATAGAAAAATAATAATTATATAAATATTATCTTATTCTTTCGTTATTCGTACGTTATTTTGTAATTTTAACTGATAAAAATAAAATAAGAATAAATAAAATTTTAACGTTAAAAGTATAATAAAAATAAGATCAATTTGAAATAGTTACATATAAAAAAATATCATCACATGGCATGTATAGTATCATTGACAGCCTTGTTTCTCTATCCGATGCAACTTTTATTTTGTTTAATAAAAGATAGATGAGACGGCAAGTCTACTGCCAGAAAAATAAAATGAATTATATTCATCGTGTTAATTCTGACGTGGCGTTTAGAAAGTTTTCACACAGCATTATTTTTTTAACCTATTTACACAAATATTTTGGACGTAATTTATTATACCAATGATTTTGAAAGGGCGAAATTAGTACTTTTGTCTCTAAAAAAATATCGAAAAAGTCCCCATTTAAGTTTTGAAGTGAATAAACAGAGAAACGTTAAAATACGAAACTGCCAATTTCTCCTTAAAAACTGTTATTTTTAATATGCAAAATAGTGATTTTGAAGTGCGAGATTACTGATTTTCCCCTTGCAAGATCATTTGAGTAGTTTCTTCCTTTCAAGATCTTTCGTGAAAATTAGTTGAGAGACTGTTAATAATTGAGTTTAATTTAAGGTTATATTTGAAAAAGATCTGCGTTTGAACTTTGGAAAGACAGACCGATGTCAGTTCCAGTTCTGTCTTTTTCTCCTCCTCCGAACGAGTGGCGCGAGATATCTTTTCTCGACCCCAAAAAATCTCTCGTCCGAAGCAAAGGAATTGCAAAATTCACCTCCTCCTCTCATTCCCCCCCTTCTCGAAGAAATTGAAACAAAACTCTCTTCTTTCTCTATGACGACTCAGGCCACCATTATCGGGTATGTTCCTCCAAGCCCGACACTAGGTTCCTCGCCTCGCCGCTCGAACCGTTTTAAGATTCGTGCCCAAGGTAAGGCTTTGGTTCTGGTGAAAGCAAGCGCATTAACTGTTTTCGATTTGAATGTTTGGTAATTGGATGATGATTATAGTTATTGTTTAATTCTTTTGGGAGAAGTGGATCCGTCTGACAAATCAGTGGAGATTATGAGGAAATTCTCGGAGCAGTATGCGCGTAAATCTGGGACCTATTTTTGCGTTGATAAAGGAGTAACAGCTGTGGTTATCAAGGTAAATCAAGAAATTAAGAACATTAATCTTCTTTAGTACTTGTACCAGTTCCACTTGAACTCAATCAACTCGTTTAAATTGATTCCAAATCTAAAGTAAATTAACACTGGGATGAGTGGTGTTTCTTTTGGGTCAATGATTGTTTTTTCCCCAAAATATGAGTAATTACACAATGGCATTCTACTTTGGTGCTCAGGGGCTTGCTGATCACAAAGATTCAATTGGAGCACCCCTATGCCCTTGTAGGTAATTTGGTTACTCTTGTCTTGAACAAGTCTTACTAAATAGAGTAACTAAAGCTTTGTGGTTTCTTAGTTCATGAGTTATGATCTCAATTGTAGGCATTATGATGACAAGGCAGCTGAAGTAGGACAAGGGTTTTGGAACTGCCCTTGTGTACCTATGCGCGAAAGGTAATATCCTTTCTAAGTTACGAGCAAATCTATCTCTATCTGTCGCTCTTTCTCTCTCAATTTGATTTTATTTCCATGTTTCAGGAAGGAATGCCACTGCATGCTTTTTCTCACTCCTGATAATGATTTCGCTGGACAAGAACAGGCATGTCTTTTTCTAATTTTCATTCTCGATTTGTTTTACTTTCTCTGATTAACCATGTGTCTTATTTCAACTAGGATATATAACCTAGGTAACTCATCTGTAGGCTTGTAGAAATTGCAGGCAATGAGAAAAACTAGGTTAAGCAAAATGTTGACTTTCTGTTGTGTTTAACGAACCAGGCTATAATTTCTTTTAGTTTTGTATTGGCTATCTCGTTATGCTGATACCAATTAATAACCTTGATGGTTGCTCAGTGCATCAGTATATATCTGGATTTTGTTTGTTTGTTAGGTTATGATTTGTTTCTTGTTTTCATCCATTAAAGGCCCACAGAAATTTGTGATAAGTACTGCAATTTTATGATATATGCAATCTAGTACTTTGAGATACTACAAATGTAAACAAGATGAAAATTGTCACAACATAGAAGTTAATTCTCCAGCAAAAACTAGGTTCCTGTCGTGCACGTGAAACTTTTCCTGTTTTGTTAGCTAATTTCCTTTTACATACTTTTCAGACTATTACCTTGGATGAAATCAAGGAAGCAACATCAAAGCTCTAGAGAGATTTTGCTGGTATCTTGTATGTGCCAGTAAACACACCTAACTGGCAAAAGAAGAATATGCCTGATGATAAAATAGAAAAATCACTAATCAGGTCCTGGAGATTTGTGCATCTAGTGCCGAATTCTGTAGTGGTGTGTGTCCCTCTTGTGCAGTAAACAATATAATTGACAATTGAGTTTGTTTGTACTTCACAGCACCAAATTGGCGATGTTGCCATCTTTGTCTATAAAATGCAGTAATATTTTCGAGATCTGATCGGCCTATATCAATTGTTAGTTCCTGCAAGTACACTACGTACGCTCACACAATGACATAATTGGCTAATTGCTAATGATTGTTCGATATTATCTGGCAGATCGTTGTGCATACCCATGTCCATGTGTACCAGGTATCAGAGCAGGAGATAAGTCATGTCTGATCAATTCTAACAGCATAACATTTAAGGTTTATTTTATTTAATAAATACTGAAAAGCATAATAGTATTTTCCATTTCCAATAGTATGGGATAGTCCAACAAAAAATAACAGTGCATCTGCGCTCTCAGCCCCTACATAAACACACTTACAAGTCAAATGCATTAAGCCATTAACAAACCCACACACACAAGTTAATTACATGAACAAACCCAGGCCCCAGTCAATATGCTTTAACAGATGGAGGTCGAGTTTGCAACCCCCCTTTCTCTCTGCAATCCAGACCGTTCCTCACCGGCAATCTGACTGGTACCTTGGTACCAGCAGCTGCTGCACCCTTGCATAGGTGATCAGTCGGGAACCGGTGCTTCAGGCAAACCTTCAAGTTGCATTTCTTGCATGTATTGCAATTAGAAAAGGTCAGCACCTCCTTGCAACGTTTGACAGGACAACGCGGCTTCTGCTTTTTTGCTGGATCACAATTGCCTGACTTCTCATGCCGCGACAAGACGAATTTTTCATCTTCCTCAAATTTCTTTTCTATAGACATGGAGCACGTCTCGCATATCACTACCGTTCTGCTGTTGTGTTCTGATTTTGGACAGCTGTGAGCTTTGTATGTTCTATGCTCCAAGCAAAACACCTTCACAAAAAAATTAAACGAAGAATCGTCGTTACATTTAGAACTTACATAGTTACATACAATCTCTCTTATAAATATGAAACAAGTTAAAGTTGGATAGAAACCTTTTGGCAACCATCGCAACTGAAGGGAAGAAAATCAAGCTGATTGCAATCTTCTTGTTGGCAATGTGCTCCTAGATCAGGAAAAGCTTCTGTGCCTCCTCCCATCTCTTCTTCGTTCTCTCTACTTTTTGTTTCTTTTCTCGCAAGCTTGGCAATTTTCTGGTTGTGTTCCCCTTCCCTTCATCACGTATTTATAAGTTCTCGTCGGCACCATTCCTTTCTTTCACTACAAGAAAATAATCGGGTTCCAAGAAAGACCATCCGCGTATGACGAAGTCCGAGCTGTATCGGGTTTGGTTTATTATTGGGTTTTTTCGACCCGTCCGAGTCGCTGACGTATGGTATGACGACTTGGTCGATTTGGGCTTTTTCTCTGGTCAAATTCTCAAAAGGTACCCAGTACAGTTAATAGGCGAGGCCGTTAAAAGAACTTGTGAATTTTATAGGTTCAAATGGGAACTCTTTATTGGGCATAGATTCAAGGCCTAGCCCAATAGCTAAATATTTCTGATTTTGCACTAGTGTTTATTCATATAAATTTTTTATGGGTTTTTAATAGCCCAAATCAAGTATTTACGTTAGCAGAGCTCACATTGGCTCGAGCCTATTGTTCTGTTGCTTCCTTGTCAGTAAGAGGAAATATAATAAGATTAGGAGATGTTCAGCAGTTAGATGAACTTTGACAAGAAGTTATCTACGACAATTTTAATGTAAGAAATGATTTATTATGATGTGATGCAGGTGATACACTCAGCTCAAGTTCCAATTACAAATATTTTCCTAGGATTTCCTACATACACTACAAGTCTACAACGCCTTGGTCCTAAAAAATGTTTGTAACAGTGTTACATTACAGAAGACCTTTCGACACAAAATATTTGCTTAAAAGTTTATCAAACGTATTGGAAACCTTTGAAGCATCATTTTCACAACCACAAATAAGCATCATGTACACACTTAAGACCGTTAAACATGAATACATGATGTATAATCAAATAAACAATTGAACAATAACAATCTCAAGAACAACCACAAATAAGAAATTAATTTTATTCGCGATACAAAAAAAAAAAATGTGCATCAAAGAAACCGCGACACACACACACACAAGCGAGCATATAAAAATCAAGAGCAATTGGTAAGACCAATCAAAAGAATACCATGAGAAACATATAAACTTTAAATTTTAAGCTGTTGGGCCTTTCTGATTTACATAAAACAAGAAGTTTCACTATTCTTTTTTTTTTTTGTGAAAAGTAGGCATAGCTTATTTAGAATTTCAATAAAAAAGAAAAAAAAGTAACATTACTTATTTTATTTACAAATGATAAATGACAAGGAAAAACAAAGTTATTCAAATGTAGAGATCACGAGATTTGAGTACTGTCAAGAAATTACATGGGATGAGCTCCGGGAAGATAAAGAACAATAAATACAAATGAAGGTTAATAGCAGCACTTATGGGACCTTTCAATAAGAGGGTTGCTTATCCGTATTATAACACCAGCATCCAATTCATTCTTATTATCTTAATCAATAGTGTGCTTTCATCTTCCCCTATATACATGATGTTCTTCCATGAAATGACAGTCAAGATAAGAGAAAAAACTAGACAAACTCAGATGTCCTATGACACATGAGAGGGAAAAAGAAATACCACTTGTGTAGATGGGATGAGATATGTAGACCAAAAGAAATGGGGGGCTGGAATTATTAAATCTAAGAGACATGAATATTGCATTATTATGTAAGTGACAATGGATATTAAATGACCTCCTATGTACAGGTTGGTGGAAAACACTATTGTTATACAAAACCTGTAGGAATTCTAATATGCAAAAATTATCTCTTTTCTGGAAGGCTATAACAAGTGTAAAGAAATAGTGAATATAAATAAAACAGTGCAAATAGAGAATGGTAAAGACACCAAATTTTGGACTGACAATTGGTGTGAAGAAGTGCCTTTACATATATCACATAATTCACCTTTTCAAATTGTAAGTGATAAAAATGCTCTAGTGCATGATATGCTGTCAACAGGTTTGGAGTTTTTGTCTTTTAGAAGGAATCTATCTCCAATACAAAGATCTAGTTTCACTCAATTGGTGGCAAAGGTAATAAAATTCCTATCTCTGAGAGATGTACCAGATAGAATATGTTTAAGGGCAAGACTCAGTACAATTCAGAAGCAAAAATATGTATATGTGGTTGAGTGACAGAACCAGATAATACCTTCAAGCTGTTGTGGACATTGAAAATCCCTCTCAAAATTAAGATTTTCTTGTGGTTGTTTGTAAAAGGAAAGATATTGGTCAAAATGGTTCTAATTCAAAAAGGATGGCAAGGTGACCCTTCCTGTCAATATTGTATCCAAAATGAATCTATCAATCATCTTTTTTTTAACTGTCATCAAGCCAGAGAGAAATGGGTTTGGGTGTTGAAGTATTTTCAAATTAATTCTCATCCTAGAGATCTGTTTGAGCTTTATACATATTTACAAACTTTGGAGGGGTATGCTGGTAAATTTGCAATATATATCAGCATTGCAACTATCAGAATTATCTAGCTACAGAGAAACAAATGTTGCTTTGAGGGCAAAAAGATAAGTACACAACAAGAGTTTATTGCTAATTTGGCTTGTTTGATTCAATACCGGACATGAGCATGGGATGAGCGAATGCAAGAAGAAATCAGGAGATGGAGAGATGGCATTCGGGCAGCTGATGATTCAAGGATAAAAACAAGGATGCAGATCACAGATGGGGAAGATTTGAGGGCTATAGGAACATATGATGTGTAGCTCAATTGGTTTCATGTTTGTGTTCATGTTTTTTATTCTGATACAAAAGTTGATATCTGAGAATCTGTCTCAGTCTTTTGGGTTGGATATTGAGGAACAGTTGAATAATTGGGCATACGAAGAAGTTAGCTTAGCTAAAGGAATAGATAGATAGTGATGATGGGCACCGATGTCATGTGATCTTGGCAAAGGTGCCCGTATCAGGCTCTTATAGGGTGCTCTCTCTTCTATTAGATTATAGCTTTAGTTCCAATTTAAGGCTTCAAGTCAATTTTTGGTTTATGAATCTATTAGTTTATGGCCAGTAGTTTTAGTTATGCTGTGATCTTTATAGTACTAAACATTACATACTACACATAGATTCCATGTCCGGTGCCAATCAGTCAATTAGGGTTGTAAATAGATCAAATTCTGGTATAGGTCAAAATTAATATATAAATTTGTATGCAATGAAAGCTTGAGAATTTCAATTAGGGCTGTAAATAGATCAAATTCTAGTATAATTTAAATTCATACATAAATTTGCCTCCAATGAAAAATTAATGATTCAAGGAACGGGTTCGGATAATATTAAATTTTTAGTTAAAACTAAGATACATGAACAACACAAGTTAATATTATTATTTCATAAAGGGACATATTAATAATAATTTTATTAAAATCAATTTATATGACTACATGATTAAATTTGTTAATGTATGTGATATATTAATTAAGATTTATTTAAATATTATAATGAAAATATACAAATTTGTGAAGAACTTGATAAATATTTTCGTTCTTTTTTTTTTTTTTTTTTGGTAAAAGACTGGCCTAAACCATGAGATTCATTGAAACTATAGAAAAGGATTACTACATAATGCTTGATTTGATACCACCAGCAGGTATCAGGAAAACAAGCAAACTATCAGAGACCCTCTAAACAAAATCAAACAGATGAACTTAAAAATACATCAGACATCCATGCATTACAAGCATCAATATTATAAACATTTTCATTCTAATATACTAAATTTAAAATGAAAATATTCATCAATTCCTGCACAAATTTTCATATTTGGATCATACAAAATTAATATGTAAATCTCATTAGAAAATAAAGTCCCATATGCAATGTTAATAAGCTATTGGATTAAGTTTGTAGATCATATGTAGATACACATTCATGCGAATAGGATCGAATTTCCTGGTCATGAATACCGATTGACAGTCGGCCTTCTCTTACGGCCTATCAAAGACTAAGACAATTAGACAACACATATTCTATACTGTTAAGCTGTCCCAGCTTTGGATGGCCGCCAATTATTGTATAATTCTACTTCCCCAGTTGGTGAGAAGCATGGAGAGAGGGTAAATTAAAAACGGAAATAAGAATCTGAAGAGGTATTCTACTCTGGTAATTGGTCCCAACATTAATGGAGTATATTTTAATTCTACTTCATGTAGTTGATGAGAGGCAGGAGAGGTTGCAGAAAAAGTGGTAGACCTGAAGACCTGAAAATGAAATATATAATAACACGTCTTCACAAGAAGACATGGGCATTGTAGATTTGTAGGTTACTATTATTAGGAAGGACGATTGTAACTACAATTTAATCAAACTCACCATTAACAACTCCTTTGACTAAAATCCAAAAGGTCTACAACTGACACCATACCGAACCCAGCTTATATTCCTAAGAATATGAAGAACTACCAATTATGCTTAAGTTCTATGTTGTAATGCAAGCAAAAACAATTTAAATCAGTTGCAGCCCCATACAAGGATGCCAAAACAAAACATGCTCGTTTACAGATAGAGAAGAGATAGATACAAAATTTGTGCTCTAGGATTCAACCAAAGCTTAGGGAGCCAAGTTAGGATCACTGAACGTCTGAACCTACCAACTATTTTGGCTTAAACCAGTAGTTCCCAACAAACACCAACCTTAATAATTCCAATTGCAACTTGCCAGAGAACTGGCTCCTAACAGGATTAATTGATTACAAAACTAAATAGACTAGTGAGCCAATCATATTATCAAACGCAGCATACAAGACATGCATTGACCAACCAAATTTACTAATCGAGTCGTTTTTATACCTTGTTTTTTTTATATGATCTTTACTACTACTCTCCAAAATTTGAAGCATGTGAACAATACAGAAGAACCATTTACTTGATCCTAAATTCCAATTTGCGTAATCCAACCCAAAAAAGAAAAAGAAAAAGGCAGCACCATATACACACATTGAACAAAACAAACACATAACAACAAGACCTAATTAAGCCAATTACATAATCAAAACTTGTCTGAATTAGAACCAGTACCACACCGTACCTCCCTGCACTGATGCGGGAATGCCCCCACCCCCATCGACACGACACTATCATCATCGAGCTCCAAAATATCATCATTCCACTCAAACCAATCCCCATCAGCCAACCTCTTGCTGGTATCATCCGCTTGGAGAGACTGTACCACCTTCCTCACCATATCCAATCTCACTCCCTCTCCTGTGTCCAAAACTCCGGCCAAGCCCTCTTCCACCCTGGCTTCCTTTGCCAAGCCTCTGAACCTCAAACCCATTTTGCTCATCCCATATAATGCAGCTATGCTGTACTCTTCCTCAAACCCTTGTTTTATTAACTCAACCACTACTGAGACAGCACCACCGTCCAATAATGCCGCTCTACCTTCAGTGCATCCCGAAAGGTTGCATACCAGCATCATAGACAACTTTCTAATAGCCCTAGTTTCATCTTCTGAGGTAGCAATAGAAAGTATTCTTCGAATGGCACCTGAAATCCTCGCTACTTTACTCCGATTCGTCTCCATAAGAGTGAGGTGATACAGAGCTCGACCTGCATCATGCCTGACTTGATCCGCTCCATCAGACCGGTGACAGAACAGCTGGATCAAAGGTGCGATAGCTCCTAGAACACCAATCGGAGCACGGTTTTCCTCCACAACCGCAAGACTAAACAAAGCACCAGCCGCATGTTCCCGTGCCTCAATGGCCCCATATTTCAGAATATCAACGAGAGGAGGGACTGCACCTGATCGAACAATTGGAACCTTGTTTTCAGGTTCAACAGAAAGGTTCACTACAACAGCAGCGGCATGGGTTAGAACTATAGGGTCACGTGAGAGGAGTGTCTGATGAAGAGAGGCCAGAAGGCGAGGCGTGCAGAGAGCTAGACGACGGTCACGGTTCTCCCTAGTGGCTTGTCGAAGAGAAACCATGGCTTCAACTGTGGCTGTCTCTTGATCAATGGGATCAGATTCACCATCAGTTAGCTTGAGTACAATCTCTTCTTCAAAGGAATCCACCGGGCCTGAAGCAGAAGGGTTGCTTGATTGATCAGTGCCTGGTCCATGGGAAGCTTTTGAAATCTTCAGATTGCTTGATTCCTCTTTCGGAGCTTCGAAGGAGGGGTATAAAGAAGATGATGAAGTGGAAGAAGACTGAGAAGACAACCGCGAATTTGAATTCGAGCTCAAACTGGGACTAAAATTTGAACTTACAATCGAATTTGCTTTTCTTGTACGCGCAGAGTGGGGCCTGTTCAAGTTACAATCAGCGCTCTCCTTAACTTTTACACCATGATCTGAAGGTAAGAGTTTCAGCACAATTTCTCGAGCAGAGTTTGAAGTAAGTGGAGTGGGGCGAGGGAGACCCGCCCGATCGCACCAGTTTGCAATCGCCGTTTTGAGCGCTCCGTTCGGGATCAAGAGAGGCGGAGATGTGGAAGAAAGATCGAGAGGTGGAGAAACAGAGGGAGGTGATAAGGATAACTCGGTGCAAACTTCGATACAAGCGCGCTCGAAGGTGTGACCTGACGGAAGTATAACTGGATCGGCCATGAGAGAACCTGAGACGGGGCAGAGAAACTCGGGCGGATTGTCGAGTTCAAAGGAGGCGGAGGAGCAAGGGGAGGAGGAGGTGGTGGTGGTGGTGGAAGGAGAAGAGCGATGGAAAGAGAACTTCCATCTAGACCTTCCACTTCCCATGGTTTCGCGATTAAGTAGCTTCTGAGGTTAATCTTTCTCTGCTTTTGCTTTTGGGAATTTATTTGATTGGGATAAAGAAATTGAGAAGGAGAAGGAGAGAGACAGTGAAGGGATAGATTGCATGAGGGATAAAAAAGAGAAGAAAGGGAAAAAGGTGAGTTCGGAAGGCCAGAAGAGGTGAAGAGCGAGCAACTTCTCGAAAACTTTGTTCCCAAATTGTGCACAATTGCAAATGTTTCTGCTTCCTTCTCTCCCTGATGAATATGTAGCGGGTCGTTATAGCAAGACAGATACCCGCTGCAAGTTGGTTTTTTCTTCACAGAATAAAACGAAAGCGAGGTTAGCGGATTGAGGATCCTTCGTACGTAAGTGTTCGCATGGGTTGAGGCGGCCTTGACCATTTCTGACAGTGTCGTTTTCTTTAGGCGAGTAGATTTGTGCTCGTCGCCTCGTCCCATTGAATTTGACTTTGAAGGGGTCTTAGTTCTTTGCGCACCTGCTCGTTATTGGAAGTCCTCGGAACAGTATCTCTGGTGCATTTTTTTCGTTACGAGTGATGATTTTTTATCTGAACTGTCCGATTTATTTAAACATTTTGATTTTAACGGTGTAAATTTTTTTCTGTATTTTTAGACGTCTGATATTAATCCGACAATCCAGATAAAAACTCACTCATTTGCTGAAAAAAATACACTAAAGAATATGTTTCCAAATCCAAGGACCTAATGTTGATTTTCGAGGTTCACTGGTTTGGCTCTAATCCACTTCCTGGGATCAGTAATGTTTGGTGATCTCAGGTCGTCCCGAACAAATTTGCATTTCTGAATTACTCATCGTTACCCACTCAATAACAGCTACAGTACAGCTACAATATCAACGTGCAAAAATTATTCATTTTTAATTTGAATTTTACTGACCATTTCAGTAGATACAAATTCGTCCACACAAAGTCTTCAACTGAACTTTAGAAATATTAAAACATATATATATATGATTCACATATAGTTCAAATATAATTTGTTATAAACTGTATTCTATGCATCTTCTATGCATCTTCGTGGTGATTTTATGAAAGATTTAGAGTTTTCATGAAAGATTACCACTCATAAATAAAATAATCAGATCAGAAACACTTCTTGTTATAAGATAAAATTCTTTGTGGCATTTTCTTGAATAGTTACCACAAAAAATAAATACTCGGACAAGAAACACTTTTCATAGCAGAATAAAATGCTTTGTGATGTTTTATTGAATGTTTATCATCCATAAATGAAGTAATCAGACATGAAACGCTTATAATGGTATTCTACGATTATTCGGGGTGGTTTCCTGAAAGGTTTGGAGTTCTTTTGAACATTTACTACCCATAAATAAAGTACTCGGATAAAAAATATTTCTCGTAGCATGATGAGATGCTTTGTGGTTTTTATTGAATATTTACCATTCATAAATGAAGTAACCCGACATAAGGAAGATATGTCCAAATAGTTAAAGAAATTTTTAGGAAGATTGAGGTCTTCCGATCCCTGAAAAATAATTCAAAATTTATAATATAATTAATTTTTTTTTGAAAATATGCTTACAATTTGAAAAAATTTAAAATTTTTCATTATTTTGAACTCCTCTGAAAAAAATTCTTAACCTCGAAATCTTCTGACGAAAATTTTGAATCCGCTCAAGAGGTAGCAATAGTCACTTTATTTTAAGCATGAGGTATAACAAATTAACAACATACGTACATGAAGTAATGTTAAATAAAGCTGACAAGTTTTTTTATTCTTTTTCATCAATAAAATATGAAAATAGAAGCACAAAAAGTTAGATGTTTGATAACTACCCTAGTAAAACCCTGAATATATCATCACTAATTTGCCCTGTTATCAGACACAATTAAGAGAACATGGATGAAATGATTAGAGATCATAAAATCAGCAGCAGCACAAACAAAAAGTTGGATAAAAGCAGATAACTTTGCAATGAAAAGGCAGCATCTTTGGGAAAGATTCAAAATTGATAAACAAACAAATAATGCAGCGCCATTACAGAAAACAACACAAAAGATCGATGACACTAAATAAATGCGTGTTCAGATCTCCTTTAGCATTTTTGGGTTTCAGGCTTCGTCATGGATCATTGATTGCTATTTTATGCTGCTCTGATTTGTTAATTCTACTTTTTCAGGAATTCCCATCTTCACGAATACTCCAATTGTTAAATACTCCAACTGATTTGAATTCTCACTTTTGTTCGTATAATAACTGCGACTGTGCTACATTGTCACAACATTATCAGTATCCAAAAATAATTCATTTTTAATTTGAAACTCGCTAGAAATATGGGGACGAACTAAGTGCACAGTTGGGTTTAGTGCATCAACTTACACGATTTTTTTAATATTAAAAATATAATAAATAAATTATAAACATACAGAAAAATTGTTATTGAAGTTAGAATAATAGAAAGACTGGTGTAGACCTTTTTAAAAAAATCAATTTTTGAGCTTGCTGCACAACAAACGACTTTTGAATCGTTTATTAATAAAAATATCATTGATTTAATTCATGAATTAGATTATATTTAGATTTTTTTGTAACAAATTCGGTTACGCTCGTCGAAATCGTAATTAATTTTTTTATCGTCGCAAACTATCAAGTTGTGCATGTTTGAGTCTACTCATATCGCATCGAGTCTGATTTGTGATCGGAGAAATGCGCGATTCAAAAATAATTTTGACACTAACTCATGATAAAAAAATTACTAATTAAGACATAAGTTGAATATGAAACCAAATTTGAGATGCATGTTCCTCTGATCGCAAATCAAACTAGACGCGATGGAAGTAGACTCGAATATCTACAACTCGTTTGCTTGCAACGATTAAAAAATGAATTATGATCTCGATGAGCGTAGTTGATGTTATTACCAAAAAATATTTTTTGTAACAACTTCGGCTACGCTCTTCGAGATCGTAGTTATTTTTTTTATTGTCACAAGTCATCAAAATGTAGATATTCGAGTCTATTTCCAACGCGTCGAGTCTAATTTGCGATCAGAAAAATGTGCATCTCAAATTTGACTCCATATTCAACTTATGTCTTAATTAGCAACTTTATCGTGAGTTTGCGTCATATTCATTTGTTGAATCGCTCGTTTCTTTGTTCTCAATTCGGACTCGACGTGATGGAAGTCGACTCAGATATGTACAACTTGATGGTTTGTGATAATAAATTTTTTTAATTACGATCCCCACGAGCGTAGCAGAAGTTGTTACAAAAGTTACCTAATTATAAAGTAACTCATGGATTAAATTAATAATATTTTTATTAATAAACAATTCAAAAGTTGTTTGCTGTGCAGCAAACTCAAAAACTCAATTGTCAACATCGATATTTTGATTTTTTCAAAAAGACTGATATTTGCAACACCGGCTTTTTCTATTATTCAAACTTCAACATTATTTTTTTGTCTATTTATAATTTATTTATTATATTTCTAATGTTAACAAAATCATTCAACTTACAAACCCTGCAAGACATATGGATTTGACAACGGTCCAGTTCAGGCCGGGTCGGTTCAAACTCGCCCGCTTCAATGGGTTGGCCGGTCCACGGGTTTGTCGGTCCAACGGATTGGCCGGGTCGGGTTTTCATGAGTTCAAATTTTGTAGGTCAGTCGTAACCCGTCTTAGGCCCATGGGTCGGCGGACCGACGAATTTGAGACTAATCCGGGCCGGTTCGGTACGAGTCGGATTGGTCGGGTCGCCGAATTTTTTTTTTTTCGAAAAATTCCAAAAATCCAAACAAGAATCAAAGTAAAATGCAAAAAGTTACAAACATAAAAATATAAAAAAAGAATATGTTAAGTTTATTTTACAATTAAAAAAATATAAAAATTAAAAGAATTTGTTAAAAAATAAAATAAAATATTAATGACGAGTTAACGACGAGTTAATGACGGATTAACAACAAACTAGGCGGGTCAGGTTGGGTTATCCATGTTCGTGTTTTAAAAATGAGAAATATAATTAAAATAGACAACATACCTTTTAGATATATATATTAAATGGAAAATGTTCCAGCGATACTCGATTCGATACCGACTGAATATTTCCGTTCACTGGACGACTTCGGTTGTCGATCTCCTCGCGATCACTTCAGATGTCCAGTTTATTTCCAGTGATATGCATGTTTCATGTCTCTCTCTCGCGTGTGCGCCATTACTCTATCTTCGCAATCTATTACCCTCTTAAACTTCATTTTTCTGTTGTTGTGCATGTTAATTGAAAATGTCAACATACAAAATATGTTTGTCAAGCATGTTATTCTAGTTGTCATGCATGTTAGTTGATTTACTATGCATACTTATTTGATTATGCATGTTAATTGAAAATGCCAGCATAGAAAATATGATTGTCAGACATGTTATTCTAGTTGTCATGCATGTTGTTTGATTTTACTATCCATACTTATTTTGGTTATGCATGTTAATTGAAAACGTCAGCATACCAAATATGATTGTCAGACATGTTATTCTAGTTGTCATGCATGTTGATCGATTTTACTATGCATACTTATTTTGATTACATGTTAATTAAAAACGCATGCATACTAATTTAGTTGTCATGCATGTTATTCTAGATGTTATGCATGTTAATTGATTTATTATGCATACTTATTTGGATATGCATGTTAATTGAAAAACGCATGCATACTAAGTTGGTTGTCGTGCATGTTATTCTAGTTGTTATGTTAAACTTCATTTTTTTTGTTATGCTTGTTAGTTGATTTACTATGAATACTTATTTGATTGTTGTTATGCATGTTATTATAGTTCTTATAGTAGTTTTTGTGATGCAATGCAGCTTAAACTTTATTTTTCTGTTGTTATGTATGTTAATTGAAAACACATGCATATTTATTTAGTTGGTGTGTATGTTATTCTAGTTGTTATGGTAGTTCTTTTTATTGTAATGCAGCTTAAACATCATACATCAATTTTCTATTGTTGTGTATGTTAATTTAAAATGCATGCATACAAAATTTGATTGTTATGCATGTTATTCTAATTGTTATGCATACAAAATTCACATGTATACAAAATGAAAATCTATAATAAATTAACATGCAGTCGAACTCGAATAACATGCATAGCGACACACGTATCGATTGCGTATAACAAAATAGCAACTGAAGATGACATTTTGCTCAAAATAGAGATGTATTTCACAAAAAATGAACGCATATATCATTTACGTATCAAATCGCATATTAATGTATCAGCTCCCTTGACAAATTACACCTTCCGAGATATGCACGATGCTCTTCTTGTCTCGAAAGATCTCAACGAAATATTCCTCTGAGTCCCATTTTTCCCTCTCCTTTCTTTTTCTCCGCTCCTCAACCCAGCATTCCACCTCCTGAGTTACCTTTCTTATTCCTTTTTTCTCCGCTCCTCAGAGAAATAATAGTGCTAAATTAAGTTCGAACGAAATTGCTATATGCAAATGGCCCTTTCGAAAATTGATTGTAGTACTAGTTACATGAAATTACCAGTATTTTGTTGCTCGTTCGTCGTACCTGATACCATCAATTTTATATAGTACTACTGATTCTCTGTCTATTTTATGCATCTCCCAAAATAATGCATTTCAAGTTACATATATATTTTTTTTAATGAAAAAAATAAACTTACCGATTGCATGAATGATAGTGTACACGGAAGTAGATTCTCTGCCACGTAGCAAGTATGAACGATTCAAATTTTCTGCGTTGTAGGCTACGAAAGGCTCGGATTTAATTCGAAAGGTTTGATATAATAAAGTTTACCTTACACGAATCTCAATGCAAATCAAAGACTAAAATTTGCTGCGCAGCATACATGATATTTTTGCAGCGCCGTAGAAGATTTCATTCTGTGTACACTTTATCCTTCTCCGTTAAGTGTTTTGGATTTTGGTCCAATTTCTCACATCTAACCCTTGTCAGCATGTACAATAAGCGAAAATTACACATCAGCCCCTAATTTAAATAAGTTTACACTATGAATTTGTACATATGGTCAGACATTTGGTCTACTAGCACTAATAAACCAGCCAAACAAAACAATATGACAATAGAAATACAAAACATCAACATTTGCTACAGTTCTTGACATAAAGATAAAGATGTCTTAAATTAACATAAGCATACTTTTTTGTCTTATGTAAAAAAAGTGAAGAGGTCTAAAAGTTAAAAAATACAAACATTGGCATTTCGTAATTTTGAATGCAAATCATATCATTGCTTCATCTCGTGGCATCGCAGTATCTCTTTTTTCGAAGTTGCGAGCATCTTTTTTTTAATCTAACTATATTAGAATAAAATTACTATTCATTAGCACTGTTCATTGTACAGTGTTTTTTTTTTTTTTCTGCTGTCACGTGTTGTAGGTAGCAGTCAAAGGTGCTATGAAATCTATGATGTAATTTTTTGTGAAATGGGATGAAGCTGAGGTATCCAATATATTAGATTTTTATAATGTACATTTTACCCAATGCACCCTCTGTAGTTAAGAAATTATGGTCATGTATAAACGTTCAAACCTTTTATCGACCCTCATAAAGTTATATCCAAAACAATGTATTGAAACACTGGACGGACATAAAATTCCAACGAAAAATTTTAGCACAAGCGAGTAAATAAGATTTAAATATTAATTGTGTAATGGTTAACTATTGTGAAAAATAAAATTTAAATATAACTTTATAATATTAGTAATAAAATAAAAAAGTTAAATACAAATCGCTTTCATACTATTATAAACTCTAATTTTTTTATATATTTTACTTTAAATATGTAATATTTAAATAAGTTATATCCAAAACAATGCAAGTGTCATGTGTCATATTTAAATATTTTCTGCTGCAATAAAAAATTGTTGACATAAAATACATTCAGCGCCTTCAACTATATATTCAAAATATGACAGTTTTTGTAATATTCAGCATATACAATTTTAATGT
Source organism: Eleocharis quinqueflora (assembly GCA_964058865.1). Taxonomy (NCBI): domain Eukaryota; kingdom Viridiplantae; phylum Streptophyta; class Magnoliopsida; order Poales; family Cyperaceae; genus Eleocharis; species Eleocharis quinqueflora. The sequence goes on along the minus strand of CAXKVX010000128.1, from coordinate 131,710 downwards.
TTTTAAGCATCGATGCAGTTTGGGATAGGACAACCTGCACATGTAAAAGAATAATTGTGTATGTGTGAGGTTTAGTAAGTTATGAAGGAATGCAAATACGATATACAGAGACCATACTGTTGTAGGATGCAATAAGACCATATTGTTGTAGGATGCTTTTTTTTTACATGCAGCTCACCTCTTCCTTCTGACCACGCGTCACTTCTTTCTTCTGGCCACGCGTGAGAAAATGTGTTTGGAGGTAGCAGTGGTTGCAAATAGAGAAAAAAAAGGTGAGATTTTTACTATTTCAAGGGCTCAAAACAAGGTTCTAAGGTGGTTTCTGGGAAGAGTTGGATTTTCTGTAGTGTTGTCTTGCATCGATTTATAGAATAAATCCACCTTCACTCACAAAGCCGCCACGCCAATGACCCGCCACACCAAAGTGTCCAGAGACGCGTCCCAGCGAATCGGGCAGATGAGGAGATTTTCTAAGGATTTTCTCTGTTGGCGTCGGTTCAGTTTGCTGCAGCGTCCCTTGTGTTGTATCATTCCGCTAATTTTATATATTTTGTGGTCATAATTAATTGATGTGCGCCAAGAAATTGGTACTGCGCACATATGGTTAAATATGAAAATAAAAATGATCCACGGTATAGCAAATGTTTGACCTTGGACATGCACGTTTTATATTAAATTTGTCTTAACCGGCTTTTGCAATTGTACATGAGAACGACCTATATGGTATGTACATGCATTTGATTTGTATATGGAATGTGATATATATATATATATAGAGAGAGAGCAAATGATATGCCAAATTTTAGAAATTTCAGATTTGAACAATTTTGAATTGAGTTTTTATATATAAAATAAAAAATTTGTGTCAAATCTGAATTTTAAAAGTAGCTATAACTAATTATAATTAAGATTATATATAAATATAATTAATATAGTTACCAAAACATGTCGTCTGCTTCTACAATGCGATTTTTTTTTCTGTATATCGTATTTGCATTCCTTCATAACTTACTAAACCTCACACATACACAATTATTCTTTTACATGTGCATGTTGTCCTATCCCAAACTGCCTCGATGCTTAAAAACATTAAAATTGTATATGCTGAACATTACAAAAACTGTAATCTTTTGAATATATAGTTGAAGGCGCTGAATGTATTTTATGTCAACAACTTTTTATTGCAGCAAAAAATATTTAAATATGACACATGACACTTGCATTGAACACAAAAAACATGACGTCTGCTGCATGAAGCGTTTATGCGTCTGCTCCATATTTGCACTGTAACATTTCTTTCGTTCATTTGTTTCATTTGTTTCTCGCATTTGTTCTCCTCGACGATAGCATCATGCAGCGTCATTCATCAGCGTCGTGCGGCAACGTCATGCATTAGCATCATGCATCAGCATCATGCAGCAGCGTCATGCATCAATCGCGGTTATTTACGTCTGCCTTTAGCGAATTTGGCAGACGTTGACTTCGTTGGAAAGAGGAGGTGACTCTCTTTCTAACAAGTCCTTACGCTAATGGTCATGCGGCAACGACATGCGGCAGAATCATGCGTCAACATCATGCATCAGCGACGTCATGCAACACAGTCATGCGTCAGCGTCATGCATCAGCGTCATGCATTAGCGTCATGCCGCAACATCATACGGCGTCAGGCGGCAGCGTCATGCAAAAATTATGTGGACTTTTAGATGAGTATTTCACCTTAAGAAATATCTCACCGGATACAAATTTCGAAGCTACAGGGACCAAATTGACCAACTGGTAACTCGAGCAATTTCTAGTATTTATATTTGATAACAAAGTAATTGTTAATGGGAGCCGATAAGTACATATCAATAGTAATTGTAATCGAGTTGTCGCCAACTTGTGACCGTAGCAGCTTGCTATTAAGCTGGTAACAGGTCCATTAAATCTGACACAGTACCAACACTGGTGCATCAAGCAAACATGACTTGGAAAGGCAGTATCCTATTAGGTGATTAGGTCAATATTTTTTTTTTGGAAATATATATTTTGTTCCCGTAGGAAATTAGGTCAACATGTGTCTCAACAAAAGCTTTTCAGTTCACCAAATATTATAAACGGGACTGAAACTTGAGCTATTTTTATGAATGTTGCAATTTTTTTAGCAAAAGATGAGGATTTAAATGTTGCAAAATAAAAGTAGATGCCATGCGATGATGTGCATGGTTTAAAAATTCAAAAAAGATGCATGCTATATTTACCAGAAGTTCCAGAAAAACTCAATCCGTGTCTTTGGCCATAAAAAAAATTCCCTATACATTTGTGTGTAATCAAAGAAGCATAGCTCAATTTCTTTTCAAACAAAAATTGCTTTACTTTTCTTAGTCAGCAATTAAACATCTATTTGAAATGTGACTTGATTGAATAAATATGTATGTGCAGATTGCCAAGGAGCATGCGGTGACCGGTGCAGCCAGCACTCGAGGCTGAACGTGTGCATGAGAGCATGCAACACCTGCTGCAGTGTCTGCAAATGCGTGCCGGCAGGCACCTACGGCAACCGGCAGACGTGCGGGACCTGCTACACTGACTGGACAACGCACGGCAACAAGACTAAATGCCCTTAAGTTATAATTAGTTAATTAACAAGCTTCAATTTTGCAGTGATGTATGTTTGTTCTTGGAAAGGAGTTTGAGTTGGTTGCTCATGGGTTTATTAATTTTGCTTGTTATGTTAGTTTTTTTAGGTGTGTTTGGATTTTGGATCATATTTAGACTTTAGTAATATTAAGTATCTATCGAATTTAAAATAATATGGCCCATCATTATTATTTTATTTTAGTTATAATTTTGGATCTTCTCTTTACTGCAGCTCAACAGTAATTCTTTACAGTATATTTGATAGCTACATTATATTTGAGGATATGTATCCTTCCCAACAGGCGGTAATGCGCGGTGAGAAAATACAAATGTTATCACTGTTTAACGCTATTCGGCAAAATGCGTGTACAACAAAAATACTGTTTAACGCTGTTTGGCACGTTGAGAGAGCAAGAAAATAAACTGGAGCTTTTGCTTACATCATTTAAGCTTTGGATACCAAAAGGGTTGTGTCATGTGTATCCTGTATTTGATGGACAGCTATTTTTCTTTATTTTAGCCTTTCTTTATCATAGGTTAGATAAGACTGGACAGTGGACGCCAAACTCTTCTCATCTAAAATTTTGAAGTGTCAAGATCATAAATACCTTTAGAGATCGATGTACTGTAAATTTGGTTTACAAGTTAATTGTATTATAGATATGTTATGTTCATTTTTAGTGGTAATTTTATCAAATATTTCTGGCTAATTAGCATGTTGGTGAACGTATTAGAAATGCAGTATTATGGAATGTATGATTATAAAAAAACAAATTGTGTTTTCTCTAATAAAGACCAAAATCTGTTAGAAATTTAGTCCTACAAATTATTAATATCTTAGATTATTGATGTAAACACAATAGGAATTCATCTTTTTTTTTAAAACTTCATTTAATTATTCTTCATAATGTTTAGAGATATCAAGACATATTTCAAACATAAGAAGTAAGACGAAGAAGATAGAGAATGTGAATTCGTTGGAGGGACTGATATGAAGGAGTGTACCAACAAGGTCTTCGTCTTGAAATGTCTTATGTCTTAAGTAGTGATATATGTGATGTTGTGTTGAAGATTAGTTTGTTTTGTCTGATTTGATTATTGTTTTGTTATTTTGATGATATTGACGATGAGATTCTATGTTTTTGTGAATGTAATAGAATATTATGTTAGATTGTTGTGACTAAAACATTTTAAATAGGCTAGATATCAGATGTATTTGTATGATATCGAATTAGTATATGTATAATACTCTGATGCTTTACATATAGATATATTGTACTAAGGATTTTATTTTAATGAAACAGGTGAAATTTTCTCCGCTTATTAGTTAAAAAAAAAAAAAAAACTTGTTGGTGAACGTCTTAAAAGAAATAGCCGAACTGACAGAAATTGCCGGATAGAATTTCTATCGATTCGTAAAATGGAGTGGTAGAAATAGAATCTCCATCAGCCCATAATATAATGAAACATCTTTTTATTAAATTTTATCTAGTAGAAATTCTAACGTTTTATACTATGGGCCGATAGACTAACGGGCTGTAGCCTTTTTTGTACTTATGTATTATTTTTCATTTTATTCCAACTTTTTTTAATAATAATGCTACAAGTAAAGAAAAATAAATGACAAATGAAATAATAAGAAAATAGTTCATGAGTATCATTAAGCGAGTCAAATGCAAATGACCTAACAATTCAAGAGGTACTTAAATAGATTATGAATTCAAACTTTTGTGAGCACAAAAGTTCGAATTTCATAACAAAGATTTTAAAATAGATGATAGAGATATCAGTAACCCCTTATGTACAAAAAATAAACGAGTCAAAAGAAAAATGTTAATTAATTACTTCACTATATGTAATATAACTTAATATTAAAAACTACATAATCACATAACCATAAATAACATACTTAAAGCCACCAAAAAAATATGAAACAACATTTGACTAATATACAAAGTTCAACATCTATCGATCTCAGTAAGTCTCGTTTGTTACAATATATTATAATTATCTCATTAATAATAAATTCTCGGACTATCTTTAATGAACAGAATCTGAGAAAAATAAATAAACAACGCATCGATCTATTTTTTATAAATAAATTATTTGATTGTGTTGGATAAAAATTAAATACAAAATACATGAATAAAATACAAATGAGGTTAAAAAGGCGAGTTAGGTTTAGATTGTTGTATTTGACAACTTCTTTGATTTGACAATTTGCAAAATAATATGTAATTTAACAAAGTTTTTTGTGAAAAATATGTGCAGGTACACAAGCATAACAGAAGCAATTTAAGATAAAGCTATGAGAAGGTTTGGAGGCACTAGACTTGATGCATTGAAGCGTAAGATACTTATTTTATCTTGTATGTTTTTATTTTCCTGTATTTTGACTTTAAAATCAAGTTGAACAAGTCAAAGTAATGCATGTCGCAGCCAATCGATACATCGATTTAGGCAAGGGTTGGCCAAATTGGTTTAAGTACATGACAACCTGAGAGGTCTGTTGCCAAAGTATTGAAGCAAACGATACATTGATTTGCTTATCGGTATATCGATTCTCTTATTGATATAACGATAGTCGATTATGTTAGGTCCTAAAGTCAAGTGCTAGTGCGAAAGTATTTTTAACAATTAAAATTCAAACTTTTAGATCTTAATCACCTAGCTAAATTCACAAGCAAGCAAGTACTAAGATGATAGAGCAAATCAAGATAACAAAATGCAAATATAATAAAAAGAGAGAGTAAAGAGTAAAGAGTAAAGAGTAAAGAGCAAGACAACACAAGAACACGTTGTAAACCTAGGCGGCCTAGGTTAAGTCTAATTTTTCGACTTAATGACAATTATGAGGTCCTAATTGCAAATTTCACCAATCCAATTTCAAGAGACAATAGCTCAATACACCAATTCAATCAATTTCAATTCACACAACACACTTCTATCAAGCAATTACACAAGCAATTCAATTAATTCCCTAGTTGCACAATTCAAGCACAAATTCAATTAACAATTCACAAGCACAAGCAATTAGCTCAATTAAATTTAAAGTGAGTTAAGGAAAAGAAATGCTTAGTCGAGTGTTGACGGATCAGCTTGCACAACGGGCTTGCCTACGTCTTCCGGTTCCTGGCGCTCCCGCTTCTTGTGGTAAAAAGCTCGGTCCGCTTCACTAACAAATGTTTTGAATGTAACGGTGGAATCCAACCTCCTTTACACAATTCGGTAGGATAATTGGACCCCAAATTAATCAAACGGGTTACTAATGAAAAGTAGAGAAATAGATGGAAGAACAACACAATTAATTGCACAAGCTAACTATCAAGATTTACTAGAATGAATTAGCTAAATAAAATTGAGAGGCTTAGTAAAGATTTTAGCAAGTTGAAACAAATTCTAGAGTGCAATAATGGCTGGTGGTTTTTAGAGTTTAAAAGCTTAAGTTTTTTATGATGTCAAAAGAAGAAGACTCGGTTCTGGTTCTGCACAAAGTTAGGTCTTCAGAACATAGCGTTATAACGCTATCATGGGTGAAGACAAAATTTTGTGACGTTGAATTTGTATTTTTGTGAAACTTTAACTTAGTGTTATAATGTCAAGTTATGTGTAAAATACAGCGTTATAACGCTATCTTAAGTCATGACAAAATTTTGTGACATTTGAAATTTGATCTAGAGTTATAACGCTAAATCAGAAATGTCCAGTACTTAAGAAAAATTTGGTCTTTTGATCACCTTGAATTATATAATTTTAATAAATATAATTTCATAAAAGCTCCTTGAATTATATAATTGACAATTAAGCGTTGAAATCTAATTCAATAATCCAATTTTAAACGCCTTTAAAAAAGAGGCGCAAAGAATACTGATCCTGCATCTCGTCGGTTGGAAATTTGAAATGTTGGTACGGATTGGTATCAAAATTGACCACCTAATTAATTATGTCATTAATTGTTTGTGGCTATTTGTGAACGGAACTAAACTGGTGCGGATAGTGATATGCACTGAATAACCTATGCTCCTTGAACTCTTGAGGCAAATGACAGGAAATCTGGTAAAGGAATTACCAGATGTTACATCTGAAATTTCCTGCATTAGTATCAAGTGTATAGCTCAAACTTTCTCGTTGAGCCCCATTTTTTTTATATACTTTTAATACGAACTTTTATAAGAATAGTTCTAGCGTATATCCAACATTTATATAATTGTATTCGTATGTTGCATGTTATTAAAAATATTATTCAACTAATAACTAATTTAAAATTGTAGATGTACTTTGAATTATTTAGATAGGATGTGATTTGAACTTTGAGTCAATTTAACATTTAATTGATCGTTTATCATAAATTTATTGAAACCTCAGAGTTTAAAATTTTAATTAATTGGAAAAGATCGTTGGACTAGATAATTATTTTTTTTTCAAATTGAATAATGTTACCGCGTGTGTGCGTTGAATGTACCATATCAATTTGATTTACTATTTCTATACAAGAATTCATCTAGAAACTTTTACAAGTTCCAACCAGGAACGAATCTACAGTGATTCAGAAATAAACAAAAGCTCACTTCAGACACTCTTAGAATTTGAAGTCCTGCAGAAGTCTATTGATCAATTAATAAAAAGTTTACTCCTGAAAATAAGAAATGGCTACCTCTGAATCTTTATCCAGTTCATCCAACTTACAGCCCAGCTCAATTAAAATAAACCAAAAGCTCAACTTACTTTGATTCCTCTGACTTAACAAAACCAAAAAGAAATATTGCTGTGCTGTGTGTCCAAGAAAAAAAAAGAAAACAAAATATCTTTGTTGATCATCATGTATATTAACTAACAAAATATAAAAATTATACTTTGTTCCACCAGCAAAAGTGTCGAACATTAAGAGTACCAAGTCCTTGTGATCCTTGCAAAGATAGTAGAACTAAGGGAAGACTTTCAGATAGAGCTGTCAAACGTGAGTAACGTGAGTAACGATCACGATAGTGATCATTATCGTTAATCATTTTGTTTAATATACGATGCAATTTTTAATTTTGTTAACCGTTGCGTTAATATAATGTAGCTATCAAATATACTGTAAAGAATTACTGTTGAGCTGCAGTAAAGAGAAGATCCAAAATTATAACTAAAATAAAATAATAATGATGGGCCTTATTATTTTAAATTCGATAGATACTTAATATTATTAAAGTCTAAATATGATCCAAAATCCAAACACACCTAAAAAAACTAACATAACAAGCAAAATTAATAAACCCATGAGCAACCAACTCAAACTCCTTTCCAAGAACAAACATACATCACTGCAAAATTGAAGCTTGTTAATTAACTAATTATAACTTAAGGGCATTTAGTCTTGTTGCCGTGCGTTGTCCAGTCAGTGTAGCAGGTCCCGCACGTCTGCCGGTTGCCGTAGGTGCCTGCCGGCACGCATTTGCAGACACTGCAGCAGGTGTTGCATGCTCTCATGCACACGTTCAGCCTCGAGTGCTGGCTGCACCGGTCACCGCATGCTCCTTGGCAATCTGCACATACATATTTATTCAATCAAGTCACATTTCAAATAGATGTTTAATTGCTGACTAAGAAAAGTAAAGCAATTTTTGTTTGAAAAGAAATTGAGCTATGCTTCTTTGATTACACACAAATGTATAGTGAAATACCTTGTATATCTATTATTTTGTGAGGGGCTGGAGCAGGGGCGGTTGCGACGGGAGGTGCTGCTGTATATGCCATCTATATAATTTTTTTTTTTAAAGTTTCTGTTTAGTAAATTAGCACTCCAATCCAATCTTTAAACTAGGAAATTTTTAAGTTATAAATTAAAAAGAAAGTGAAATGGAATAATACCTCATTCAAACCTTCCTCTGAAACATCCGACGAAACCTAAGTAAAACATCCACATGTAAATCAATCAGTGTATGCAAACTTAAATGGCAACAAAATGTACAAACCAAGACTAAAAATTGTGTTCATATAAGTGTGTAAAGCCTTACTCTTGTGCTGAGTAGAAGAAAGGAAGCTAGAAGGAAAAGTGCCACCTTAAGAGCCATTGATCAGGATGGATGATGGGGTTTTAGACTTGAGAAATGAGACTACTCCAGTGAAGTGGTGAAGTTCAATGGCTCTATTAAAGGTTTATATAGAGAAGAGAGAGGTGGAATTGAATAGGGATAGGGATAGGGGTTTAACAAGAGCATAGGATGAATGTGACCATGGTTAATTTGTCGTCAAGCACAGCCTGGCATTTGCATGTGACGACACTGATAATCTACACCTAATCCGCACTGGTTCCATTTTGTGATTCCTTGGGACCTCTGACATAATTTGATCAATTGAAATGGTCTTGCCTGGGTTACACTGTGTACTGCTTCCTGTTTTCCAGGAAATTTTAGCCATATGTGCTGTACGGCCTTGGTCCTTTTCACTGTTAATGTGGTATATAGGATGCCGATTTTTTAATATTAGAAATATAATACAAAAATTATAAATAGAAAAAAAAATTAGTGTAAAAGCGCAAAAAATAGAATAGGCCGATATTGCGAACACCGATCTTTTTGAGAAATCCAAAAGGCCGGTGTTGTGTTGGTTTTGTTGTTTTTTTCCGCAAACCAAACAGTCCCCAAAAGTTTGATTTTTTATTAATAATATTTTTATTAATTTAATCAATGAATTACATTATATTAGGTAATTTTTCGTAACAACTTCGACAGCGCTCGTCGGGATCGTAATTAAAAAGTTTCATCGTCGCAAGTCATCGAGCTGTGGATATTCGAGTCTACTTCTATCGCGTCGAGTTCGACTTGCAATCGGAGAAATGAGTGACTTAGAATTGATTCCGACGCAAACTCATGATAAAAATTTACTAATTAAGACATAAGTTGAATATAGAGCCAAATTTTAGATGCACATTCTTATTACCGCAAATCAGACTCAACAAGATGGAAGTAGACTCGAATATCTACAGCTTGATGCCTTGCGACGGTAAAAAAAACTAATTACGATCCCGACGAGCGCAATTGAAATTGCTACAAAAAAATTAAGTATGATTAGCATTTTTTTCTACAAACTTCAGCTACGCTCGTCGGGACCGTAATTAAGTTCTTTTTATCATTGCAAGTCATCGAGCTGTAAATATCTGAGTCTACTTCCACCGCGTCGACTCTGATTTGCGATCGGAGAAACGAGCGATTCAAAATTGAGTCTGATGCAAACTCGTGATAAAAATTACTAATTAAGACATAAGTTAAAGATAGAGTCAAATTTGATATGCACATTCCTTCGATGGCAAATCAGACTCGACGGGGTGGAAGTAGACTCGGATATCTACAACTCAATGAATTGCGACGATAAAAAAACTTAATTACGATCTCAACGAGCACAATTGAAGTCGTTACAAAAACCTACCTAAATACAACCCAACTCATAAATTAAAATATAAACGTTCGCTACACCAAAATTAAAATATTTTTATAACTCACCTGAAAAAATAAAGAATAACATTTATAATCCTGGGTTCATATCTTTGATAATAATGACTTTATTTTTAAATGTTCATGTTCGCATGTTAACATGAGTCTAGATGTTAACATGTGAACATGAACGTTTAAAATTAAAGTTATTATTGTCAAAGATATGAATTCAGAATTATAAATATTATTCTTGTTTTTCCGGGTCAGTTATAAAAAATATTTTAACTTTGGTAGTGAAAGTTTATATTTTAATTTATGAGTTGGGTTGTATTTTGGTAAGATTTTGTAACAACTTAAGTTGTGCATATCAAGATCGTAATTAAGGTTTTTTTATCGTCGCAAGTCATTCAGCTGTTATCCGAGTCTACTTCCACCGTGTCGAGTCTAATTTGCGATCAGAGGAATGTGCATATCAAATTTGGCTCCATCTTCAACTTATGTCTTAATTAGTAATTTTTATCACGAGTTTGCGTCGGACTCAATTTTAAATCGCACATTTCACCGATCGCAAATCAGACTCGATGCAGTGGAAGTAAACTAATATACCTACAACTCGATGACTTGTGACGATAAAAAGAACTTAATTACGATTTCGTTGAGCGTAACTGAAGTTTGTAGAAAAAAATGCTAATCATACTTAATATTTTTTGTAGCAACTTCAGTTGCGCTCGTCGGGATCGTAATTAGTTTTTTTATCGTCGCAAGGCCTCGAGCTATAGATATTCGAGTCTACTTGCATCTTGTCGAGTCTGATTTGCGACGAAGGAATGTGCATCTAAAATTTGGCTCTATATTCAACTTATGTCTTAATTAGTAATTTTTTATCATGAGTTTGTATCGGAATCAATTCTGAGTCGCTCGTTTCTCCAATTGTAAATCGGACTCGACTCGGTGGAAGTAGACTCAAATATCCACATCTCAATGACTTGCGACGATAAAAATTTAATTACGATCCCGACGAGCGCTGTCGAAGTTGTTACGAAATATTACCTAAATATAATGTAATTTATGGATTAAATTAATAATATTTTCATCAATAAAAAAATCAAACTTTTGGGGACTGTTTGGTTTGTAAAAAAAAAAAACAAAACCAATTGACCGGTGTTGTGAACACTGACCTTTTGAATTTTTTCAAAAAGTCGGTGTTCGCAATTACAGCCTATTTTTTTTTTTTTGAAAATAGCAAACTCCTAGATGGAGCGCCTGCCTTCATTACTTTCCGAAAACCAACAAAAGTACATATCCAGCGTAGAAGAGCTATGCTTTGAAACAGAAAAACAAAACCTATGAATAATTTCCCTCCTTCTGAAGATAATAATTATATTTATCCTCAGAACGTAGGAAAAAAATAAAAAAATAGCAAAAGCAGATCCACTAATTGTTTAAAATTTCTTATGCCACCCTAATTAAACCAACACTGATAACTACCAGAGAACTCATATTTCAATTGTAATCCAATAATTCCAGTCTATTCTATTTTTTGAGTTTTTTTTATCAATCTTTATTTTTATTTATAATTTATTTATTATATTTTTAATATTAAAAAAATCGTATAGGAGGTACTTGTTCGATTTCTTATTCCACGCCAAATTGCCAGATGGTTTTTGACACTTTTACAACAATAACTACGCAGTGAAAATAGTTATAGTACTATACGTTTCAAGTTTCGAGGAATTTTATCCTTAGTTGTTGAAATCATTTAAAAAGGATTTCACCGAACGCAGTTTTCACACGGCACTAAACTGCTAATCTTTGACACCATTGTTCAAAATAAATTCAAACCGTATCCATTCTTTAGGTTTGTATAATTAATAATATACGAAGGAACCAAGAACAACAAGTTACCATCTCGATTAATGGCTGAAAAAGTGTGATGCTAAACTTCATTTTTTCTTTTTAGAAAAAGATGGGATCAAAGTTCCAAATTTCATTGATAACAAGAGGTGATACAAGATTATACAGAGGTAATATAAGATTACGAATTTTGAGAAAGAAAAAAAAAGGAAAAACTGTTAACATTAAAAAAATACAAAGAATATGACCGTAGCTCCCTGAATCAACTTTGCCTTCCTTCTTATTCAGTTATTCTGGCTCGCGTGATGCTAAAATTTAACACGAGGTAAGGACCCCACGGGTTTGCAATAAAAAAAAACACGAGGTAAGGACCAGTAAAAGATGTCAGGTGACAGGCATGTGAATGTGACGTCTGTGAAACTTTAAGTCAAAAGAGAACCACCACTAATGCTAATTCCCCAAAAGTAAAGCAAAAAGGCCACCAAGTACTCGAAGCAATGAAGCATGCTTGTTTCATATTCCAGTTTTTTCTGGAATCAAAATCTGGTTCTAGTATATGAATTTTAAACGGTCCAAATCGACATAAGCATGGAAAGACCGTTTAAAATTTATCTGACGATTAAAATATTTATCTTCTGAATCAAATTATAGTCATTCGTGACGGTAGATCGATCCTAGCACGACTCTACTTGTCTCAAATATGAGCAACTGATTCGGATCCTTTTTTTTCTAGCAACAACATCTACCCCAAATCCCTAACGTTGGACAAACCTATAGTTTGTAGTTACACGTTACCCTATACGCCAATGACTCCATCGAATTCGTATCCGATACGTATGATACAGAATTCGCTTTCGATACATGACAGTGCGTATCTCAGCCGAATTCCATTATTTTATTAAGTTTTACTTTCGATGCGTCTCAAATTTGTTAGTGTTCTAGTCTGAATATACATCCGGCGGGTACCCGATTCCGAATGGTCAGTAAAAATATTCTGCCCCTCAATTAAATTTGTTGTCTGCACAGTAATTACTAGCATTTTTTTTTATATTTTGGAAGGACTAACCTTCTGCAGGATACAAATTCTTCAAGTCTATGGGTACGCATGGTTCCAGTCCCGTTATTACATTATCTTTTCTATCTTTCTTTTCACAGATTTCCCCATAGGTACACGAGGTTCAAGTTTGTTCGCAAATACGCTCATGAGTTGCAAATTCTCTATGGGTACATCTCTCCCATATCAAATTAGACTTAACCGAATGAATTCAAACATTAAATAAATATGTTGATATATTTAGTAACATCTTATTTAATAACATTATATATAATGTTATTTTTAACTTTTATTATATATATCCGTACCGGTATGCGTATTCGTGATTTTTTAAAATTTCCATCTCCCCGCACCCACTGCAATGTATCGAATTCAATACCAGCAAGAGCAATCATGCAACATAACTTTGTACATAATAAGTACTATATTTTTTGTTTATTTAATTGTAAGCATCAATTTTGTTAAACACAGCTGAAATTAAACAAGGGTCTTGCACTGGTTGACTAGATAGGAGCAGAGTGGTTGCGCTCTAATCAAAGAGGGCTATATTTCTTCTTTGAAAAGAATGACAAATACACATATACAATGTAGTAGATGGCCATTTATTTAATTTCACCTCCACTGATTGTTACTGATCTATAGTCAGAGAGTTTTTAGATGGCCATTTATTTAATTTCACACTCCACTGATTGTTACTGATCTATTGTCAGAGAGTTTTCAAATACAATTATGTCAAGTGATTAGTAAGTACGACTACAGAGTCGACTTTAATATGATTTCTGGAGCGGACTCCAAAAATCTGTAACGAAACGGGATCACTGGTGTGGGGTTATATATTGTGCAGGCATATAACAGCTCTTGTAAAAAATGTTCCGGATCAGACATGAATTGTTATTTAATTGAAGATCAACATACAAAATAATTATATTTTCTGACGCTAATTACATTGTCTGACGCCAGGCTTCTGAAGGAGAGCCTTGCTGCAGCAGTAAAGTTGTCGATTTGTGATCAAGAGGTCACAAGTTCGAGTCGTGAAAATATCTTGCAAAAATGCAGATAAAGACTGCATACAAAAAACTCAAAGTGATCCGACTCTCTCTCGAACTACGTGCAAGCGGAAGCTATGTGCACCGGACTGCCATTTTTTTTCTGACGCCTCGCTGGTAGATACTAGAAATACAGTATGTCAGCATCACTGAAAATTTTCTAAAGGCACTAGCTATGTATGTGCTGCTTTCTGGTTAAGATCTGATCCGTGAGATATAACCACAGTTGAGGTAGGCAGTAATGTGTAAAATAATAACTGAAGGAACAACACAAAATAATCTCACTGTGTAGCTTGATCAAATTAAGCTAACACTCTTTGTTTATCTTCCAAGCCAGCTCGGCCTGCAACAAATGAGATAAGCTTAAAAGGGAAATGTAACACTGACTCACTAAAGCAAAAGAAGAAAAAAAAAGAACTATATATTGAATTACTTGATCATTTTCTGGTTAGTTTCAATTAGAAGAACTTACAGTAACATGAGGTGAGAGTCCCACCAAAACTAAATAATTAATTAAGCATAAATGCATAAACATCAATGATGCCAAAAAAAGTACCTCTTTTTTTCAGCTTTTTTCCTGAAGCTTCTTTTCCTGCTAAATGCAATCTCCTGTGACCACAATTAAAAAGAATGTCGGAATTTCAAAACCTTAGAAATAAAATGGGATATTACATACGCAAGAAAAAAGAAAATCCAAATTACCACAGATAGATTTGTATCCTCAGCATGACAAACAGCTCTGACAAGATCTCGGTTGGACTTGGCGTACAAGCTTGTGACTACACCAGCCTGGCCTGCTCGGGCCGTGCGGCTTACTCTGTGCAAGAAATCAACTGCAGACGTTGCAACTCTGCCTATTGAAAATGACAAAAGATCACAAAATTATACTAGATAGAGATGGATTGAAATCCCCTACTTTTTTCTTCTTTTGATCTAGACCGTCCATTTATAATGAACAGATTAGATCAATATAAAAAAGGCTCCATGCACTCATCTGTGTCGATCTGTCTGTCCGTTTTTAATCCGACGACTCGTAAATGAAAAATAGGAGCGTCCTTTTTTTCCCCAAATAATAGCAGATTCGGACCCGATAACAAGTAGCCAAATCGTCACAAAAAGAAGAGAGAAAGAGTCACAGAGAGTTTCACATGCCTGGATAACATGAAAAACATTAGGAATCTCCAAACCACGAGCAGCAGCATCAGTGCAGACAAGGACACTGCCGGTGTCTCGAAATTCACACAGATTCGCAGCACGCTCCTCCATGGAGCTTTCACTATGGTACAACAAGTATCTGATACCATCTCTCTCCAATATGTCAGTTACTGAGTTAGCAGATTCAACTGTATTTGTGAACACCATAGTTCTAGTTGAATCGTCACTCCTGCAGCTGTAACGCACTGCTTCTAGAAGTTTTTCTACCTGTGTATCGGCTGTCACGAGTATCCATCTCTGTTCTAATCTGTGGTGCTGGGACACGCACACACACACAAACACCAAAAAAAACAAAATGGGAACATTAGATCGAGTCCAACTAGGTGGACACCTGACACACAATAAAGTAAGGTTCAAACATGGCATACCTAGGCTTATGTCGGTGAAGGTGGGCACCACTAACCCAGGTGACATCTATCGTTTTCAACACTCGACCAGCTGTCTTTTTCCCGCTTTGTGGTAACGACGCAGCCACAAAAACATACTGTTTACTACGCTTGTATATTTCTTTGACCCTCCTCCATCCTTTCCTAGCATGTCTCCCAGTTGAATTCCCTCCTCGGCTTTTGCAGGTTCTAAAGTTTCTTCGTTCTCAATTTTATCTTCATAACAGACATCAGTTTCGCTAACTTCAGTATCTGATTCCTCCTCAAGCTCCTGATATGATTCCTTGTCAAGCTCTTGAGTAGCATCTGTAGTTGGCTCTTTTGTGGAGTTTGCCATTCTGGAAAGGAGCTTTTCATCAAACCGTAACACGTGTATTAGCCGGATTACATGGTTTTTAAAGCTTCCACAGAGAAGCATATCGGCTTCATCAAACACCTGTTTCATAAAACTTATGTGTTCAATTGAAGTTTTTCTAAATTACAGGTCTGTTATGCCTCTAGACTATTCTTAGATTAATTAGAGAAAGGTGTTATACCACAAACTTTACATGACGTAAGAAATTTTCCTCTTCGTTTCTTTTCTCGATCATATTCCACGAGACAATTTGAGAGTGCACCTGGAGTTGATATGAGAACATCAGGCTGAAAGATTGGCAATCCTTGTAATAGAAAATTTAAAAATTTGATACGAGTACCAAAATTGGAGCTTTCTCGAAGTTCAAATCACAAATTTACCATATGATACGAATTTTGTGTATTCATATTAGTTCAACTACTAATGTTCCTATTCTAAGACATATGACTATCACTTCAGGAACCCTTGACCAACAATTGTGGACAAAGCAAACTTTCTTTTGCAACTCCAATTCATCTTCCCAATAAACGCCAAGTAAGAACATAAAAAAAAGATACCTATTGACCACAAACAGCTGAAACTTAAAGTGGTTTGCCAGACTGATCAAGCAGTGAGTCGGCCATGCCAACAACTTGGTCTTGGTCACATAGCATCACATTTGGGCAAAATACCAGAATTGTCTTCATTTGAAGAGTAACAGATGTGATTTCATCTTCAAAAGGGGCTGAAACAGCACCCAGATTGTGGATTAGTGGGGCCAAGTAGCCATGTGTTTTTACACTCCCTGTTTCAGCATCAATTATCACGTCCTGTCCACTGAGAATATGAGGAATGCATGCAGCCTGCATAGTAAGTATATGTAACCATAAACATACGCGTACAAGCATACAACACAACACTTTGATAAATTAACAAGTCTATCTTAGTTGACATTTTATCGAACACCTGACAGGCAGAAGATTAGCCCCGTAACAAACAGGACTTCTTTCCTCAACAACTCCAAATAGCCTAAATATGTTACTAAAATTCAAGGAAAACAAACATTTTTAACACCAAACGTTCCAATTATTACAACTACCAAAGAACTAGACATTCCATTGAGCACGTGTATCCAATCAAAGTGAAACCAGAAAGGTAATAGCTAAGTTCCAATTTCCAGTTAAAAAAGCTTGAAGTACACAAATAGAGGAAGGGAAAAAACAAGCATTTCATCAAACAGTTCATATGCAATACCTGAATAAGTGAAGGCCGATGAAGCCCACTGTTCCCATGAGCCTGTTCAACTCTGTCTGATATTCCCAGTGACTTCCACGTGACCCCATCGTTGGCATAAAAATAGCCTTCTTCGACGCCTTGTACTTTAGCCTGTTCTACCGAAGCGGTGCAGAAAACCCTCGAACGGAACCTCGCTACGCCACGTGATGAAGAATTGTGAAAGGAGCGGTGCGTCGGAGAAGAAGAAGAGGTGGGTAAGATGAGGAGATATCTGGTTGAGAAAGAAATCATGGAGGAGGAGGTGGTGAAGAAGCGGCACCTGGCGCAAGTGTTGAAGCATAGCTTAGTTTCTGATAGGTAAATATCGGATTCACATCACCTTTGAAGAAAAGTAGGATCCTATTATGAAATCTCATCCGTTGAAATCTAAGTAACGGATGAGATTTTTTACAACCAGCCCTCTCAGTCAAATCTTTGAGCGATCTGATCCGTCTAATTTTAATTGGACGGTCTAGATCGTAATAATAGGGCCCTCCTTTTTGCTCAAAATAATAGCAGATTCGGACTCGTAAATATCAGCTCATGAATGCTCTGTGAGATTGAGCGATGTTTGTCAAGCCCTACCTACAGTTTTTTTTATTAATAGAAATTAAATAAATAAAAGAAAATAAAACAGAAAGAGTGAAGAAAAAGCAATAAATATATAAAGGATCGAGATTGGCGACAACGGGAAATAGCTAAGGACGCTATTGCAAACCCCATCATATACTAAATTAGGGTTTTAGGGTTTTAGGGTTTAGGGTTTAGAGTAAATCATTGCAATAGGACGTTGGGCTTTAAACAACATAAATCCTATAGGACGTTGTTGCCAGCAGCGTCGTTTGTTGGAATTCGCAATAGATCTTGACCGTTCGATCAATTGTAGTCTTTATAACTCTGTCGCTATCGTGTAGAGGGTCATTTTTTTATTCTTCTCTTCATAATATGTTGCCACACCGCTCCTCTTCTTCTCTTCGCTACAGCCTCTTATTCACAACCCATCACGGGTCATCGTTCACTCCTACCATAAGTCCTCTCCGTCGCCTCCCGACTCCTTGCTCTCTACAATAACTTCTCTCTCCCATAACGCTTACCCGTCGATTCCTATTTCTCTTTCTTCTGTCGAATCCTATTTCTCTTCACAACCCCATTGCCACACCCTCTTCTTCACAAGTCACAACTCGTTGCTCTCCCATAACTCCTCTTCTGATTAATCTTTCTGTAAAACTCCTAATTGACCATTACATTTCACAAGGTTTATAATAAGAAATATTTTTTTTTAGCTATGATCAAATTAATAAGCACAGTAATTAAATTAGAATAATAAAGAATGCAAATTTGTACAAAAATAAGAAGGGGTTAGACAACTTTTGTAAATAAATAAATCAAATAAATTTTCAATGACATGTAGAAATAAGTACGAGGAATAAAATGAAATAAGAATGCGTGTACAACTCTAAAGATATATATATATATATATATATATATATATATATAAATGCTATGGTGCACCATGATGCCAAAAGAATTATGGCACTGGGAAAACTGAACCATTAGATGTGTATCCATTGTTTTAAGATTCGTACTTTTTGAGAAAATTTAAAAATTGCAAAAATATGACCAATCCTGAACTGTGGACCTAGAAAACTTGAAATTAAAAGCCAACAAACCACATACTTAACCGAATTTTAATATATGAGCGACTGGAGAATAACACAAAGGAGTTCAAATTACATAGAAGCCCTAAAAGCTACCGAATCGATTGAAGAACCCGCGGTTGGTTTCGTTAAGCCAACTGAATCAAAGAGTGGTACTGCTACCATAATTAAACAAAACAATACCATAATCCAACTCTTGGTGAGACTCACTGAAAATTTGGAGGATTGTAAAGAAGCTATTAGAAGTATCAGGCAAGTCGTAGCTGATCAAACGTCAGCCGAGACGAGTGCTGATATAACTAATACCATTGACGAGTTACAGAAGAATTTAAAGAAATTGAATTTAGGTGAACCAATCCCTAAACCAAAGAAGAAGGGGGTACCATTCTACGTCTTCAAAGATCCACTAAAAAATTTTGAAGAAGAGAAAAAGAAATTAAAATGAACAGAACGCGTACTGAGACTATGATGGAACCACGACCATCTATCTCGGAACGAGAACAACAAAGCTGTAATGAGAATCAAACTCCAACAATTGAGGATCAAATACGAAATTATAGACGTAGCCAGAGACTACGACAAGAAATACAAAGAAGATTACCCGGAAGGAGACAAATCGGGTACAATAGGAGTTTGGAGAACCAACTGAATCCTGACGCAGAATTAAACATATCCCAGTTCAGAAGAGCACAGTCAGTGCCAGCAGAGACACTTTACCAAGATGGCTGGACTGCTACTCAACATAGAGTATACCAACATTACTCTGACCAACGAATCCTCGTAACTGATGGACAACAGTTAGAATTACCATTTATTACCCAACAAAGTTACGAAGAGATACAAAGATCAGGATTTCAACATTTACACCTAGGATTAATAATGATAAGATTATATACCCTACATCGTAGAGAAGCAGGTGTAAACGCCCTTGTAGTGGTGAGAGATATCCGGTGGGCAGACGATAGATCCATAATTGGAACAATGGAGATGGATTTAACTACCGGAACCCAACTAGCATACCTAGCACCAAATATAATGCTTAGTATAGCTGATTTCTTTAACCATATACAGTTGGTAGTTCAAACACATGGGTATGAAAACTGGCAAGCTGGAGAGAGTAACATATTATTAACAAAATCATTAATAGGAAGACTGTCTAATACGAGTTATACCAGCTTTAGATATAATGTACAAAGAGTTTCGGATTACCTAACCAGTAGAGGTGTCCAAGCAATCTCTGGACAATCACATACCACAGAAGGATTAAGGGGATCAAGATGGATTATTAGACCACCGCGTGTAGCAGAGGTGCAACATCCACAAGACGTTATGATTCGCACGAGATCAAACAGAACAATTTCATTAAAATTCAAAAATTATGCGGCTACACAACCATCTCAGGGACCAACAGTTGGAACTAACGATGAAGAACAACTGTCAGAGGAAGAAACAGCCTTAGTACTGTTTGTAAACGTGTCCGATGATGAATTAGAAGATGAAGAAGATGATGATACGTATTGGGGAGCTATTCAGCTAACCGCCAATTTGGCTGAAGTAGAATTGGAACAAGATGGTCCTATATGGGACCAAAGTGATGAAGAAAACGAAGAGGATTTCATAAATCCTTTCGCGGAAGGTGGTGGGGATAAGAATAAGCCTTCTTTTGAAACCGAAACTGTATACGTTTTGGGACAGGAATCAGAATTTGATTATCCTATACTAAAACAATTTCTTGAAAAACCCATTGTCCAAAACACAGTTTTATCTTCGTCGATAACATCAAATTATAATCTACCCCCCGAGCCAACAATGGGAAGAATAAATTACCCACCAGGAAGATTAAGAAATGATGATGAATCATCAGGAAGTAGATTCATGCAAAGACCAAGAGGTCTACCCGGAGGAGTCGGATCACACCAAAATGAGCAGTGGAACTTACCAACTGCCATGCAAAAGCAAGGTGCAATGTTAGTCTTGCCAGAAGATATTGGCTTATACAATGATGTTATTTCAAGATGGGAATCAATAACGTTAAACCTAATAAGTGAAAGAAACTTTGATAATAATAAAGCTAAAATACAATTCATCGAAAACTTATTAGGCGAAGTAGAAAAGAAAATCTGGATCCAATGGAGAATGGCCTTTGAGGCTGAATACTTAGCCTTAGAAGCAGTGGCAGATGACACGCAAAACGTAATATCTCAGATCAGAAGAGTATTAATTCTGGAAGATCCATATCAGGGAACTACTGATGAACAAGACAGAGCGTATCAGGATTTGGAAAGGCTATCCTGTGAACATGTGAAAGATCTATTCTTTTACATGAATGATTTTAAAATATTAGCGGCAAAATCAGGAAGAATATATATATCCCCCGAACTATCTGAAAAATTCTTTAGAAAAATGCCACCGCTAATTGGGAAAGAACTTGAACAAGCCTTTCAAAAGAAATTCCCAGGAAATACAGTTGGGGTAATCCCCAGAATCCATTTCTCGTATCAGTACCTAGCTGAGATGTGCAAAAAGGCTGCGTTACAAACAAGCCTGAAGGACTTAACGATATGTAACAAAATACCCATCCCAGGATACTACCAAAATAATAGAAAGAAATATGGGTTAAGAAAGGCTAGAAATTACAAAGGACAACCTCATGATTCACATGTGAGGGTATTTAAACGAAAGCACGCAGAAAGGGTACGTAAATGCAAGTGTTTTATCTGTGGGAAGGACACTTTGCTAGAGAATGCAGGAATAAGAAAGACAACATAGTAAGAGCCGCAGTAATGAACGATCTGGATTTACCAGATGATCTCGATGTTGTCTCAGTAGATCTAAACGAACCGGACAGTGATGCAATCTGCAGTCTGTCAGAAGGAGAAGCTGGTAACACAGAATATCAGGTACGAACTTGTTTAGAGGAATTACCTATGGAATCAAACCTGATGCTACAAATTACAGACTTCGGCTGGAGAAGCAAAGTCGAATTACCCGAAAAACAAGAATCTTGTGAGCATAATTTTGAAGAAACAGAAGTCCAAAGGAGTTGTAGCTTCTGTAAATTAACAATAAAACCGAAATACGGTATAGGGTGTAAAGAATGTAATCTCTCAGTCTGTTCATTATGCGCCCCATTCTATTTTGGAAAACAAGTCAAACCAAAAACTTCTTTACAGCCAAGACCTTACAATAATAAAGATGCACTAATAAAGGAATTGACCAATTATATTGTGTATCTTGAGAGCGAAATTGAAAAATTAAAACAGACATTACAAGAGGAAAGAGAGAAAAATCTAATCAGAGACTTAACTAATGATTTTAATAATCTCTCAACAAAAGAGGAAGATGAGATAGGAGAAGAAGACAAAATAAGAGATGAAGGAGTGAATGTTTTATTTGAAATTGATGAATCTTCCTACAAGGCAGGAACCTCTGAACCACAACCAGAGAAAAAGAGAATCTTTAACCGTCTTTACAACTTAATGATCACATTCGAAATCCCTAATATAAAACCTTTTGAAATAAGGGCAATTTTAGATACTGGTGCAACAAACTGTTCAGTTGATCAACTAGCAGTACCAGAAGAGACCCTGCAACCTAGTCCATACCCGGTACAAATAATAGGAGTTAACTCAACCCAGATAGCAAATAAGAAACTAAAGGGTGGCCAGATGACAATTGGTGAGAATAAATTCAGAATACTCTTTACTTATAGTTTCCCCATGGGTATGCAAGACGGTATACAAATGTTAATTGGGTGCAATTTCATTAGATCAATGCAAGGTGGACTAAGAATTGAAGGAAACACGATAACGTTCTATAAGAATGTTACTGTTGTTCAAACATCTACCGAAACAGTAGCCCATTCTGTTGCAATTGAAGAATTAGGATTAGATGAAATAGAGTATATCACGATTCAAGATGCTCTATACCATCAGTCGCTAATTACAAATCCAAAGTTTGAAAAGAGATTTGGCAGCCTCTTAACTAGACTCAAAAATCAAGGATTTATTGGTAATGATCCTCTAATGCATTGGCAAAAGAACAAGGTCGTGTGTAAGCTTGATATCATAAATCCAGATTTGACCATAGAGGACAAACCATTGAAACACGTAACGCCTCTCATGAAAGAACAATTCGATAGAAATATAAAAGCGTTACTAGAAATTGGTGTTATCAGGCCCAGTACCAGTAAGCATAGGACAATGGCCTTTATTGTAAATTCTGGTACGTCTATTGATCCAAAAACTGGTAAGGAAATAAAAGAAAGGAGAGGATGGTCCTTAATTACCGAACTTTAAATGACAATACACACAAGGATCAATACAGTCTGCCCGGTATAAACACAATCCTTAAAAAGATCAGTAATAGCAGAATATTTTCCAAATTTGATCTTAAAAGTGGCTTTCACCAAGTAGCCATGAGTCCTGAATCTATCCCTTGGACGGCTTTTATCGTCCCAGGAGGGTTATATGAATGGTTGGTTATGTCGTTTGGCTTGAAGAATGCCCCCGCAATATTTCAAAGAAAAATGGATAATTGTTTTAGAGGAACAGAGGCATTCATTGCAGTGTACATTGACGATATTCTAGTATTCTCGGAAAACGAGGAGAAACATGCACAGCATCTAGAGGTGATGTTAGCTATTTGTGAAAAACACGGTTTAGTACTATCACCAACTAAGATGAAAATCGCTGTACCTGAGATTGACTTTTTAGGAGCACAGATCAATAGAGGAAAAATTAAGCTCCAACCACAAATCATTAAAAAGATAGCCAACTTTGATATAGAACAACTCAAAGAGAAAAAGGGTCTAAGATCATGGCTTGGAATTTTGAATTATGCTAGATCCTACATCCCGAAATTGGGAATTTTGCTTGGTCCTCTTTACTCCAAAGTCAGCCCACATGGAGATAAAAGATTGAAAGCCTCAGATATAAATTTAATAAAACAAATTCAGGAACTGGTCCAGAATTTGCCAGATCTGAGTTTTCCGCCAGAGGACGCATACATTATACTCGAAACAGACGGTTGCACGGAAGGATGGGGTGGAGTTTGCAAATGGAAACCGAGAAAGAATGACCCCAGATCAACCGAGAAAGTCTGTGCATATGCCAGTGGCAAGTTTGATGTTATAAAGTCAACAATTGATGCAGAAATTCACGCTGGTATGGAAACGTTATCGGCCATGAAAATCCATTATTTGGACAAGCCGGAAATCACATTAAGAACAGATTGTCAGGCGATAATAAGTTTTTATAACAAGTCATCTAACAATAAACCCTCGCGCGTTCGATGGGTTAAGTTTGTTGATTTTGTAACAGGTACAGGAGTACAGGTGAATTTTGAGCATATTGAAGGAAGACTCAACTCACTAGCAGACACTCTCTCGAGACTTACAACTGCTGCCCTTAACACACAATGTCTCACAGACCAGCGAGGACTGATGCTCGAGAAATTGGGACCAGTACTAGAAGAAATACACAACAAAGAGGAAAACAATGTGCCAGTCCGGAAGGAATTAACCCAATCCCTTCAAGAGAAAATCGAAAACCTGTTCCCCTTATCAATGCAGATCAACTACATGCACAACAGTTCGAGGCCTACATCAACAAACCAAACCAAAGCCTCAAAGAATGGCGTGAGAATGCACAAAGATTGTCCGACACCAAGGAAATGCACGTGCGACACACCTTGGTGGACATTCAGCAATTGATTTCCATAATTAACAGGGAGGAGAAGTACTGTAAGCCTTACCAACGCAGTGACTGTATCCTAACTGATAATTATTGGATACTAAAGAAACAGCTTGAAATGCTCGAAAGGATGGAAAAAGATTTTAAAGCTTTTCTTAATAATATTGTAAAAATGTAAATTAAGGAAGCTGTGGTGAGTCCCAAAGTTTAGCAGAAGTTCATGAAAACTGCTGAATTTTGATAAATAAATCTTAAGGTTCAGTCTGGCAGGGTCCTATGGGTAACTGCTGACTTTTTAGGTTTGGGGCACTTAATTGTGAGAATCTTTCTTTTGTTTTGTTTTCTTATGTAGATGGCGTAATAAGATAGCCACTACTAAGTGTTTGTGAATGCTTTAGCAGGTGGATGGATTAGAGCCGTTCACCAAAAATTTGCTTGGAGTGTAGTGCTCAATTATATGAGCATCTTTTTACTTTATTTTGAGTGGAGTGTAGTGGTTAGCTGAGTCACCCACTCACGTTTGTTATCTTTTGAGACAAAGTATTGTGGAAATCCCTTTATTCACATGTCGATGGGGCCCAATGAGCACCCGATGTGATAATTGAGATTCCAAAATCCGAGTCTCTAGTTCTATATAAGGGCTTGTATTCAGAGTTGCAAAACAAGCTGAGAACCAGCAAGTTTTACTTCTCTTACTTAAGTATCAATAAAATTCCAACTTTTCAAATTTCTTCTTTCAAATTCACTATTACGCACTTATCTTCTTACTATCCCGCGTCCTCAGTGGCCTGCGAAGTTTGAAGATCGATCCTTAAAGCGCCATCAACTGGTATCAGAGCTTAATTTTTGGTTAGTATCTTTCATGGCTTTCTAAATTCTTTATAATTTCTAGGAAAACAGGGATGGAACGGTCATAAAAAAAAAAAAAAATTTTGATATGGATATATAAATTAAACCTGAAAAGCTTGAAGTTTGGGAGACGTGTACTTAGTATAGGCGATAAAAGGGGAAAAGTACCCAGAAGGGGGAATAGTACTATTACGTTCGTAATATTAAGAAGGCAACCAAATGAATGGCTAGAAAGTTTAAATCCAACGGTGAGGAAGAATCTAATGCCAAAAGAGCCTTGGCACTATAATGCACGATAGCCTATCCCTATATATATATATATATATATATATATATATATATATGTATATAAATGTAGATATATGATATATGTGCACACATAAGCAAATGGTAGGTATAAATTTAATCAGGCAAAAACAAATTAAAAGATACGTATGTGCCCATGTAAAAATCGTGCATACTTATAATATAACATATAAAATAAAAACACCAAGTCATGAATGAAATAAACTTTGTAAAAACCCCAAAACAAAACCAACTCGTGTGTCTAAACTTCGGTCAAAGCATATAATTCCTATGTAAGTTAATTTTGTTCATTCTATCCAAACAACACGTTAAAACAACTTGGAGATAATTTGTAAGCCAAATCTCGACATAAATCCCTGAAACAAGTTGTCTGCTCCGTTCAAGTTCATTAATTAACCCGCAACGCGAGAGATCACACAGGCACAACCTTATACCACTCGAAATTAAAGAAAACAATTATACTAGAAACTCAGGATTTGTGGTGTTACAACAACCCTGACCCATTCGGGTCGTTCTCAAGCACGCAGTGATGCACAACACGGAGGGTCACAAGGTAACGTCTACAGGGATCTGCATAGTCAGACGCAGGACCCAAGGTCCTATCGGTCTTCTCTGTATCTCGAGCAACGTCATTCTGTAGCCAGTTATGAAACGGGTCCAGTATAATATGAATACAGATAGGAACCGGGTCAGGCTAAGGTAATCACGAGATTGGCGCCACAACTGATCTGAGAGCGCCTCGAAGACCTCTCTCTCTCTGCCTCGGGACTCCGAGCCCCTTTTCTCTGTCCTGCGGTTCTCTCTCTCTCTGTCCCTCAAAAAGCCCATCCCTCCAACCCCTATCTCCTTCCTTTCTTTTTATTTTTCTTTTTCCTCTTTCCCAATCGACACATCACCTCATCTCTCTACCTTTCTCTTCTTTTTCTTTCTTTTCTTTCCACTACCCTTCTGTCGCTTCTCTCTTTCTGGCACCTCATTTAATGCTCCCCCATTAATGCCTTCTCTTCCCCTTCCCTGGTACTTGTCCCGTCGATCTTCATCTCTGACCTTCCATCGACGACTTACTGTAACCATGGTACCTTGCCATTAATACGAATAGACGTGCTCGTCCCTCTCTTTGACCCTGAGGTCGAGCCCTCGAATGATTGGGTCGGGAGAGTCGTGGCCTACCTACCCACCTTTCACTGTCCTCTCCACTCCCCACAACACATCACCTCCTAGTCTCGAATTTTCAGCTATAAAATCGAGTCGCTACCCTCATTTGCTGGGTTGGGCTGTTTTGGTTTGGTCTCATGAGTTGAGCTAGACTAATTTAAGAAATAAATTTGAAAGTGAAAGTGAAAGGGAAATTTAGAGCCCGAGGAAGGAGGAGCAAGCGGGAGTGGAGCAGTGTTGTTCCTCGCCTTTCTCCCTAACTCGATTTATCACCCCTTTTCTGGTAAACGCAGCAAACTTTATACGCAACTTGCTTTTGTTGTTTTTGTTTTTGCTGCCTTGCTTACTTGTTGTGTTGCCTTTCGATCTGTCAGTCCCTGTGTTGTTAACTCTATTGTTTGAGGGATTGGGGAGAGTTGGAGTTATGGGTTGATGCACCTTGATGGAAGTGGCCATCGAGCCACTGTCGGTGTTAATTTGGGGCTTGGCCTTGTTGCCTCTGTTTTGTTGGGTTAAGTATGCTTGGGCTGTTGGCTTGTTGCCTTGTTTACTGGATCGGCCAGAGACCAGACCCTTACCAACACCTGTGCACTATTATGCTTTCTGATCTTTGTGCCAGCACTATATAGTTCCTTGTTGAGTTAAACACATGCCTAGCTTGATCTGTGATTGTGACTTTGTTTCTCGGTACAAACTAAACCGAAAATGGGATTCGGTTGTTTCTGGCATTGTTACCAGCCTTTGTGGTTATACTGGCATGACCCCGTCACTGTACTGGCATGCCGGCACCAGTACAGTGGCATCTCACGCGCTGGATTTGATACTGTATGTATTATACGAGTGTACGGGCTCAGAGTAATGCCTGAGCCTGTAGGATTTCGATTTGGGCCTTAGGCCTTTGTTGGACCTTTCAAAATAAATGAATAAAAGGAAATATAAATGGGGCTTTTGGGCTGTTAAGGCCCACTAAGCCTCTGACCCATGTTGGACTTAAAGAATTAAAAATGATATTAGGCCTATTGGGCCCATCGGGCCCAACAGATACTACACGGCTTTAATTAATAAGATAGAAGGAAATATATAGTTATAAGTATTTTGGGCCTGGGCCCTAATTAGACCGAGTTGGGTATAAACAGATATTACAAAGTTAGAGGCTCGGCCCATAATACTTAGTAACTAGACCCGGAAGAGTTAAAAAGGACCGAGAAAGGTATAATAGGAAATGACGACCATAAGTCCGTGCAGCACGAGCTTCGGCTATGACGCACGAGTACGGACTTCTGATCCCACTCCAAGATTAACACAAACAAACTAATCAATAATTAAAATTTACCAACTTGTGTTTCTTATGTATTTTTCTATACTATATTTATCACAGTAAACAATATAACGTATAATATACGGCTCAGTTATATTGTAGGTCAGTAGCTTGGTACGACATCGTAATTGACATAATGACACTTGATTTACTAATAATGCGTGACGAATTAATTAAGTAACTAAACTTGATATAATACTAAACAATATAATTAAATAATTATAAGTGTTACTAAGTGTAATATATATATATATATATATATAGATATATATCCACATATATATATACAAAATAACCATATAATAAATTACATATATATGAGTATGTATATAAGTATATATATGATTATAGGTCTATACATATATATAAATATATATATATATATATACTTATATGTGAACTTATATATATACACATATATTTAATAAAGTACACTCAAATCACCACAAACCATATTGGACTAAGCATAACTATATAAATAACATTATATATTGATCAATTTCTCTATATCACATAGAGTATATTGTACACCTAAATTTCATGTGAAAAACATCCAATCATGACTAAGTAAACATCTAATTATAAAGATATATATATTGATCAATTTTTCTATAAGCACAATAATAATATGCATCAATAATTATTAGAATATTTTATTTCCTTCTTTGCTTAATTTAATTAAAAGTCCGACTAAAAGTGGTTGAATTTATAACATGTTTTCCTCGTGCTGTTCTTTATTGATGTTCCGTAGCATATCGTCCTGACGTCAAATAAATGGGAAGTAGTAGAACACTTGGAATCTCACACAACATTTTAACAAAGGAATAGAGACACATAATTCACATCCACTTGCCGTGCAACAAGGACACTGCACGGAAACATTTATTAAGTAAAAATGACAATTAAATTAAGTTAGGAGCATCAAGGACGTCTCAAACGCTTAGATTCTTAAACTCAAAAGTTCAATCTAACTAAATACGATCCGATCACTAAATTAGGAGTTTTAGCCAACTCGTATTCACTCGCGGGAGACGAGGCCGTTACTGATGCTGTCGACGCTGATACAGGCACAGGCGCTTCAGAGCTGCCCCCGGAGTAGAGTCAACCTTGCGTATCGCTCCAGCAATCTCAAGTGTGGATTCCTGGGGATTATATTCCTTTCTCTTTTAATAGGACCAACCAGACTTACCTAAATTGAATTGTGGTACCAAACTACCAAACAATAACTAAGCAGGCCCGTAGGACTTGAACTGTCATAATTGCATACCGGTAATTGTACCAACTATTGAGACAAACCTGCATCTCATGTCATATGCATTTCATGTTGCATATAAAGATCCGATATACAGGATCGTATTAGACTATTAGCTACTTATAGGTAGTTACGTATCAAATATTATTATATATTCTCGACGGGAGTGATTAGAGTCGGGCCGGTGAGTCTTAGCTAGGACGGATGTAGTCTGGGGGCATCGTGAGGATGGATAACGTACGGTAAATGGATTCGCCCGTGGGGTCCATTTCTCGGGATGTCCCTAAGGACATTCGACCACTGCTCACCATCAATGACCATCACTTGGTGGCTCGTAGTGCCAGTTCGAGTATTTGATTTTCAAGATCCTTACTAGTATAAATATTATAATATCTTCCTTTGAGAGATTAAGGTTCGGTTTCTCAGTTTAGAGTATGCGTGTCATATGTGACGTATTGGAGCTATTCCGTTCTCTATATTTCCATTAGCCGATGTTTCGGGATCTCCTAATATTCGAAGGACTTCCTCCTAATATTCCGCTGTAAACTTTGTGTTCAGACACTGGATTATATATGTATATGTATTTGTTCGATGTTCATGTATTGAGTTGAGAAATGTGTGCTTTTCCTTAAATTAAATATAATAAATTAGTCTAATCTGAACTATCTAAAGAATAATTAAGCCTTTCGTGTACTTGAAATCAAGTACACGTGGCGGGATTAATACCCCTAAGCTAGTCATTATTTCTGGGGTGTGACACTTTCCCGTCCCCGTCTTCGTTCATTTAACGCTAGTATAGGACGAGGTTGGCAATAGCGTCCTTAGCTATTTCTCGTTGTTGCCAACTCCGGCCCTTTCTATATTTATTACTTTCCCTCCACTCTTTCTGTTTTATTTTCTTTTATTTATTTAATTTCTATTAATAAAAAAACTGTACCTACTAGCGCGGTAACACACAAACCTCTAGGAGGTCTGGGGTTCAAGCCTTGACAAAAGCAATTTTAGGGATTTTCAAGTTTGTTTTCTAATTTCTTTGTGGTGTGTGTTGTAAGTCTAGAAACAATGAATCAAAAAAAGAGATTGAGCAATGTTTTTACAACTGAACCGGATGTCCACTCGAACCGGTTGTCACTTTGAATTTTGTTTTCAAACGTTTTTTTCCCAAAAATGGATGTTAATTTCGAATGATTAAATTTTATTCATAAAATGTAAATTTTAGATTGAAATAAATTCATAAGAAATTAGTGTAAATTAAAAATTAATGATATTTTGTACATGTCAACGTCAAATATAAACTAGGTTTGAAGTTATTATATTTTCAAGTTGTTGTGATGTGTTTGAAGTTTGAACGTTTACTCAGCGAAAAAAAAATTAAATTTTAAATTTTCGTATTACAATAATAAATCGTTTAAATAAAAAATATAAAAAACAGGATTTTTTTGAAAAAAAATTGACAGTGATTATACTGTATCATGAACAGTGAAAACACTGTTCATTATACTGTGGAAATGACCGGTGACTGCCATAGCGCGAGTATATTAAATTAGATTAGATACGTAAATTCGAAAATATGATGCCATCTTTAATAATTGGGTAAAGAATAGAAACTTGAATTAAACTCATTGGGCCTTGGGCCTTGAGCCTACTAACTCTGAGATTTTTATTGTACCGTATGCATTGAATAAAAAAGCACACTTGTCAGGGAACCACATTTTCTACGGATTTTCTTCTTCTATGCTCTCTGCAGATTTCGATCTGAAACGTTCGACCGTCAATAAAATATTCCAAAAACATTTATTATTGATCTGAAACGTTAATTTTTAGTTCAACGAATCAGATCGAAAGTTTTATTCGCTGTGGAACAAAAAATTCCGCAGATTTCATATGAAAACTGTTTCCACTTGTCAGAGGAACAAAATCCTTTAAAAAATTCTGCAGAAAGAAGAGATCGAACGGTTCTAATTAATAAAAAACTCTCCGAATCTGATAATTGAAGATTGAGCGTTGATTTAATCCGATGGTCCAGATCTAAAAGGGAGAAATATTTTCTTACAATACACCGACAAATTTTCTTCTAATACACCGCTCTCTTCTCTGATCCATTCTTCGGTTCATCCTAAACCCCAGTAGAGAGAGAGCAGAGTTGGAAGACGAAGTGCAACCGAGCAATGGCGCCAACCAATCTCTTACCCTCCTACAAGAATCTCTCTACCTCTGGCGTATCTACTCTGATTTATTCTCTCCACAAATCATTTCCAAAATCTTCTCTCTCGTTCTCTTATTCTAGCGCTTCTCCTTCATTTCGGACGAGCTTTACCCGACCCGTTAAACCCTCTCCTCTAGCGGAGCAATCCCGCCTTGTTTGTCGAATGTGCGACTACAAATTCCCTGATCCAATACCTGGATTCGCTGATGCTGTTAGTTTTTCTCTTAATTAACATTTTCTATTTTTGTTTAGAGGTTAGTTTGGTTGGAATTTAGCTGGGAACATGTTTTGTTAAAAATTGTGATGTAGGAGACAGAGAAGTTTAGGGAACATATGCTTGCTAGGCTGACAAAGAAGAATGAGTATTTTGGCGATTCTGTCGAAGAGATTGTAGATATTTGCACTGAGGTTTGTGTATTTGCTATTTACAATTTACAATTTTCTTTTACCTTAACTGATGAAAAAAGTTTGTAAATTGAATTCAATCGGTGACTCATTTACGAATTGTATTTACAAATATGTTCTTATTTTCAATAAATGAGAAGGGATCTCATTTTATTTGCTGAAGACATATTTGCTGAAATTCAGTTGCTGACTGTGTATAAATATTAATACTGATCCATGGAAAAATTGGATAAAGTAAATCAGGGTAAGTATGAAAATAAAATTGTAGTGTGTCCCCTTTGATTGAAGACCCTAAAGAGACATTGATTGGGAACATTCCAGAGGGGAAAAGGGATTGATGCCCTCCACTTCATACTAATTTGTGTTGTTACTGATTTTTTTGGTATTATATAACATAAAAGACAATGTTTAGCTTTTTCATGGATTTCTCCTTATTTTTTTTACTCATTATTTCATGTGTTACCATATCATTTATCATTCTTATTACTTATATAACCCCATCTCGAATAATATGAAAACCTATCTTCTCGAATAGTTTTCTCTTAAGACAAAGAAAGTCAGCAATTGACTGACTTGAAAATATATGTTCATCCTTAATTCAATATTTTTTTCTTTATTAAATTGTGTTTATTGTTTAACTGTATAACATGGCAGATCTTGAACAATTTTCTGCACACGGAATATGGTGGGCCTGGAACCTTGTTGGTTACCGTTTTCATTGACATGGCCGATGCTATCAGGGAAAAGAATCTCCCAGGTGCATCTCAAGCTGCTCGTGCCGCTGTCGTGTGGGCGCAGAACAACATCGACAAAGATTGGAATGAGTGGACCGGAGAAGACTCTGATTAATTTTGTTTAATTTTTACGTAGTTCTTCCATCTTTTCTTTCTTCTTCTTTTATTTACTATGTTTTTGTCTTTGGAGTAATTAGTTTTCTTTTAGAAATAGATTAAGACAAGTGTTGTAGACTTTAGCTGTGCTATGTGTGCCCATTTTGGTGATGGATTTTGTTTGCACATAACTGTTTGCGCTTAATTGAACTTAGATATGGTAAATTTTGGTAGCAAATTTTCTGATATCAAAAGAAACCGTGTAGAAGGAAGGAGATGGAAAAAAAAGACTTGCCAACAGAAGTTTGCTCTGCTCCTATTTTGTTGGAACACGAAAAAAAAGAAAAATCATAGATTT
The DNA here is from genome assembly GCA_964058865.1 of Eleocharis quinqueflora. Taxonomy (NCBI): domain Eukaryota; kingdom Viridiplantae; phylum Streptophyta; class Magnoliopsida; order Poales; family Cyperaceae; genus Eleocharis; species Eleocharis quinqueflora. Next base: position 98,482 of record CAXKVX010000128.1, on the reverse strand, counting down.
GGATCCTATTTGGTTCAGTTTGTCAAACATTCAGCTTTCCTCGCTGCATCATCATCCTGGAGAGAAAAGATGACTTTGTTTCATCAAAAAAAAAGTAGAAAAAAAGAAAAGAAAAGATGACTTGTGCCTTTTGGATTTATCCCTCGAAACACTGAATTAGGAATCTCAGGCTTATCTGGGCTCATAAAAGCAGACTATTAGTAGTGTATCATTCTCTGGGCCTAGAATTTGGAAGTTGTGAAAAAAAATTTCTTTTTTTCAGGTGCAGAAAGGTTTCTTGACAAAAAAAATTTCAAACAAGTTTGTAAAATTTTGAAAATAAAACAAATATATTCTGTATTCAAATTTTATTTAATTTAGGCTTCTTTAATATTCCTTAAGATGTATTAAAATTACATAAAAGTTGCAATGATACATATATAATGACATTTGATGAAGTATCAAATAACATATAAATTAAATAAAGTTGAAAACACAATTAATCCATAAGTGTAAGATTACGCATGTTTTCAAATTTATTGTCAAAATTGTTAAATAAACATGGGCAAGACATCCCTCTTTTTTATATAAATCGATTAAGCTAATTGAAGAAGAAGGTATATCTGGTGAGTTTCACAATAGTAAAACAAAATCTTCATGTTCGATTTGTATTGCGCTTAGATTATAAAATCAATCGAAGAAGGTAAATGCTGATTTGGCATATTTATTTCAATCGTTCGCATGCATGGTGGAATTGAGATTCTCCGCGGCAATTGAATTACATACACTACGGAAAAATCTTTTGCAACCCTCCTCACGTTTTTTATATTAAAATCAGATGTAGAAGTACCAGCGGATCTATCATATTTCAGGAAAAGACACTTGTTTATTTTTGGAATTTGAAATTAAACAGAGCATATAAATCATTTAATAGAGTGCATACTCCTGAATTCAGGTCCAGCTCCAATCCATCAGTTCAGTTTCAAAAAAACCACCAGCAGCGATATATGCTCCCTTCCGTCCATTCCCTTCCCAGTCGAGTGGCGAAATAAAACAAACCAAAAAAATATGATGCTGAAATTAAAAAAAAGAAAATTTTCCTCTGCCGCTTGAACCATAGCTCCTCGCGAGTCGCGACCCCGTCGTCGCCTACTGTTTGCCACTCGTTACGTACAGTCGCCTAGTCGTCCCTGTCTCGAATCGACGGCAGTTGGCAGTGGGCTTCTAAGTAGACCCAAGAGAAGCGTTGTTTGGCGAAGGTGCATGAAAGCAATTGCAATATATTTTTCTTTGTTTCTTTAGTACTTTCTAATAAAAATAATAATAAACTATAGACATTTATCAGTGTGTATGATTCTAATATCTTCAAAAATGGCTTCTAACAAGAGATTAAAATTTTCAGACAAGCAGATAACACTAGTCTCCGAGATGAATTATTGTTTTTCATTCAAAATAAGTATGGAAATTGATGAATTATTGTTTCTGTTTGCTCCAGTCTATATCACTCTGCTTAAGCGAAATATGGTGTAAGATTACTTACTATACTTTAAAACTCGCAAGTGCATTGTGCTGAATAATAACATAAACATGATACTGAAACTTTCTACGCATTATCCGTCGTATTTTGCACAAGTTCACTATTAGAAATCAATAAGAAGTTGTAATAATTAATGCATAATGACTAAGTTACACATTTCTTGTCGACGTACATGTATCGTCCAAATTATAACTTAGCTCATTTTTATAAAATAAGCCCAACTTGTTTTCTGAAGTTTGTGACTGTGTTCATTGTAAAAATGCATCATGAAAAATCACGGCAATAGAGTGCATGCTCTTTGAAGTCATGACTTAATACTACTAGGTGCTAATTATAAAACATTCTCATTTTTTTTTTCTATTTCACTTGCTACTCATCTAGAAAATGATAAAATTATCATACATTTCAACACACACGTAATAACACGTGACGTGTTGACACATCAGTGTGTCGTATCATTAGACATGTTGATAATGAAAGAATTATGCAAACATTTCAAAATATGAAGACCCATAGAGGTCGGCTCGATTTACCATCGACATCTTGATTTTATTTTGTTTGTGATGCTTTTTTTAATATGTAAAACATACTTTTTAATGATTTTCAATATTTTAGAAGAAATTTATATTTTTTATTATTATATGTAATTGTGTATGTCCCTGAATGAAATCCTGGATCCGCCACTATGTAGAAGTGTCGCTCCCACCCTCCGAATTAATTCTTCACTGATTATTCTAATAATCTGTGTTAAAATCAATACATCCACACTCTTTATTTAGTAGACCATGTGTAGATAATATCGTAAAAAAATGTTTGACATCTACACTCTTTGTTTATTATCCACCCTGTGTAGAAGATGTGGAATTCTTTGTTGTCCCTCATTTACACACTTTATTAGAACGCCGATGTAGAAAACTTAGCAGTGAAAAGATAAAAATAGAAGTCGATTAAAATTTATAACAAACTTATTCTGAGATTATTTTGTTGCCTCTTTTGTTTTTTGTTTCTTTCGTTAATATTTAGTAATAATTTGTTTTGAGATTATTTTGTATAGTAGGTAAGTATATGTTATATATTGACAAAAAATTAAAACACTAAATTTGATCCATAAAAATTCAATAATTAATGGTGCAATCAAAATATTTTATGCACAAGCTTTTAAAAAATGTTTAATGACCCTTAACGTTGAGGTGGTCGCTTAACGGTTTAACGTTAAAACAGAATTATATGGAAGTTAAATTAAAAAACGACCAACCATTTTTTATCTATTATTTATTTATTTTATACCAAATTATGGTGCAAACATACACACTTTTTGTCATCTATATGATTTTATATAACTATGTACTATATAATATATTTAACATAATTATTAGCATTGTTGTTTTTTCATTATTTAAAAATATGCGTGATGTGATATGATATGTTTAATAATTAGAATTTAGAATGTATTTTATTTTGAAATGTGCTTCAATGTTTTTTATAAGCTCTACTATCTAATTGCATAAGTCGCATCAACATAACAATATCTCATGCCAGCATCAATATAACACACAAGACCAGTGTACACAAACAATCAACACATCATCATAACACTAGTAACTACCCAACTAAGCTTACAATAACTAACGCCAAGTTAGAACAAAACACGAGTTAGCCGGTACATTTCCCTTATGCAATTTATGGTAAACAAGCACAACTTTGACGAAGACATATATATCTACTATGTTACAACAGTAACATATAAATAACATATAATGAAGCTAGCATTTGTGTGCTGCAGAATAGAAAGAAACCGTGTATTTATTGAGAAGCTTCAATCGGTAGAAATGACTCAAAACACATGCCTCTTTATTAGTTAACGCGCGGTCAAAATATGAAATTCGCACGTCAGTACCAGCAGAGAAGATGGAGGGGCAGAACACGGAACACTGTATCAGTGTTCATAAGAGAAATGACAGGGAATTAATTAGTAACTACAGTTTCATGAAAACATTCATATATCCAGTGGCGGAGCCACCTTGCACCAGGGGTGCAGCTGCACCATTCTGGAAAAAAAAAATTCAAAAATGATCATATATTTGAATTTTTTTTGCATAAATGACCATGTAAAATAATTTTTTTCTAAGAATAATCATCATTTCGAACCCCTGAAAAATACCGTAAATCTTAAACCCCTTGCGAGAATGCTGAATCCGCGCCTGCATATATCCATGATCTAGTCAACTGTTGACGCAGGCTGATTTGAGCGAATTTGTTTTTGAACCGAAAACAATTCGTAGATTGGAGCTACTTGTCTTATCTGCACTTGACTGGAGGCTCCGGTCCGTGACCCCCTTCATATTTATTGAATTATTTGCGTACAAGGCGGATCCATCCGGGAAATACGCCACATATTTGGTTTCCCGGGTTACTAAAATAATTTTGTCTACTTTGCATGGCATGCTACCTACTCTGTAAATAAAAGAAATATTTAACATTGTTTTTGTAGTTATATATGTGAGAAAGAGTTAGCATTTTATATATTGGAAGTGATAAAATATTGCAGATATAGATTTCCTGGACCCCCAAGGCATCTTCATTGGCTGCAGGCTGCAGCTGCCATAATTTGTGCAAGTGATGAGATTCAAGATCTGGTATTTACTAATCTTGACACTGCTGTTGCATGGTGCAGTGGCCTCACTCTGGTAACATGTCATGTAATATTTGTTCTCTTCTTCTCTAGTCAAATAGTAGTATAGTAGTCTACAGTATACTCTCAAACTAAAAGTTACAGTAAGTTAAGAACTCAGTTATTTACAGACAGCATATGCAAGCAAATCTTAAAAAGTAATTTGTGTTGATCTCTATCTTTCTTTCTTATTTTGAGAACTATTTTTTTTCTCTTTTAAAATAAATAATTTGCAGGATGGAATTAGTAGCTACTATCAATTAATGAAACAAATAGCAGTTACGAACAATGTCGAGAGAAAGCAACCGGTAATCCTATCGCAACAGAGAGTTATGCCGGGTGTTCGTGCAGAGTTTACATCTATTTCCTCTTCGCCTCCATCCAGGGGCGAAGCTACATGAGATCAGGGAGGGGCAGCCGCTCCATCTTGAATTTTCTTTTTGCAAAATAAGCTTGTGTATTTGTACGATTTGTTAAATTTTTTTGTAAAATAACTATGTATATTTAAAAATGTATATTATTTTGTCTCTCTCTGAAAAAAAATGATAGATCTTACTCCTTCCTGACGGAAATTCTGAATCCGCCCCTGCCTCCATCTAGAAAAAGAAAGAGAGATGAAATAGATTCAATGATTACATAGAAAGAGCTTTCTCCATTTCTTAATTGGCATGTCACAAATTCTTGGGCATATACTTGCTAATTGAGTTTTGGCTTTTACATAATTTGCAAATAAATATGTTCAGAGAGACAGAGATTAGTAAATATGTTTGCGCAAGGTCCGGAGGAACATGTTTTTCTTTTTTGGTTCATTTTCGTAGGCTTAAAACACACACTCACAAATAAACTAAAAAATAAATTTGAAAATTTCTCCTAAAACTGTTTCACCGAGACTTGAATCCAGACCTCTCCAATAGAGATCTTGCGCTTTACCACTACACTAGGCATGACTCAACGATCCGGAGGGACATTTGATATCGTGTTATTTAATTTTTTCATTATTGGTGCATATCTAGTTAGATATGCCATGATGATACTCATGCATGCGATACTTGTATTCTTCCTTGTTTGTTGTGGGTTCGTTTTGGGCTCAAGAAATATCAAGGAATATAATAATATAGAGTTCTATTTTAATATTGGAGGAATATTAAATACAAAATGAAAGAATATAATAGTAGGTAGAAGAGGTTCTTCTGGTATATCACCATATAGATGAAATACTCCAAAAGAATGTTCCGTATGACAAATTAGCAAAGAAAATTGCAATTAATTAACAATATTTTAGTATATTATATATATTTTATTATTATTGTTAATATTATTATATTATCTATATTATTAAAATAATATTTATAATTACTATTAATTATTACTTTAATTTAAAATAATGCATATTGTAGTTTTTAAATTATTATTATTGTTATTACTATAATTATAATTATTATTTGATTATGTTGTATTATATATATTTGCAATTAACAATATTTTAATATATCATATATACTTTATTATTATTATTGTATTGTCTTTAATATTAATATAATATTAATAAGTACAATTAATTATTATTATCATATTATTATTTTAAAATAAAGCATATTATTATATTTTTATATTATTGTCATTATTGTTACTATAGTTATCATTATTTGTTTATGTTGTATTATATTTATATTAACAATATTTAGTATATTATAAAATAATATTAATAATTACTATTAATTATTATTATTATTTTGAAAATAATGTATATTATAATAATTTTATATTATTCTTATTATTATTACTATAATTATAATTGATTGTGTTGTATTATATTTTGTAACTAATATTTTATTCTATTATTTACTTAATTATTATTATTGTTATTAATATTTTATATTATATTGTATAATTATTTTATTATTATTATATTTTAAAATAATATTATAATTATTGAACGCACAGATTATTAAGGGAAATAACTTTTAAATGAAAATTTTTAATTTTGAGTTCTCATAGTTTAAAGGGAAATTTTTTATGGCACTACAAACAGTAGAAATTGTTAAAATGCCACTAGAAATTATCTATTTTGCAAAATTTTATTAAAACTCATATTTTTTTTAATTATATCATTATCACCGTTTAACTTCAATTAAAAAAATATTAAATTTTTAAATGACAGAATTATCCCCTTCCAAATTCCAAATTCATTTCGAAGAACGAAGAGCTCGAATTGTTTAGTAGTGGCATATAGAAAATTTTCAATTTCCAAATTTCAAATTCCAAATTCAGTTTCAAATTTCAGATTCCAAATTTTCTAGTGATATTTAGACAATTTCAATGTTTTGTAATGACATATAATTTTTTTTTCCTATTTTAAAACTCTAACAAGTTTCTCTGTTTATTAGTTTTCAGATGGATGGATGAACGAAAATAAAAACATGGCAGGATTTCTCGACTTTCAACATGTTTTTGTTCCAACATTTATATGTGCTTCTGTCAGCTTTTCAACTATCCTTCAATACTTTTTTTTTTTGAGAGTGAAGGCCCGTAGGCACTATCCTTCAATACTCATTGCCTGTCAGCCTTTTATTTTCCTTTTTCTTTTCCTTTATGCTTTTCAGCACGTTTGCGGTAATAGGATCAATATTTTACCTGATTACTATCATTACAGCTGTCAACTCAACACCATTTGCACGTTTTAACGTTTCGTTGCGCTGTAAAACAACGTTAACACAAGAAATTTTTGTTGCGTTTGTTAAACGCAACGTAAGGCGCAAATGGTTTTGGTTGCGTTCAGTTAAACACAACGTAAACGCAAGTGGTCACTTACGTTACGTTTATTGCGTCTTACGTTCAGAATTCTACGAGTCTGAAATAATTTCGAGTACATAGTAGAAATAGGTATTCAGTAGAGACTTAAATGCTTCTTGTCTTAAAAGCACCGCTTCACTATCTCTTCCCCCCCCCCCCCTCTTTTTCTCTTCGCCTCCTACTCTCTTTCTGAGACTGATGTTTGACATGTCTCTCCCTCTCTCTTGCACGATGCCTGAGGGATATCAATCCAATAAAATCTCATCCCGTCGATCCATGTGTGACATGGCAGTATGATTTGGTCCCCTTCACACGAGACCCTCATGATTTTGTTTGCCAAATAAACTTATATCTAGACGGATTTTGGCAATCTGGCCCTATTTTCAATGGTTAGTTGCCATATTTACAGTGATCTAGTTTACTTGATGATTTTAGAACGCTTGATAGTTCAAAATCCGAGAAAGATTTAGAATTTAAGTTGTCAGTAGCTAGATGACTGTGAGACTGGTGACAAGACATTCGATCAAGACCTCTTCATCTCCTTTTTGACTTTGGCTATAACATATATATGTTTCTGGTGAAAGAGAAAAATGACAAAGATGAAAAACAAGAAAATAGAGAAAAGGAAGAGAGATAAAGAAATAAAGTCAAAGAGAATGAGAGAAAGAGGAGGTGTGTAAGCAAGGAAACAATTCTAACTTTCTAAGATAATGTAGTTTATTTTATTTATTTCAATGATGTTGTTAGTTTGTTGTTGTTTGTGTTAATTTTGTTTTGTTTTTTATAAGGTCATGTCTGGGTCAAGCAAACAACGTGTAGAAGAGATAGTTTTGCGGTGTTAGTAGCAAGCTAAACGTGCAAAAAAAATTAATGTTTTGCACGTTTCTTACGTTTAACTAAACGTAAACACGAGAAGTTTTATTAAATGTGATGTAAGACGCAATAGCAAAATTCTTACACTCTTAAAACACAACGTAACATGCAAGAAAATACTTACGTAATCATTTCGTGCGTTTGACAGTCATAACTATCGCGAATGAATTCGGGCTCATCGATGAAAGAAATTCCAACTTTTTTGAATGAGACAAACTTGGCAATACTGTAGTCTTACAAAAAACATATAAAAAGCCCGGGTCTTATGATAAAAACGAATGCGGCAAATTGGCCTGGTAAATTTGGGCCTAGTTAAAGAAATGGTTTAGCCTTTTCTTGTCTCAGGCCTTAATTTGATCTCATGATATCATTAATCTAGCCCAATATTTTATGGGTTCCAAATTGGAGGTAAGGAAACAATTTTTTTTAGGGAGTAGTACTGATCTCATGGTACTGAATACTGATCATGAAGTCCTTTTTGGTCTCTTTCAAATAATAAATATGCATATTAAATGTTGATAGATCATTAGATCTTCTGTCAGATCAAGACCAAAAAAAAGAGAGAGAAAAAAAGGAAAGGCAAAGTTTTAAGTTTTCTTCAAGTACATATGGATAAATGGAACTGCAAATTTGTCGTGCATTAGTTAAAGTTGAATAGGACGTAGGTAATGTTTTTTGTGTTTTTCTCATTTAATGGCATGATTTATGAAGCTTTCAATTGCTTCATGTAGAGGATTGAAGATGACAACAGACAATTTTTCAAATTAAATATTGAATTGTGGCACAAATGTGGAAATTTGCAATTTACTAATAATTAAATTATAGATAAAACTTTTAACTATTCAAGTATTCAGGAATTCTTTGTTGGTGTAGAGATATTTCTCAACGCCAAATTGTTTCATTATGAGGAACTTGAATTCGGTGATCTGAAATTCGTGGGACATAATTTGGTAATGAGTCATCACATCAACAATTTTCTTTGTTTAAATAAATTATTAAATATATAATACTTATTTTATTTTTTTCAGGGAATTTTTTTTGTTAGTTTAAAGAAGAAATAACTGACAGTTGTCTCTGTGGCCTACGTTTTGGAAAGGATCTGGCATAATACCAGTCTGGAAATTGAAATTTTATAAAGATTCAGATAATCTTCGATACTGAGCTTATCCAACTTTTTGGATTTGCAAGTACCGTCCTTGAATACACCGTGCGTCAGATTCCAATCAATTTCAAGTCTACCCTATGCAAAATTGATTTCTTTCTATGCAAAATTGCAAACTATTAGAGAAATGCTGATTACATTTGGTGTATCTGAAACAGATTGTTATTCTGATCAAAACTGGGTAAGTTCAAATGCGCTGGTATATCGTATCCCTCAAATACTGATTGCATGCTTACTGCATTGTTTGTTGAATAAAGAATGTTAATGGGTTTTGAACTAATTGGTCCCCTTAGAAACCTTGTGGATATGAAATAAATGCTAGTAGGTATACTGTAACCCTCAAATGCTGATTGTATGGTTATTGCATTATTTGTGGAAGAGGAAAATGCTAGTAGGTTCTGAGCTTGGTCCCCTAAGAATATATATATATTGATAGCATTAATCATGGAGGGGACTCCTTTGACCCGCCTTAATTTGACTGAAAGCTCAAAAGCTTGACCCTGAACTGAGACGTGATTTTTTAGCATGGCATAGTGTTGGTTTATTTCAAACTAGAGTTGTATAATTTGGTGCTTTTGTTGTTCTGGTAATTGTTCATCTAATGAGAGGTGGTATTAGATCGGACTAACATTGGGACCACACATTTTCTCCAATAGTTACTGGATTGATTTCAACCCAAATTGCACAAATGCAAATCAAATATATTTTTTGCACCAACTTATAACGTATTATAGGAAAAAAAAGGATTGATCAATATTCAACGCTAAATATATGTCTGAGATTGTTAGAGGTAATTGCATACATGACACTGCTGACAGATTATTAATAGCTCCAATAACATGATTATTGATCAGATCTATTTGATAAAAGCTAAAAGGCACCCAATAATCCATTCGAATAATTTGGATGAGAATATACATAACATAAAATCATCTATATCAAGATTTCAAGCCTTTGTGATGAAATACAATTACTTCAATCTACTTCTCCATCTCATTGAAATCACATCTTGTTTGTCCTCTCTTTAGTTAGCAACATCATCTTTAAATCCTCTCGGCCGGAATTGCAAAGAGTTTGCTTTGGATCAAAGAAATCTTATGATACAAGTTTAGACCAGGAAAAGGTTAAAGGATCAGTTCATGGCTTCAGAAATGCTATTCAAAGAAGGACGCCAGTGCCGACCTCTGTTTATCGGTTGTGTGCTAGTGCCACTGCTACCACTACTTCTAAGCTTGTGATCCCTCTCTTGTTTAATGGCCTGTATAATTGGAAAAACCAAGAAAAACTAAATACATTTTACTACAGTCAATTGATTAAGATTTCCTTTTCTTTTTTCAGAAAGTGATTAGAACTCTTTTAAGGAACCCATAGCTTAATATTTATAATTAAAGTGGTATCTTTTAGTTATTTAAAAAGCTAAATAATCAAGTACATCCACATCAATCCACAGGGGAACCTACTCTATCAGCAACTTGCCACAGACTGACAGACACAGTACCGTCCAATTATGTACAAACTAGTTTAACAGATTTGTTTATACGCGTACTTTGAATCTGAATTGTCATTTTCCTTCTCAAAATATAAAATATTCTGGCCTTTTCTGGCAGCTCAGAACATATAATCAAGAATATATAAAGGGCAATCATAATTTGAATTGCAATAATACCAGAAAAAAATTGTAAAAATCTAAAAAATACTACCCAAATACTTTCCTGACACTGAAATAATTACAAGACAACATGATATGTACCTGATTACTGTGCGCATCACTATTTCTTCTTTGGGGGACATACTGTTTATCATGGTGATTTTTGTGCCTCTCTTTCTGTTCCTGTTCCTGTATATCTTTTCCCAACTCATTTTGCATTTTCTTCAATTTCTCGAACTTTCTTGCTTGAAGAGCCTTTGTCACCTCTGCAAACACACAACAAAAAATAAAACAAAATAAAATAAGTTGATCACAAAAGTTAATAACTCAATCTTCACTTCTATAGCTACAACACAAAAGAAGCATTATACACAAACACCAATGTTTGGAACTTGGAACTACTTTGTACAACAAACTTTCTTTCCTATAAGGTCCTCAAACTTCTAAAATTATACAAGCGAATCATTTTAAATTTTAAATGTGGTCCCAAAAAATTTAAATTTTATGGGCAATCACCCCTAGTTGGGATTTTGGGAAAATTATACAAGCAAATCATTTTTCACAAATCAGTTTACTTGTCATAACTAATTACTTTGCTGAAGTCACAAAAACCTACATGCACAACACAAAGTATATACCTTGAGATGTGATAAGCCGATAAACTTGTCCGAGCAGGAGCATATCCTTAGGCTTGAGCAATTTGACACGAGTAACTCTCGCGCCACCGCTCTCGGCACCACCTTCCTGCTTCTTTTCCTTATTCGAAACACAGAGAATGACGAGCGCCACGTAATGTCCTGGGTTGGTTTTCATGACATCAGCCACACTTGTCGGCCAATACAATCTCTCTACCTTCCCTCCCGGGTGTTGTATTATCACCGTTGCCGCCTCCGCTGCCTGACAATTCCCCATGATTAGATAGAAGCGTTACTTAGTTCTCTATCAATTGTGTGTACTTCTTTGGTTAAAGACTTAAAGGTGGAGGTGTCTAAAGAGAGAGGAGGATGGATAGTGTGAAGATAGCACTCAAAACAAATGATGCAAGTGTTGTGGGTTTTGTTATGACTTGTGAGAGGAAGAGCTTTTATGAGGGACACTTAACACTAGCGCACAGTCGCACACTTCCTGGGTTGGATGGTCTACTAAGCCACGTGGCGGGGTGTCAGTGGACAGGCGGTTGGTGTATCGGTGTACTGGTGTTTAGGCATGGTTCATGAGACATGCTAAGTGGTAGTGGAGTGCCAGCCCAGCTTATCAGGCCTTCTGCATTTTAAATAATTTTTCTTTTTCTTTTGCTCCCTTTTTTAAAATTTGTTTCTGTGAATCTCTGTCTCTTTCTCTCTCTGGAACAGTGAAATGTACAGGAAGCGTGAGATTCTTCTATTGGATCATTTTGAACCCATGTTAGAATAATAGATTAACCTTTAACTAAACCCTTACTTCTACTAATTACATTAAATGGGATCCGTATCTGCTGCTCTTTTGACCTGCTCCAATAATCTAGATCGTCAAATTAAAAACGCAAGATCCAGATTTTGAGATGCAGAAAACTGATATTTTTTAATTTATTATCTATAAGTTTACAACACATAATCTTAAATTCTAGATCTCGTTCGTATAAATTTTATGTTTTGTCACTACATTACTGAATAATATATTATGAGATATAGACGTAATTTATTCATTTTAAATCAACGGACAGATTAAAAAGAGAGGAGCAGCGAAAATGAATCCCATAAAATGAGGAGTGGATGAATTATTAGCATGGACCTGTTGCGGCCATGCTTTTCCCTTTTTTATACTAATGGCAATTCATTAAATAATTTGTAAATAAAAGAAAAGATTGTGAGAGAAATTCGAAAATAAGAAATGATCGGAGTTGCGGACACTCATAAAAGAAGTTAAATGGACGATATTCACAATATCATCATTAAGAACTTGATGTTCTTGATTTTTCACTTGTTGTGACGTGGGTGCATGATTTTTTATTAATAAAAATATAAATAATATAATTATGTCGGTCATATTTAGGTATTTTTTTATAATAATCAGTAGTGTCCGTTCGGATTGTAATTAGTATATTTTATCTTCACAAATTACCAACATGTAGATATACAATTCTACTTCCATCACATCGAGTTTAATTTGTGATTGGAGAAATAAGCAATTCAAAATTGATACTGACGCTAACCCGTGATAAAAAATTACTAATTAAGACATAAATTGAAGATGCAGCCAAACTTGAGATACGCATTCCTCCGATCGCGCATCAAATTGGACAAGATGGAAATAGATTCGAATATCTTGAAATATTTTCGTCTCGAAGTAGATTTTAGTATGAACAACATATTTAATAGTTCGAATCGACCAATTATATTTTGAAATTCGAGATATGTGGTCGCAAGCACCATAGTCTGACTCTTATATTTTTTTATTAATAAAAAATAACATTCTATTTAACAACCAAATTAGTGAAAACTGTGAAAATCTAGTTTTTAATGGACGATATTGAGAATATATTTTGTTTGGCTTTTTCTTTTGACCGATATTCACAACTTCGTTCATTTCTATTTTTCTAACTTTTCACACAATATTCTGTTTACTTATAAATTGTTTAAAAAATTTCATTAATAAAAAAGGGATGCTTTTCTTCTCTTTTCATAAATCATCATTGGGAATAGCACCTCATTAGTAGCCTCAACATAAAAAATATTGGAGCGTGAGATCTTTTGACTTCTTGAGTGACGAATATGATAGCATGGCTGCACGAGTAACATAAAAAAAAAAAATCTATATATTAGAATTTATTTTTTCAAAATGATAGGCGTGATTCTAACATGAATAGTTAATATAGTTTTGATTATGAACATTCAATTAGGAATTTATTCGAATATTTATTAAACTAGTTCTGTTATACTTAAATATAAACTTAGTTTATACATTTCATTTGAGCATTTTGAAGCTAGTAATGACTTTGTAATTTCCATAGCTCTATCCAAAATACCTTTTTTTTTTCCTAAGTTTAGTACAATATATTCAAATTATAAATTTCTTTGCTAACCATATTATCATATAGTAACATCCCAATTGACAGAAAAAATATCACACAAAAAATCAAGAGGAAGGACCGAATGACCACAACTCTAAATAACCACAAAGTTACTACAATTATTTTTTTTCATTTTCAAAGTTCAAATTGTTGATCCAAATCATTGAACATAATCTCCGTAATAAAATATGCTCCCGTATCATTTTTTACTTTTTTTACTATTTATTAAAATAGATACAAAATTCAATGGTTCACATTATTGTAACTTTGCCATATTTTTTGCATCCATCTTAATAAATAGTAAAAAAATCAAAAAAATATAAAATTTGATCTGAAATTATTATGGAGATCATGTTTAACGGGTTGGATCAACCATTTGGTCTTCAAAAATGATTGTGGTAATTTTGTGGTTATTTAGAGTTGCGGTCATTCGATCCCTCCTCAAAAATCAATCACATATGATAAACCATATACTTTGATATAGCGATACCAACATCGATACCACTGGAGGCATCCAGTTGCATTCGAATTGCAAATTGTTGTAGTTATTATGTACAATATTTTTGTTAGAGAAAATTTTATTTGTGCCATTCAAAATTGGAAAATCTCAGAAATGTCACCTAAAATCGATTTCTTTCATATTTGCCATCCAAAATCGTTGCTACCTTCTTTTTTGCCACTTTAAAAAAACAAAAATGCCTCTATCATGGCTTTTTCCCAAAATCGATCCTGGAATCAATTATGACATCCTTCAAAGAGGCACCAGTGGCGAGATCGATGGTGGCCAGGGTGAACTCGGAGGGTCATTTTTGTATTTTTGAAAAAATGGCAAAAAAGGAGGTGGCAGCGATTTTGGATGGCATTTCTGAGATTTCCTCAGTTTTGAGTGTTACAGACGAAATTATCCCTTTTTGTTATTATGTACATTGTTATATCGGCATATCGATATCAGTTATTTATATTTATTTGCACATATTTTCATAATGTGCATAATAGTTCAAATAACAAATAACATGCATAATAGTTCTAATAATGTGCATAATAATAATTAAATGCATAATAACAAAAATAACGTGCATATCAACAAAAACAATGCATAATAGTTTCATAACATGCATAACAGTAAAATAACATGTAAATAGTTCAAATAATGTGCATAATAACAATTAGATGCACAATAACAAAAATAATGTGCATAACAACAACAACAATGTGGATAATAATAGGAGCAATGTGTATAATAACGACAACAATGTCCAAATTGAATGCAACTGAATTCGTCCATTGAATCCAGTCGAGCGTTCAGTTAATTGGATGCATAGTATAAAAAACAATATGCATAATAATTACAACAATGTACAAATTGAACTCAACTGAACGCATCCATTAATATCGAAAGTGGTATCGATTATGATATTACCGAAACATTTTCCACAAATTAAATCATCAATCATCTAGTGCTACATGATCTGCCTCATTGCAAGTGCCACAATGGTCTTTCCTATTCTGACACTCACCACTTGTGTAAATCGTGACTAGGTACCTTTTAAGTTTTAAACCATTTTAGCTTTTGCGCAATTAAGTTGGCATGACACTGCGAAGAAAGTGGTTCCGAGTTTAATTTGAAGTTGATATCTATCTTTCTTACCTGATTCTATCGTAAACTCCAGATTATATTCTGATTTGGTCTCATTACTTTCCAATTTGACAGTTAAAAAGCGTCTCTCTGAAGATTTATTCTCAGTATCTCATGATAATTTTATAAAGGGAGAGGAGAGAAAACCAAGGTTTGATCTTATATGCTTTCTTTATTCGAATCTCACTTTCTTTTGCCTAACTTTCTTGTTCCTTGTGCTTCTTGTGGATGCATATATTTTTAAACAATATGAATATTAATATAATATACTAGGTTGCTTATATTAATTAACATGATATCTTACATATATAAAAGTTTAACATCCTTATCTATCTACAGTGGCTATAAATAGTGTTTTTACTGTAGCGTGACACAGTGAAAACACTGTAGCAATACATTTTTTTTGAAAATATTTTCCTGCAGAATTTTTTTTATTTTTTTCGATTTATTTTTTTCAATTTTTTTTCTGCCGTTTTTTTTTTGTAATTTTTTGCGCGGAGCGCGATCTATCCGCCTAGTATATATACTATTTGATAGGGGTGGTGCTATTGACTACTGTTACTGATCAACAGATTACGGAATCCAAGTTAATGACAGAAAGAAACCAGCTGACGTAGGTGAGATTACTAGAAGTTGATAAGAAATTAGTGTTAAAAAAATCAATCCAAGTGTGGGTGTGAAACTGTGAATTGATTTGGTTTGATCAGAGATAATAACAGTTGAGAAAACCAAGCGTTTGCTTGAATCGATGTCACACGCTGGACATAATTAAAGCAGATTTTATACTTAGATCGGATTGATCTCTCATATACCGTCATGATTTTGATGCATGTCCATATAATAATAGCCAAATGTACTTCTTTTTAATCCCTGTCATCTGCATTAATTATCAGAGATTGATCAAAATATTCCCAATAACTTTTAAGCATTTAATGTTCTCAGTAAAAATAAAATTTAGAGAAAGACGAGTGCTTAATTAGGCAGGGGCGGAGCTACATGAGGTTAGGGAGGGGCAGTCACTTCACTCTGAATTTTTTTTTTTGTAAAATAAACTTGTGTATTTGTACGATTTGTTAATTTTTTTTTTCAAAATAACCATGTATATTTAAAAATGTGCATCATTTTGCCCCTCTTTGACGAAAATCTTGGATCCGCCCCTATGATTAGGGATGTCAATGAAACCCTTTTGATCGTTTACCTGACCCGTATCGTAACCGTCAAAGCCGATACGAGTAAGAATTTTTTTCGTTAGCTTATCAGATATGGGTATGAGTAAGAAAAAAATTTCGTTAACTTATCGGGTAAGGATATGAATAAGAGCTATATCGTACATGTTACCCATTGGATAAATTATATAAATATATATACTATAATTTATTTCATAGTTTAAAAACAATTAACTAAATTAAAATTAGAAAAATTGGCATTTGTAAAAAAAATCTATACATCATTGAAAATTGAAATATGCATGTCTTGTTTTAGTATTAAATAATACATCATGTATATTGATAAAGAAATTGATTTGCATTTATTTCTTTCATAATATTTCATTAGTAAGTACTAAATAGTATATTTTTTAGTGACAAGTGACATGAGAAGAAATTTTGTGTTTTTTGTAATATATAGAACGTTATTTATTATTGTATTTTAGTAGTATATATTTATTTGATACTATTAATTTGTCAAAATCATACAATTTTTTATTAAATTTTATCTTTTTTTACCCATTATCTATCGTTACACGTTTCGGTAAACGAATATGGGTAGGGTATGGGTAAAGAAAATTTTAATGGGTATGGATAAGGTATGGCAAAAGAAAATTTTAATGGGTATGAGTATGAAAATACTGTAGGAACCGGGGGCTTAATTTTAAGTAATTCTAGAAATACCGAGGTCTAATTAGCAATTGCAATGAAGTTTTAACAATTCAAGCACAAGCAATTTCTAAACAAAATTAATAATGAAATTAAAGAGAAGAGTTTAGAAAATGCAAACAAAGTAATCCAAGAGACACAAGGATTTTAACGGAGTTCGGATATTGACGATTCTAGTCTCCGGGACTCCTGACCCCCCGACACGGTAACAAGGTCGAGCCGATTCACTAGACAACACAAGTGAATTTACAACTTCGGAATTGGAGCTCTCTTACACACTCTGGTGGAGCACCAACCCTAACGGAGTGTCAAACTCGGTCTTGCTTACAAACACCGGTGGAGAACCGAGCCAACGAAAAATAAAGGAACAAAAAAATACAATCGAATAGATGATAAGATAATAAACACTCAACACAATCTCTCTAAGGGTGTGTTTGGTTCATTGTGGTTAGTGCTATTTAGTGAATAGCATTACTATTTTGGAATAATAAGCATCCAAACACAAAATGGCTATTCATGAATAGCACACTAATCTCACTAATTAGCTAACCCAACAAAATAGATGAGTTAGCATAAATAGCAATTTTGATGGCAAATGGAGGAGAGAGAAATTATTTTAAAAACAACACTTTCTTTGTTTTTTATTATTATTATTATTATTATCATTATGATTATTATTATTATTATTATTATTATTATTATTTTCATCATCATTATTATTATCATTATTATTATTATTATCATTACTATTATTATTATTATTAGTATTATTGTAATTGTCATTATTATTTTATTATTTTATTATTATTATTGTTATTATTATTACTGTAATTGTCATTATTATTATTATTATTGTGTTGTTGTTGTTATTATTATTATTATTATTATTATTATTTTTATTTTATTTTATTAGTATTATTGTAATTTTCATTATTATTTTATTATTATTATTGTTGCTATTGTTATAACTGTAATTATTTTATTATTATTATTATTATTGTTACTATTATCATTATCATTGTTGTTATTATTAATATTGTAATTATCATTATTTTATTATTATTATAATTGTCATTATTATTATATTTTATTATTATTGTAATTGTCATTATTTTATTATTATTGTTGCTATTGTTATTATTATTATTATTATTGTTATTATCATAATTTTATTATAATTATTATTATTATTATTACTTTTCCATCATTATTATTTTTATTTTATTATATTATTTACTTTAATATTTTGTATTATTGTCATTGTGTTATTATTATATTATTATCATTTTATTAGTATCGTATTATTATTATATTATTATTATTTGTCAAAAAACTAGAATAATTTATTATTTTACTAATTCTCACAATCACTACTCTAAATGTGTAATCCAAACAACATTTTCACTAATCTAGATAGCATTATTTTTGCACTAACCTAGATAGCAAAAAGTAACCACTATTTCAACCACTAATCTAGATAACATTATTTTTGCACTAACCATGACATGATCCAAACGCACCCTAAGAGTTTAGAAAAATTTAGAACAATAAGATTGAGTCTTTGAGCTAAGATTTGGCTATTTGTTTCAAGCTCAACAATGATGGAACTAAGTGTTTTGCAATTGTTAGAGAAGAAGGGGTGAATGGTCTCTTTTATAGATAGCTTGAAACACTTGCATTCTTGGCTGGAATTCATTTAAAACGTTATATAAACTGTCCAAAATGTTACATAACATTTTGCCCTAGAATTGGACCGTTGGAGCTTTCAGAATTCGTTATATTGTCCAGATATTTTATGAAATGTTATATAACGTTCTAAAACGCTACATAACGTTCTAGCAACTTTAAGGCACATGTTCTGCCAATTTCAAACGTTATATAACTTGCTAAAACGTTACATAACGTTTTGGTTGTTCATCTCAATCTTCAGTCTTGAAATAGTCATAATTTTTGATCCGTAGCTTCGATTTCGGTCATTTTTGAAGCGTTGGAAAGGTCTTGATGAACTCTACACTTGTTCTCAAATTATCACTTGTATTTTCCAAACTTTTCTTCTTTGATTTTTGCATTTAAGTCCCTACACAATTCTCAAAACATGAAAGCTTTGTAAAATTCAAGAGTTGGTTTTGCAAATCGACAAATCCGAGACATTGCTTGGTACAACAAATGCCTCCACCTGTATCCTACCCTACCCATTGACAACCCTACGCTTGATAGAGTCCCAACAATTTATTGTTCTGTATTGTTCTGACAATTCTCCAAAAATTAATTTTATTTTCAACCGCAATCAATTATTTGCCGACTATTACAAGTTTAATCTACCTTAAGAAAAGTTAAATCTTATGTAGATACAAAATTAATTTGGTTGAACTATTACGAATGACAAAACCAACTTGATCCTACAATTATTGATAACAATTAATTATTGCAATAGAAGAGAAATGAGGCGATTCGAGCGTGAGCAACAAGAAGGATGATGGAGCCAAATATGCCGCCATAAACCTCCATCCTCTCAGCCAAACCGCACTGCCTTTCCAAAACCCTGCTCTCCCTTTGCCTTCCATGCTACTCATCATACTTACTTCAACTATAAATTCAAAACCCCATCACATTACCATTTTATCCCAAGACACTGACAGTTTTTGGTGAACATGTCCTCTTCCTCCACAAAACTCACACAACTGACCAAAACCCTACTTGCAACAAACCCAACCATGAAACCCTCTAGCTCTAGGCTATCAACCACCCAAGCACGAGCACACAATCGCTCATACGCTCAGCTGACGGCAACATCAACAAAAGGATCGCCCACTATGCGTGCAACCAATTTGGCCTCAAACCGCCACACACACAATTCCAGCAGGGGGAACGGTCGGCCAAAAACCAAACTAATCACCAAGATGAAATATAAGTCGTTGTCCAAATCAGGATTTCAAGCACTGCTTAAATAGCTTCCATTTTTACCTAACAAAGTCGATCTGGCATGGAGAGGCCATTGCTTTGATTGTTTCATGGTGGGCTCGAACCCGGTGCGAGCAAGGGTTACACGGTGTGCCACAAAAGCAATAACTATGAGCATCGAGCTCAAGATTGTATAGCCGGTATCATTGGCTCTGCCTATTGGTCGAGATATTTTATCCCCAAGGCTCGAAAAGGGACGAATCGATGCCGAGCAACAGGCCAGAGATCACATCCACCCACGTGCATGAAACACTGAACCTCACAAGGTGGATTTCGAGACTTCGCCAAGCCTTGGTTATAGACACCCGCCTCCTGCAATCCCACTACTCCAAAACAGTAACAGAATATTTCCAAAACACATGAAATTCCAAGCTACAAGGCCAAATTTCTAAAACCGGAGAAAACCAGTATCTATTTGTGCTACCCAACAACGTGCCAAGGCACAATTTCAAGTTTTGTGGGAGCAAGTTCATATTTATGACATTATATGTTGGTGGCATACTACTGGCAAGTAATGATAAGGACATATTGCATCAAATCAGGAATCTTCTATTTAGAAATTTTGAGATGAAAGATCTTGGTGATGCCTCATTCGTTCTAGGGATAGAAATAATAAGGGACAGAACCGAGGATACTCTGAGACTATCCCAAAGGAATTACATTGATAAAATGATAAGTAGGTATGACATGAAAGACTATAAACCAAGTGATACACATGTGGCTAAGGGAGACAAGTTCAGTCTTGCTCAATGTCCTAAAACAGATTCAGAAAGATTTGCCATGAAAGACATTCCCTATGTGTCCGTTGTAGGCAGTCTCATGTATGCCCAAGTGTGCACGAGATCGATCATAGCCTTCATTACGGAAATGCTAGGGCGATACTTAAGTAACCCTAGAATTGAGCACTAGAAAGCAGCGAAGAGGGTGCTGAGGTACCTGAAGAAAACAAAAGACTATATGCTCACATATCGGAGATCGAAAAATCTCGAGGTCATTGAATATACCGATTTCGATTTTGGAGGCTACGTAGATAGCATGAAGTCGACATTAGGATACATCTACATGATGGCAGACGGCGCTGTGTTGTGGAAGAGTGCTAAACAGATACTCATAGCACCTTCTACCATGGAGGTCGAGTTCATTGCATGCTACAAAGCCTCAAACCATGGCGTGTGGCTCATGAATTTTGTCACTAGGCTGCAGATAGTTCCTACCACCAAGAGGCCACTTATGTTGATGTGTGACAACAATTCAACCGTACTATATGCGGCAAACAACAGAAGCTCGACCAAGTCTAAGTATATAGACATCAAGTTTCTGGCTGTGAAAGAAAGAGTACAGAACAATGAGTTGTAGGTGGAACATATTAGTACAGACTCCATGATTGCAGATCCCCTTACAAAAGCACTACCACCCAAGAAGTTTCATTATCATGTTGCTCATATTGACGTAGTACCTATGTTAGGATAGTTTAGGGAAAATGTGGGAGTTTGATTTTCTTTTTAATGTTTCATGCTATGTAATTTGTAATGATATATGCAAATTATATTTTGAATCTCATTCTGTTCTTTCTTTAAAGTTTTGACATCACTAAAGTAAAGAAATAAAGAGTGACTCGTTCGGAAATAGGCACGTAAAATCACACTATCCTGTAATTTCTGAACTATATGACCAAAGTCTAATTAAT
Source organism: Eleocharis quinqueflora (assembly GCA_964058865.1). Lineage (NCBI taxonomy): Eukaryota > Viridiplantae > Streptophyta > Magnoliopsida > Poales > Cyperaceae > Eleocharis > Eleocharis quinqueflora. Next base: position 76,612 of record CAXKVX010000128.1, on the reverse strand, counting down.
GTCATCCAGAAGTATTTGGTACTATGATTTATATCGATAAAGCCACGAAGAAAATGTGGTGACTATCGTTTAAGTCATGTGCTGGTATAACTGGTGGACCGAATTGTTTAAAAAATACGAACAGAAAGACCAAAAAGTTTAAATTGATCTGGTCAGATCCAAGACATATGTAATCAAATAGACCACACTTGTCCATGTGGAAGATTGTTGAAATTGAGACGTCAATTCCAATAAATTAAGTTTGGACTACGTGTTATATGATTACTACATGCCGTGTACTGTCGCCAATATTACGAGGAGTAACATGTGGAAATGCCGTAAAAGGTGATTAATTTAATATTCAAGGCATTATACGTATTTCACTAAGATTTTGGGCACAAATGCATATAGAACTAAAGTAAATTGATTATAATTGTTAATGGACTAATTATGATCAATTAAAATATATATGGGTGTTAGTGTAAAGTCAGAAATATTGTTTGGGCTAAACCCAACTTAATTTGGATCAAAACCTAAGCAAAACAACACAAACGTAGATCTATTGCGACCGCAATACAGTAGGGGAAGAATGGCAATAACTATGTTGCTTTGGCATGAGTGATTACAGCCGCAAAGGATCCCATTGCGATCGCAAGAGACTTGGCAGGAACTTGCCAAGTCTATTGCTACCGCAATGAGATTCATTGTTGCGGCAAGAGACATGCTGTAAGGCATGTTTTGACTACCTAGATTTACCGTTATCTTTCTGATTGGATATTTTAGTTTTTGTACCAAATTCGTGGATATATTTACATCAGTAAATATTAGAATTTGGAAAAGAATTGGATAGAATATAATTTCAAATATTCACAAAAAAATTGGTAATTAATTTGGCATCTTTCCAAGATACACTTTCGCTCTTATAAAAAGACTCGGGTCTCCAAGCGTTAAGGGGTAGTTTGATTCAATTTTCTACTGTTTTATCAGGGCACGTGTGTTGTACATAGCCACTCAAACACTCCTCCATTAAGTGTTGGTACTTTGTTGAATCATTAGTGTTCATCGGAGAAAAAAAAGACACCTCGAATCACTTGGAAGGATCCGTGGGCAAGGACCATCGTGCGAACTCTTCGGCGATCGAAAATGATATCCCCCGTTTGCTCGAGTTAAAGACCGGAGACAACTAAAGGAGATGGAAAGTAAGTACATTCCGCTTCCGCTCTTTCCTTTATTTCACTTATGTCTCAACAGTGTATTTATTTGATTGAATTGCAACTGCTAGTTAGGGAAAAGGTTTATTCGTGATACCCTAATTTGAATTGCACCAACTAAATGTTCAACAGTGGCCCCCTCATGGTCAAAATATTCGTATGGACACTACTCAAGGACAAGTTACCAACGAAGCACAACGTACACAATATAGGTTGCAAAAACGATGATAGTTGTACGCTATGTCGAATGCACATGTCGGACACGACAACACACCTCTTTCGGACATGCCCTCCTCGTCCGGAATTTGGAATCAACTTGTGCCACGAAGAACAATTGAACAAAATGACTTGGTCTTAGAATTCTTGATCTACAACAGAGACTTCTTTGCACGAAAAAATACAAGGAAATGGGATAAACTATTCCAATTGATACTTTGGACGATATGGAAGGAAAGAAACAAACGGATCTTTGAGGGCATCTCACGACCGACAAATCTTGTAATATGGCATATCAACAACGAGTTTTCTAGTTGTATGAGGAATACAACACTAATCCGATAGAATAGATTTTAGTGTTTTCTTTTTTTCCTTTTTCTTCTTTTTTCTACCTCTTTCTTTTTTCGTACTTTTCTTACTTTCGGATGTACATATAACATATAATTCAATATAATTGAGGTAGACTAACCCTAATCTCCTTAAAAAACCAATTATTAAAATTAATTTGTGTTTATTTTTTTCCACAACAGACTCACTCGGCTCCTATAATAGATATGGGAGCAAACTATCAACTATGTGGTAAATAAAAATTCCAAAGCTTGAACTCCAAAATTTTAAGAACTGCTTTGGCTGAACATATAGTATATCATTTGTTCAGTTTTGGTGTTGTGCATTATTTTCATGTATCCGTGTTATGCATCTGAATATCAAATTTTGTGATTCAAATTGACATATTAGAACAATTCTATGTCTTATATATATTGAAAAAATTTAGAAATCAAATTCTATATGCTTTTTTACAATTTTTTTTTTACATTTTTTTTGTTTTTAAAAATTCATTGTTATTGAAAGGGTTGAAACCAATTATATAACTAGTTTTTAGAAATCTACAGGAAAAGTAAAAAATCAACCAAATGTAAAAAAAATGATTTCTAACAAGATTATGATACGAAAAAGATCGAATTGGCCATTTGAATCATGAAATTCGATATTTTGATGCTCTGCACATACTCATCAAAATTATGCATAGCATCATAACCTACCTCAGTATATTATATCCATTTACATCCCCGTCACCCAGGAGCGGATACTAACCTGAGCTTGATTTTCTGAAAATGCAAAATATAATGTGTTTGTGTCAGCATTTTTAATGAAAAAATGGACTTTAAATATAGTTATAATGAATTTGTGCCTGAGTTTAGATCTCAACATCAGTGTCTGAGCTTAATTATGCCTGGGCTTAATTAAGTCCTGGATCCTCCCCTGCCGCCACCTATATATTCATCATAAGTTTTATTTTTGAGAAAATAAGAACAAGTGTTTGTTCATTTCACAATTTCAGTTCAAAGAAGTGTACATTTCAGCTTAGGAACTATTCATTCTATTTAGAGTAGTACGTATTTTTAAAAAAATTAAATAATAAAATTTTAAATTTTAAAATAACTATCAAATAAATTTTGACATTATGACCAAAATGAAAATACATGATATTTGTAAAAAAAAAATAGACAAAATAGTTAGTCTACATATGTTCATTCTAATAATGAAAATTAGTGGATATTTCAAAGTGGCCAAAAAATCACGTACAAAAATTAGGAATGAAATTCGCTGCTCTCCACTTTAGCGGGGCGGGTCCTGCTTGTCAAATTAAAGATCTTTCTTGGGAGATCTTAAATTCCATCTTCTCGAGATTCGCACAAACTTTTCCATAATCCTTAGATCTTGGCAAGCAAAGCCCTGCTCGCCTTTGGCGAGCAACAAATTTTCTTCACAAATCACTTATGTTACCGGATATCTTACGATACCTTGCCGCACGATACGTATTCGATATTCAGATACTCGGATACTCCTTGGGATATATATCTGATAAGCCACTTGGCGTATCCGTGACATGACGTATCGAGATTGACGTATTCAATTATTTTATTCACTTTGACCTACGAATTCGATCTCCGATATACCTCGATACGTTTCGAAACTTCATGTGACAATCAAGTCTTGTAAAACCGTTGATAATCTTTGTTATATCGCTAGAAAAATGAGTGAAACATGAAGAATGAAGGAGCTTCAAATTCAAGACAAGACACACTATTAACTTTTTATTAATTTGTTTATTAAATTCTAATATTTTTTATTATTTTTAATTAAAATTTAATATATATAGCCGCATCCTTATCTAAGAATTTTTGAAATCACTATATCACCACACCCGTAACTAAGAATTTTTGAAATCGCCGTATCACCGCACCCGTGCAACATAGCAAATCACAAACCAGACTCGACGTGATGAAAGTAGACGTGAATATCTACAGCTCGATAATTTGCGATGGTAAAAAGACTAATTGCAGTCTCGATGATCGTAATTGAAATTGTTACAAAAAATTAACTAAATATAACCCAACTAAAATTAAATTATGAATTTTTTTATTAAAAAAACCAGCGTACAAAAGCTTTTGTTTGCGTATGAAATTAAAGGTTATAATGGATGGTGTTGGTAACGACTTCTGTTTGTCTTTTTTCTAAAAAGCCAGTAATTTCAACTCCGTTTTTTTTATTTTTCGAACTTTCAAAATTATATTTATAATTTAGTTATTAAATTTCTAATGTTAAAAAACCCGGAGATATCTTTACTCTAGGTTAGCAGTAGTCTTCTGCGTTGATTTCACCATGTTAGCTAGTTCCGGATAGGTTCACGGGTCCCACAAATTCCAACCAATCTTTCTTTTATTACCCGAAGTAGTAGTTGCTTTGTACCTCAAAATTTTCCCTTTTAACTGGCATTAATGAGACCATGTGCATATGTTCTTCATTCGGAGGCCAAATTGCCTTTATTTCTCAACTTCTCATGCTCGAAATTGCTTCCAAGCAAGTGGCTATGGAGTAATGACTAATGATAGAGATAACATGCCAAATTCTGTCACGATTGGCGGATATTATTGTAATTTCGATGAGAAAATTTGTACTCTAGAGGCTTTGCTTGTAATTTACGACATCCTGTCAAATCATATCTAGTATAGTGGTAAGACACAAGACTTTCATAGAGAAAATCATATCCTTACAGATTAGTGGAAGTCTGCTTGGTTTAACCATTAATTGATTAATAATCAACCAACATCCAAGAGTTTTATTGTTTTGCAGTGCTTTTAGTTTCTTTGATTTGTCCAATTCAATTTTTTTTTTTTTTGTGTTTGTTCATTTTTACCAATTTCTCATTTATCATATTTCTTTCATCATGCAAAAAATCATATTTAGTATATTCAATATTTAATAGCTTTAGAATTAATGCAGTACATCCTTTTTGTGTTCATTTGTTGAATGATAGTACAACTATATGTTATTTTGTTATACATGCTTTTACGTTTTAAAGAATATATAATTATTTGTGTTCAAATTCATTTTTGTTCTTTTATAGAAATTGTCTTCTTTTATAATCTTATTTCTTTAATTATATAATTGCAGTCTACAAAATTCATCTAACATATTAAAATCATTATATAAATAAGTTGGGAATAATTATAAGTAGAGTAAATGTGTGATGTCCATTGCCCTCACCCACCTCTTCTGAGGCGTATTCTTTGTTGCACAACACGAATCAACCGACTGTAATGAACTGTAAGAGAGGTTAAATTTCGAGACACGAATCTATACAATTGAATTGTTGAGATCACATGTGCAATACATGTTGTGTGGCCAGTGGCGGAGCCACATGCATTCAGGGGTGCAACTGAATCCTCTGGAAAAAAAAATTCAAAAATGACCATATATATTAAGTTTTTTTTCAAAAATGACCATGTATTTTAATTTTTTTTTGTATAAGATATTTTTTTAAGAATAACCGTCATTTCGAAACACCTGAAAAAATCCGTAAATCATGAATCTCCTGATGAGAATCCTGAATCCGCCCCTGTGTGTGGCATATGATTTCAAAGGCGGAACCAAATTTTGTTTTAATGAGATCATCACATAATTTATTTTAACTAAAAAGAATGTGAATAAATATTATATAAATGAGCTCCATTTCTAATTAAATATTTAACTTGCATAAAAAAGTGATGTAAACTTAACTTGCGTTGACACAATTTCACTTGTCATCTTTAGGTATCATAGAAAGAACGGTATAGAATATATCTTTTTTTAAAACAATTAAAGGAACAGTATAAAATATATTCTTCTTTTAAGTGTTTTTATGTTTCACTGATGTTGTCTCGCAGTAAAATAAAAAAAATGTACTAAAAAAACAATATAGTTTATACCGTTTCTTCAGAAGTTTTCAAAGGAACGCTATTATATAATATATTGTTTTTTTTTCTATGAATTTGAAAGCCTCATCACTCTTTTTTTTACAAAACATTAAATATTTATACCATGATATGTTGGTACTTAAAGCACTACCTAAAAAGGTTATTGAGATCTAGATACATAAGTAATTAAAACGCCTATAAATAAATCTTCAATTTATAATTAGAATATAATTTAATCAGTCTGTTGTTGTCAATAACTATTTTCTTACTCAATGATGATTGAAGTCCAATGTATTTTTTACAATTCCTATAAACCGTTGTATTTTATTATTATTTGTTAGATAAAAATCTATAGGCCATTTTAAAAATAATCGAAATCAAATTAATTTGGTGACTTAAACACGTCGTTGACTTGAACAGAAATTAGATAAGAAAATTTGTAACAAGGTTAAATTTATATGGTACTTTAATTTGTCACACTTCATTCTAAAAGGAGATATATATAACTAAAAATTGTTCGGCTATATATTAGACTCTAATTGGATTAAAAGAATATTTAAACAAATGATTTTGAAAAATAAAATTACCAGAGATGACAGAAATTATCCTTTATATACCTTGAATGTTTGTTCTCTAAATTCTAGTTATAAAAATTCTTTTAAAGCATAAATTGTTCATAGATGACAAATATTGCACGCAAATTCACATTAACCACCCCAAAGCTGAAAACAAAATTAATTTGCGCTTCAATTTGTATCGATTACTTGTCGATTGCCAACAATTCTTGATCCACACATCTCTCTAACACACCACTGCGTGGCGCAGATGGTAGTGTATGAGTTCTCCATGGGAGAGAACTTGAGATCGAGTTCTGCTCATGGCAGGATTAGGTTAGAGGTTGTGCGTGTGTGGGGGTGTGAGTGTGTGGCCTACGGCCTTTGTTCAAAAAAAAAAAATAGAGCATGCATCTGTTTACTTTTGAGATTGCTATAGTATGCGTTGCAGTAGTGCAACAGGATAATCATGCAATTGCGTCAAGATTTGTACAACATATATAAAAAGAGTTAGGCCTTCATATTTTCACTAAAAATAAAAATATTAAATCATAATTATTAATTAAAGATAATACATTATTTTTTAATTCAATTAGTCTATCAAGTGGAATTATCTAAACAATTTTTTTAAAGAAGCTCCCGATCTATAAATTACTCAATGTTTAGAGCCTTTCTCATTCAAAGAGAAAATACTTTCACAAATTTAGTTTCATATTTGGTGATTTGTAATTTTTGTAATTTCTTTTTTTTATAAGACTAGCTAGAATAATAAACTAATAGATATAGTGTCTCCAACTATGCCCTGTCATTCCTCCACTTATATTGACACGAGAGTTCCACTATTTGATTTTTAGTGGGCCTTCTTTTTGAGACAACACAACAGAGCGGAAACGTAGACTTTTCGTAATTAGATTTATTAAGAAATATATTGTATGTTTGGAAATTTTCAATTTGTAGGAAAAAATTCTTTGCATTAGTTTTGTGACCTCCATATAATTTACCTTAATATCGGTTAAAATAAATTGATACAAAAAATAAGTTTTATGTAAATGAATCTAATTTCTCATGTTACTCTTGTAAATAATAGAAATTAAGTTTTATGTAAATCAATCTAATATCACATGTTACTCTTGTAAATCAATGAAATTTCATTGCGCATAGTGCACCGTGATTTTTTAAAAAAATATTATTAATATTTAAAATTAAATATTTAGAAAAATACAAAATAAAATTTTAAATCTACTTCGGACGCAAGTGACACATGCGTCCTCAGAATCATATTCATATCCTAATTTGTTGCCATCTGCGACCCAAAATCAAGGCATGTTCACCCATCAATTTAATGCTAGAGGTATGTGTAACATTTTTGTTAGAAATGAAATTCTAGGATCGTGGCTTCCACTTGTGGAGTCAGTATCTACTGTAATTCGAAAGGAATAACATGATCCTGTCATTCTAGATCCGACCATCTGACTTAAACGTACGACGTCAATAGATACACGAGGCCCACATTATTATAATGTTTATATGTGAAATTAAATACAGACCGTCAGATCTAGAATAACAGACTCATGATATATTAATATCCCTTTGGAATAACAACATATATAAAATCACACTTGTGTGTCTAAGTTCTAGGGTCAATGAGGCCCTAAAATTTATATATTTTTAAGTTTCCGAGAGGAATCTAGATTTTGCATCCAGGAACGCAAGTGTCACTCGCATCGAAATATTTTTGAAATTCCTTTTTTTTATCTTTTCAAATATTCAATTTTGAAAAAATTCGGCATACTGCATACATTGTACCGGGAAATTCTGGACAGAAAATAATAATTAACAAACAAACCCTTTTCAGCATCCGTGTCAGTCATGTTCATGTACTCATGTGAGATTAGTTACTGTTTATTTGTTGGAGATGCTTTATACTATACCTGTGTTGCACAATTGTGGGTGCGAGTATCGTATCGGATACGATGCGAATGTGGCGATACTTTAATTTCAAATTTTTTTGAATACGGATGTGACTATATATAATAAATTTAAAATAAAAAATGAATAATACTATAAACAAATATATTTAAAAAACAAAAACAAACAAATAAATAAGCACTCAGCCGCACCCGAGGAGCATCCAGCCGCACTCGAGATCACATCCGAGCTGCATCTAAGACCGCATCCAACCGATCAAATCTATTAAAATAAGCGACACCCGATACGGCGATACCGATTCTTCTAAGTATTGAAAAACCGGAGTAACATAGTACCTATACCTACTAGCAAACTTGTTGGAGACCTTGAAGCACACTTTCTGTTGCTTCTAGTAACTCTCTTTTGGGCTACAAACTTCGTGAAATTGTCTCTCTGTAGCCTATAAATTCCAAAGAAAGGAAATTTCCCTTGTCTGTTCATGCAACTAATCCACAGTAATGCTTTACAATTATAATCAAGGAATATTTTAAAGAAGGGATTACTCTGATTCTGTGTTAGCTAAAAGATTTGTCTGCTTAATAATTTCCCCAATTATTGTACATCATGTAGACATATACTGAATTAAATATATTTCTTTTAAAAAAGAACATGGAGATGGCTTCAAACAGAACTTCATCAAATTTTGGTCTCTTCTCAGAAGACAAACTGCTCTAAATGATTTTTGATAGTTTTATAACCACTATTTATAAATATTATTATATTTCAACTAAAGAAAATCATCCTCGTAAATGTACGGCCATAGTCATTTTTCTAATAAAAAAACAATTGAACAGGTCAAGTTCCTTGACACACTACCAGAAAACTACAAATAGATTGACATATAAATATATACATGTAAATACATACTCTTAACTTATGAAATGTTGGATCGAATTGAATTCTGAGTCTGATGACATGATATTTAGAATAAAGTCATATTTTGTCACATCTATAAACAACATTATATATTCTCAAAAGAAAAAAACTAAAATAAACAACTTTTTCTTTTAAAAAAACGCTCCAGTAATGTAATGAAATTAAAGTATGAGACTATTAGGTGATTAAAGTTCATAATTAATCAGCTGTTTTTGATCGAATATTAGAATTGAAAGATTTAAATCCTTAGATATATAAATTTACATTTCAGAGATCAACATGTTTAGTCGATTTAAGTGGACAAAATAGAATCCCAAACAACCCCATTCCCACTATTACTTTCTGAAGGCTACTTCATCACAAATAAAGGATTGAGATCACCTACTTTAATTTTTGAAAAGTAGGACCCTATTGTTCTTAATCTGAACAGTCGATGATATCCTACGGATCAAATTGAACAAAAAATCTGCCTTTTCAATCAAATTCGTCCGTTCATTTTGATCTGACGATTTATAAACGAATAATAAAAACCCTCCCTTTTCCTCAAAATAATAGCAGATTCGGATCCACAAATGAAACACGTTGCAACTATATGCCAATAACAAAGAAACAAAGCAACAAAGGAGCAATAAGAGCTATATAAAATTCAGGAGACTTTGTCTGATTAGACGACATTGATTGCGATTTAGGTACGCTCTGTCTCTCAAGTGTGAATTGGTGCCGGATGCAAATATTTCATAGCCCGACAGCAGGACAAACAGTGACGGAATGTAGGAAAATAAATACATGTGTTAGTAGAAAATTAGTTACAAAAGTTTGGCTGTGTCAGACTGTCAGGTGGTGATGACTGATGACTGATGAACCCATTTTGCAATTTTATTTGAGTGATTTTTAGTGGGTGCAAATATAATAGATGCCAAGTGATCGTAATTGACAATGACAATGGTGTTTTGTTGTGTTTGGTGGTCTCCACTTTTGCTTTTAGGCGTTGGTGATGGGGGTACTGTACTGATCATTATTTTTCAGAGTTCGAATTCACTTTATTTCAAAATTTTGAACCGCTGAATCAATGATAAGCTCTCAGTTTTAGGATCCGAATCTGCTGCTCGTAAAGTCCCTGCTTGTTTCGATCCGACCGCCACAAATCGATCGATCGTTATGAACGGCTGTGATTTGATTCAGGAGACGGATGCTTTGACCGTTAGATGAGTTTTGAACGGTCCAGATCGAAACAAGCAGTAATTTTACGAGCAGCAGATCCGGTTCCCCAGTTTTAGGCTTTAATATGTGCTGTAGAAACATTTAGTTATTATTATTCTTTCTTTCGGATGATTGGTTTACAGAAGGTTTTTTTTGAAAAATAGATGATAGTTTATGACGTTGGAATTGAGAAGTAAAATTTAATAAATAAAGTTTTGATTACATTATTACTGTATTAAATATTATCACTAATATTATATGAAGTAATATACGATATATTATATATATATAATTAATTAAGAAATAATATAATACGTATTTCGCTAAATTTTTGATACAAATACATATAGAATTAAAGTGAAATAATTATAGTTGTTGATGAATCAATTTTAATTAATTTAACTAATGCTAGTGTTAAAATAAATGTCAGAAATATTATTTGAACTAATTCAATCAAATTAGTTCTAGATATCAAACAAAACAAGCCAATCAGTATACCTGTTGCAGCCACAAATAGACTGAGACAGTTTTAGCAGAAATTGGCTATCTCTAATGCAAATGAGGATTCCTTGTTCGATCTCTCAATAGCTCGTACTTCAAAAGACTTATATAAATGAGGCATACACAAATGCAAAATCCGCAACATTTATTGAATATAGAAAATGATTTCGCCAAATTGAATCGGCTTATTTGCTTCTAGTCTACAATCTCTTCGCCGATTGGCCATTTGTTCATATCTTATTCCTTTTATATAGTGACGATGCCAACATGAAGAGTTGAATGAGATAAAATTTTAGATAAAGCGAAATTTTATATATTCTTTATTCTTTTTGAAATATAGTATTTTTAGCAATTGTTTTCTTTACTATATGCAAATTTTGCACGTATACCATTACAATTTTCATAATATTGATCACATTAAAAAATCCAAAACAAATTACAAATTTGAGAATGTTAATTAGATAGAATGTTTGTTGGATTTGAGTCAATTTGAAATTGAATTAGTAATTCATTATAAAGTTATTAAAAATTACTCTGCTAGAATTTTTAAATATTTGATGGAAGACTAAACGTTGTCAAATTGATTCAAATTCGATACAACCTATTTTCATGTAATTGAAAACATGGACGGATTCAAGATTATCGTTAGGGAGTTCAAGATTTACGATTTTTTTTCTAGGGGTTCGAAATTATGATTATTCTTAAAAAAAATTATCTTATATGATCATTTGTACAAAAAAATTGCAAATACATTATCATTTAAAAAAAATGGTAATATATATGATCATTTTTGAAAAAAAAATTCTCGTGCATATGACTCTGCCACTGATTGAGAACAAATCTGATTTTTTTTATAAAAGAGATTTTCTATATCTCGATATTTATTATTAAATGTCTCTTAACTGAATTCGAATTTTTCTGCTCACAGAATTTTGTACTCATGACCTCATTGAAGTCATTATAGTTAGCTATCACTTAGATATTAAGTCATTTGCAACAAATATATGATTTTATCTGTTATTATTACTATTTTCTGAATATATATACTGCAAGACTCAAATATATCATAAAAATAGATATGCGTCGTAATTATTTTAATTTAAAAATTAATCAGTTGACTACGTGGTCCTTCAAAACGAATCATCCCAACCAATTAATTATTATACTTATCATCACTGTACACTTACACGTAGAGTGGTAGAGTTCTAAAAAATCCTGAACGGATTGACCCGTTCGTGGTCCGATTCGTGTCCAATTTGTGACCGATTCGATCCGGGATGCAAACCCGCCCCAACCGGTGGAAAAAAAATCCGTGGATCTACTGCGGGGTGGGAAACTCCATTTTATCGGAAATCTGTCCCGTGGAAAACCCGTCGGGAACCCGTCCGATCTGTGCCAAACCCGTGCCAAGTCTGTGTGAACTCGCCGACCGGTGCCAAACTTGTGCCAACCCGTGCCAAATCAGTGTCAACCCGTGCCAAACCTGCGGAATACCCGTGCCAACCAATTTTCTCCAATTTTTTCAATTCAAAAAAAAATCCTGCGGGAACCCGACCCGCCCAAACCCGTGCCCGTCCAACCCATGTGGGTTTACCACGGGTCGGGTTAGCCCTTACTCTATCAGATCCGTGCTAACCTGTCCCGCCTAATTCGTGGACTCATTGATCCGCTCGAATTGGATCCACGAGCAGGGACAGAGCTTAGTGGAGGCCAAGGAGGGCAGTGGTCCCCCATTTGTTCTGAAAATCCTGTATTTTAGTATATGTTTTTTTAGTCTATTGACGTTTTATCAGAGAAAATGATCCCCTTTTCAAATTATTGAATCTTTCAGTGTTCAACTCAGGTTCAATCACGTTAAAAAGTAGTCCAACATTCAGTCCAGATGAACTTTTTATTGATATAAAAATTATTTTATCAGCCCTAGCCGGCGAGGTATATCCTCCGGCGCACTTGTTTTGCATCAGAAATATGCATCTTTTATCTGAACCGTCTAATCTATTTTCAATTCTTCTGATTTAATAATACAAACAATTTTCTTGCACCATATCATTAACGATCGAGTGTCCGATCTTAATCTGACAGTTCAGATTAAACCACAATTTCTCTAGCTGATCCCCTCTTTAAAGGAGCTCAAGCTCCATCAGTGCCCACGAGCACCCGATCTGACTCGTTGTAACAACCCCAGAGAGTGGATAAATATTTAACGGATTGGACAGATCACTTTGAACACCACTCCCCTTTTTATTTTCATTGAAATTTAACTTTGTCAAACTCTATTTTACCAGCAAAATGGCAGAATGATGGTTTAAGGAATAAAACCAAAGCTTTATTGTTGAAGCCTACCCCACCTTACGGCGACATCTCTCTTAGGCCTACATGATAGCTAGAAAGGGAAATGCGAAGCCCATTTGAATTTTGAGCTATGAACTCTGCGAGTCATGATGCTTCTTTACTTGACTGGTTGTCTTGGGAACCGGATCTCCTGCTCGTAAATATCTGCTTGCTTTTCTGCTTGTTTCGATCTGAATCGTTCAAAACTCATCTAACGGCCAAAGTATCTGCCTCCTGAATCAAATCACAGCCGTCCGTGACGATCGAGCGATCGGATCGAAGACAAGCAGGAAAACAAGCAGGAATTTAGGAGCAGCAGATTCGGACCCGGTTGTCTTGCATGCAGCATCAATCAATTTCAAGCTTGAAAGCTGAGCAAGTTCCCTTGTAATTGACGCTTCTTTTTCTCTATTTCCCATGCTACATTGCTAGTTTGCTACTAGCCTTTCACACCCACGTGCGCACCAATGTTGAGAGAAAACTTGCAATGTGATATATACAAGCTCTTTTGTTTTATACTAAGGCGATAAGAGTGAGTGAGTGAGTGATTTCTGAACTTCATTTTCCCTTGATGTTAATTATTGAAATTGAAATGACAGCCAGTAATTTTCATGAAAAGGATCTGTAGCTATGTTACTCCCTTATTTCAATACTGAGATCGGTATAGGTGCGTATCGGGTGCTGCTTTCGTGCGGCATCGTTGTGTATCCCAGTACGTCATGTGACGCACTCTATTATTTTAATAGGTTTGACTGACTGGGTGTAGTCTTAAGTGCGACTGGGTGCGTGTGCGGCTGGGTGTGGCTCAGGTGCGGCGAGATGCTTATTTACTTTTTTCTTTTTGTTTCTAAATCTATTTGTTTATAGTATTATTTATTATTTATTTTAATCTATTATTTATAGTCGCATTTGTATTCAATTTTGTTTTAAAATTGAAGTATCGTTGCATCCGCACCCCATCGATAAGATACTCGCATCCACCTCTTTGCAACACTGGTATTTAGTAATAACAGTAAATTCTAGCTTATAAGAATGTTAATGATACATTCATTATTTTGTGTTATATATTTTTCTTGAAAAATATTATTTAATAGAAGTTTCTAACTATAGATCTATTATTAATTATTTAGACAGAATTCATATCAAAGTTGGAATAATTTCACAGGTTTTTATTCATTATTAAACCATTGAAGTTTCATTCTTAAAAAAAATAAATTGTTTGATGAAGGCTAAATGTTTTTCGAATTGGATTAAATTTGATACATGTTAGATTAAAGTTTGAATATATTTTTTAGTAATTAGGTGCACCATAAAAGTTTATTATACTTAAAAATATCATGACTAAAGGTCATGCTACTCTCACTTGATTATCCAGTATCGATTTAGTACCGTTCCAAATCCGAACTAGAATCGATCAAATTGGATAGGACATGATTTCACAAATATAAATGACTAATGGAAAATGTTTCGGCGATTCTTGCATGCATCGATATCTATTCATTATGAATGTTAGACGAGTTATTATGCATATTAGATTAGCCTTTATGTATGCTATTTTTATGTTATTTTGTACTAAAAACAATAAAAAATTTAATACATGCATAACAATTTTTGTAACATGCATAATATATCGTCTAACTTGTCTAATGATAAAAAATTAATGGAGATATCAATATTAATTTATTTAACTTAACATGCATAATAAATCGTATAACTTGCACAATTATTTTTCAATACAAAATAACATGCATAACAACTTATATAATACACATAATATCACGCGATGGATGAATCCATATGTGAGCTCCCTTGACTAATTATGGGTACGGACATAAAATTAAATTGATATGGATCTCAACCAGAACCGAGATTATAATGGATAGAATATAAGTCTAATCTAATTACCCTGCCCAAAACCGAATCCGGTCTGATATCATAGAAATATCCAAGATAATGTAAATAAGGAAGCATATTATTTGTAATATCAATAATATCCTATATTAGAAAATATTGATGGATATCTTTAATTATTTACTCGTCAACTTATGTCTTTCTTCGTTTTGCTATATCAAGCTTATATTCTTAGAGCATGGCTAAGGTGCTTTACAAAGTATCAAGCAAATCGTACTTCATCTTCGTATTTCAAATTTTAAAATTCAAACTATTGATTCAAATCATAAAACTTGATCTTCATATTAAAATCATTAGAGACAAAATTTTACATTTTTAAAATTTATTTTAAAATTTTTTAAAGAGGTGAAAAATCTTTCATCTCCGATGGTCCAAAAATCTAGACCTGGCAAATCGGGCGGGTCAGTTTAAATTTGGGTCGGATAATATTAGATTCGGATCACTTTTGAATTTAGTTTAGCGTCAAACTCGGATTATTTCGGATCAATTAATTTCGAGTTCGGTGCACTTACGAGATCGGATAACCATATGACTCGGATCGTGTAGGTTCAGATTTTTATCGGGTTTAGATCAATCTGGGAACAGGTTGACATATGTATCGGATTATTCCGGTTCGGATAATAGTGGGTTGCGGGTAATTAAGGTGCGGGTTTTGGACTCAATTCGAGTGGATCGGATTATAGTTTGATCGGATTAATTGATTAAGTATGTCGAATAATTAAGGTGCGGATTTCTGACTCAAATTGAGATATAAAGTAAAGTGCAAATTATCGATTTGAACCGCTGAAAATATTTTATATTCTAAAATCTATTTAGATACCAAATTTTACATTTTTTAGAAATAAATATTTTTTACGTTTAAATAAATTTTGTATCTTTTTAATTGAATAATTGATTCTGTTATAGTGTTATATATGTGGACTTAAAGGGCTGAAGGCTCATTGTTTGACGCATGATGATCTAGAAAAATCAATGTAAGTATATAACTTATGTCGGATACCGGACTTTCTCGATTCGGATCATTTCAAATTAGGATAATTATCGATTCGGATCACCTTTGATTCGAGTTTTGTTCAGGTTACGGGTCATTTCGGTTCGAATAAATTTATATTCGGGTACTTGTTATTTGCAGGTTTGTTCCGATTCAGATATTTTTAGGATACGATTTATTACGAATTCGGATCATATAATTTTATATGTTAACAGGTGCGAGTCGGTTTCGGATGTCAGGTTTGAAGGGCGGTTTTTTTCGGTCGGGTCAATTTTTGTCAGGCCTACAAAAATCGTTAGATTAACATCCTCTTTAAAAATAGTAAATAAATTCTAAAAATATAAAATTCGATTTCTTGAGATATTTTATTATGAAGACTAAGTTCTATTATTTGAATTGATTGTTAGAACTTTAAATTGAAGATACGAAGACGTAATACCGCTTGTTTGCTGCTTTGTGAAGTACCGTAGTCATGCTCATCTTCTTAACTTAAAACCATTTTCTAATTCTAAACATAACAATATTCTGAAAATCCTGATCTTATAATCCTTGAGTCTAAGATTCTCACGAGACAGAGACACGAGGGCGAACCCTAGGAAAAAAGAGCAACATGACAAACCCTTAATGACGCAAAAACCTAGGCGGGTAGGTGGCGTCGCCGACCTTCCCTGCCTCCACCTCTCCCTCCCTCCCTCCTCTCCCCCTCTTCTCTCTACTTTCTTTCTCTTCCTCTGACACCCATTGACAGAGAACGGGTGAGCTTCAGCTCGTGCCATCGGCAAGGACAGTAGCCTCGTCACCTCGTGCCAGGAGAGCAACCACAGCCTCGTCAGCTCGTGCAAGAAGTCGAGCCTCGTCGGCTCGTGCAAGGAAAATCTATGGTGAAAGATTTTATCGGGCAATGCAAGGACAGTCTGTCGGCTCGTGCAAGGACAACCCGTCAGCTCGTGGTGGACAATCTTTCGGCTTGTGCAAGGACAGACTGTGGTGGCTAAGGCGGGCCTCGTGCAAGGATAGTTCGTCGATCCATGGTGGATAGTTCGTCGGCTCGTGAAAGGACATTTCGTGATTGTTGTGCGAGCTCCTTTTCAATGGCTCGCAGTTCCTAGAGTTACTAGTACACAACCTTTTATCCAATCGTTGTTGCCGAATTGGTGGTTGAAGGTCTTGATTCGTTAATGGGGTAAATCATTTATTCTTTTCTATTATTGGGGCTTTTGTTGCCCTGTGTTATATCATTTGGTGATTACATGTTCGATTTGATTTGACATTTCAGGGCCATCTTCGTTCATCCATGCATGAACTAGACCTTAGATCTAGGATTAATCTTATGTGTTTGTTTTGACGAATTAAGGTTGTCTTATCGGCTCATTTGCATCGGTGCTTGGTTTACCTAAGGGTTTTGCATCTGTGTCAATGGATGAAAGATTAGATCGTGGAATCTATAATTTTTGCTTCGATTTGCATTGGTTGGAATATGAATTTTCTATATCTTGAAGGGTCAAATGATATAGCGGGTATTTGCTACTAATTTATGGCGGGTAAAAAGATGAGCTTACATACAGGTGAAATGACATAGTGGATCATGAAGTAGTTCTTGGACATGGAATACTCGGGGTGGTACAAGTCTACGGAGATTTGACAAGTGGAATGATCAAGACAGCTGACGTATTGCAACAATGTCTTTTTCACCTTATTTCTAGAATTTAACTTTGTGTGCTTATAATTTGTTTCTTATATTTTCTTTCTTTTTCTTTTCTCATCTTATATATTTTTTCTTAGTTAATAAAAACTATGATAGGGGAAGGCTACTCTTAAAAAAAAAATCATGATCTTACGTCTAGATGCCAATTTTAACTACTCTAAGGATCCAAACATAATAATAATTGAACTTTATCCGATTCAATAGAACTCTAATCCGAACAATAAATATGTCTCTAACATTACAACAATATAGAGATAATTTCCTGCTCATCTACCTTGACATCAGTATGAAAAAAAGGGCAACATTAGATGAAGCCTCCCTATATTTAGAGGACAACAAAAATATTATTGATAGGTTTGTTATTTGCTAAATACTTATTTACAACAAAAACATTTACATATGCTTCTTTGCAACTGCTTTCTGGTGCGAAAGACTTTCAGTATAAAATATTTTGATGTAAATAACATTTACATTTTATTGTATCTACTCTATCGAATACAAGTGTTGTATTTTCCTGTAGTGTCCTAATCAGTGACGGATTTAAAGCTATTGAGATGAAGGCAAAGACACTCCATAATGTAAGTGGTAAGATTTCATTTAAACATCATATTTTTATGTTATTAATATTATTAAGTAAACTCATAATACTAACATTATTAATATTATTAGGCAAACCGACTATATTTTGATGTGCTCCGAGTGGATCGATCTTTCTTTAGTTCAAAATCAACGCATTAGCACTAGGCTAAACTCAGGAACACTTTTGTTAGTTGAACACACCTGTGGCTTTAATGATATATTAATACAAATTCTGAATTTCTGTCGAATGTCCCTAGAAGAGTAGAAGGCTAGAACAATCGATAACAGTCACAAGTCACAAAGCTATAAAATGTGGGGATGAAAAAGAAAAGAAACAAACAAATGAAAGGAAATGAGCAAGTTTATTTATAGTTCAAGACTACAAGTTCAGACTTGTTTGAACTTTTAGAGTTCTCTTTCCTTTTTTTCTCAAATTATTTTAACAGTATAGTAAATATTCAATTAGCCCAATAGCCCAGCAGAAACTTTTAAGAGTTCTCCAACTAACGGGCCTACGATTTATTAGCTGTTTTAGGGTTTCTTTACATGGGCCGTGTTCTTTTTCTTTGAAGACCTCAAATTTCAAGTGTGATTTGTATCCAAGGATCAGTATTTTATATATGTTTTCCATCATCAAATCAGCATAAAGTCAGAAATTTCGTAGAATATCTAACCACTAGGTATTGAAATACGATTAGAATTAGAGAATCATTTTACTGACAAGTGCACAAAAAGGTAAATTAGGAAGAATTTAGAATTGCCAGTTTGTCTGTCAGAGGTCCGTGATATGAAGTAAAAAAGTAACAGGAGAAGGAACTCGTATTCTCTGCAGAATTTTTTGTTCCGTAAAGAAGAGAATTTGTTATCTGAACCATTGAATTAAAGATCAACGCACAACCGTTAATCATATGATTGAGAGGAAATTTTATATTATCAATCGTTGGATTTCGTTTCCAGGAGAAGAGGTACATCTATTATCATCCCATTTTGAGCATAACTAGGTTCCACCTCTTTCAATAATAAGTTCCAGGTTAATTGACTTATTGCAATAACAGTCTTTTCTGAATGCTTTGCATTCCCACATGCCATTATAAAGCATCAAAACAAGAATGTCTGACGCACTATTTTCAACAAAGTAATTGGAATAAGAACATTGATTCTACTAACACATTTACAAAAGCTTTTTCCAGCTAAATTGGAATATCCAGTAACAAAAATTAGAACTCACAAAAGATTACATATCAACTAAGGTCTAAGGGAGCTTATAACATGCATTTGCCTTTCTTTCAATAGATAGAGCTTTGCCTTCTTTCTAAACAGATGGAAAGAACTTATTGAGATTAAACGGTAGCGAGTAGAATTCTTCACTTCTTGGATCCGTCCGGAAAGACCTAAACTTGTCCCACCAGTGGTATCCTCTATCTTTTCTTGTTGTATTGTCACCTTTGTTAAGGGTTGTATCCAGAAAATATGCAACCACACCCGCAACAAATGGTTTCGACGAGAATGGTACATTAATAATATCATTGAACTGCCAAAAGGAATCAAACAAAGAGAATTAGAACCCAACTAAAACAAGGTGCATCAATGCATACTGGTATGATCAATGTTTAATACATACCCATCTAGCTCCAGTGTGAACAGGCCCATATCCAGCCACAGAAGTGTACTCGTTAAAATATTGTGGAACCGAGAATCCCATAAAAATAGAGAAGCCTAGAATGAACTTTGTTCTGAAGCTATTCAAGTTGCAAAACTGAAGAAAAGTGAGTCCCACAGAACCTGTTTAGTGGTAATGAATGTTAACAGCAAACCCCAAATAAGACATTTAAGAGAATCTCAATAAATTATTTTACTTGAAATATACTGCAACTCACCAACATATGCAAAAAAGAGGCAATAAAGAGCTGCAAATATCGGTAGTGGAATTGATGCAAAGACTGCTCCAAATTTCCCTATATTTTAGTGAGGAGAAAAGTAATAGGTTAACACTAGCACCAGCTTTCATTTGACATAACAATTTATTGTAAATAAATGTAAACCATATAATTGATTGACTTTGGGAAATTCTACATACCCAGAACAGAGAAGAATATCATGAACCCTGCAGAAATTTGCACAACACGTCTGCTTCCAACACGTGTCAGTGCCAATAGCCCAGTATTTTCACTACACAAAACATGTGTAGATATAAAAGGTAAAGTGCCTGAACAGTATTAGTTTTTCGATTAAAACTTTGAAACATAACACATGCCGTAAAAGAAAATTAGCTTACACTGAAACTGTGGATCCAACTAAAGTCCCCCAAAATCCATCAAATAGCAGAGCAATACCCTATATGCAAAGGTACGCAAAAATTTAATTATATATCTCAAGCATAACATATGGACTAGAAATTAAGAGTGAGAAAGATAATTCAATCATACTTGCCAACCAATGCCACGGCTCAGAATTGAAGCCGGTATCATAGTAGCACTTGCGCATCTTGAAGCAGCAATATATGTGCCAGTAGACTATTTAGAAAAATAATATAGAGAATGTGAAACTAGAATGAATGGGCCATGTATAGAATGAAAACAACTGGAAAATTATAAAATTAACCTCCACAAGAACAACAAATGAAGCAGCCATCATTGCAAAGCAGTCCCCTGCATCAAATGTTGGAGCACCCCACTGGAAGGGGTAAGGAATGCTTATCCTGCAATTTTGTGACATAAATTATTCCCAAACTATAAGATATATATTCAATTGTAACTAGACAAGCATTGGGTAAACTCCTACCATGGAGCACCTCCAACTAGGCCTGAGCTGTCAGTGCGGCAGTGCAATTGAGTCTTTTGCTTAGCATGCTTATAGGCCCCACCAACGGTAAGCAGGTATGCGTAAAGCCATACAATTGCAACAGTGAATATTACCGCAAACCGGTCAAAGACAGGTTTGTCTGTGCTTATGACATGTGGTACATACTGACAAGATGCGCAAACAAATTATATATCATATCACAGAAAACAAGTAGAAGTAACAAAGTGTATTAAAGCAAGCATAAAGGAAATAACTGTTTGGAATTAAGCTAATATGAGAACTCAAAAATGTACCTGACAAAACATAAGTAAAAGTATAATCTCAGGAAGTCCAATTTCAACACACTTAGCGACCTACATTGTTAATTAATTATACATCAAATTCAGCACACATTCTTATAAAAGAAAAGAACTGGACCTCAAATGAAAACGGCATGGCAGTTTTACCCCTGGGAATCCAAGTTCATAGAGGCCGAATCCAGCTAGCGCCACCAAAGGAACTGCTGATAATGGGCTCAAGTACCTGAATTCAAGGAGAATAGAAAACAAAACTTATATTCCGAAGCATATATATTCTATTTGGTCAATGAGTTCTAATATATACAAAAATTATAAGTGGAATATGCATTGCACCACCTGAGAACATTGCGCCAAAGACCACTAAAACCAAGAACAATTTGTAGCGTAGAAGCAACAATCATAGCACCTTGAGTACCCCTCATGATCCGCATGAATTTCTACACAAAAAGCAAAATCCATGAAGCTGTACCACAGCAAACTCATAGGGGCAGAAGTATTATGTAAGTGAAAAGCCCAATTGCAATTACCTCATGTGGATCTGCTTCGTTGTTGTAACGGCCGGCCACGATAATGGAGATGGTGGGGGCAACAAATGTATATGATGCACCAATGACAACTGGTAAGCGCGTCCCAAAGAAGGTTTGGCACAGAGTGTTGATGCCAGATACAAACATGATTGTTTGAACAACTTTGGCTTTATCCTCCTAATTTCAATAGGAGGCATGTAAGAATTATGCTACCAAAAGGTAGCATTGAAGAGAATATATGCAATTATTTGGATATAAAGGGTGAAATTGGAGAATTACATTGTCACCTCCCATTTGAGGTACAAGCGCCGTGGGAATTAGTACAGTGGTACCGACCATAACAAGAAAATGTTGGAAACCAAGAAGAATTGCCTCAGCTACACACAAAAATAAATTAAGACAGCAAAAACAAATAAAATAATAACACTTACTGATTGCTTTTAATTAATAAAATAAACTTATCTAAATTTATATTGCTAAAGATTTTTACTGGAACGAGTTCATTTGATAGTGACATATCAGTGCTTGGCAAAAAGCAGAAGTGTGATTAACCAAATTCCTTTAAAAACGGGTTCATTTGTGTTTGCATGTAGTACTTCTATATAGGATAATTCTAAACTATAAAATATTCATCAAGAGCTAGAACCGTCACTCAGTAAGAACCCAAATTAAACTAAAAACTATACATAATAAAATATAAAAAAAAAACCCTAGAAAAGAGATTCAATTGATTACTACAAAAGATATGTTAATCATTGGAGAGGAGTAAGAACTATGAAAGTAATATACAAAACAATGTTAAAGAAGGAACAGTAAAGGAGGTGTGAGCATACGCCATGGAGGAGGGCTAGTGATGCAATAGGAGACATTAGGTAATTGATCCTTCACTGGATGTGGTTGCAACTCATCTTGCTTTGGTGGCGGCGCAGTTCCTCCAGCCATTTTTGTACTTCACGCTTTTTCTCTCCTAAAAAACCACGAACAATTGCTTCAAAAAGCACTGTTCTTTTAACCAAAATCCCCAAATTTGATGAAAGACTAACACGAACACCTACCAAATGTAAAAGATGGTAACTATTAAGAAACAAAGTAGCTAAGAAAAAGCTACTCTGTCACTCTCTCTCTCTCGCTTTCTCTCTCTGTGAAAGGAATCAGCAAGAGCTTTTTAGTCTCCTTTCAGCTTTTCTTTGATGCCTCTTTTATCTCGCTCTTTCTTCTCAATTTCCCAAAAGGTGGCTTCACCATGAAGAAAAGAACGACATCTCTCCTTTCACCGTTTTCACCACCTTGGCAAAAGAGAAAAGGAGATATTTTTTAAACGAAACAAAAACAGAGGAAATAAGATGAATTTTGCAACCTAGGAAGGGGTTTAGTAATAAAAGATCGTACTCTTTTCAAATTGTCTTTTCTCTTCTACGCTTCGCTTTTCACGCTCCAAAGCCAAGAAGATAGTGTAAAGCTTGTACCTTTTCACTGTGGCGTGATACAGGATACAACTTACAACTGTGCTTGCTTGCTGGTTTGCTGTTTGCAGAGGAGCTGAGAGAGTGAGAGGGATTCTCTCTCTCTCTCTCTCTCTCTCTTTATTTGAAAATTGAAATCAGAAACGGAGTGGGTAAATTTGGAATTTTGCGACTGTAAAACGAATAATTGTATACTTGTATACTTTATTTATATCATTATATGGGTTCTGAAGAGGATTATCTGGTGAATATTAAATACATACAAGGGTCCCATTGGGAATATGATTCCTTACATAATTCTTTGTATTTTGTTTCTGTGGTTGTCAACTTGTTACCATGTAGGTAGCTATTATTCCCAAGCCAGAGGATGTGTAAACTTTGTGCCAATGCACAGAGAAGTGGAGAACAGAGCATGAACTATGCTAAAAAACAAAAAAGAGAGAATATACAAAAGGTAAATTTATATTCCGAAATCAAGCTGAAAAAACATATTGTGCCTTTATGATAAAAAAATGTTATTAGTGGAGCATCTTCTCTTTTATTAGGATTGTTAAAATTGTGTACTTGTGCATTTAATTTGACGCTCTTTTTTTTGTAGAGAATACTACTTTACTATATGCTAGAATGTATTGGAGTATCCATGGCTAATTGGTGCATTGGAAGTTAGTAAAATGTCACTTTCAAGAGGAAAAAAAAAGTGTATAGATTTTGATCAGAAGCAGTAGACACAAGTCACAAGTGGCACCATGTTTTTGTTTCCATTTTTCATGCCATGGTTGCGGCTCTCTTGTTGCCGCTTGTTTCCAATTGAGAAATCCGAATCCCTCTTTCACAAATAATTAAATAGTTGGATAATTTATAAATATCAAAATGAGAACATTTCATGAAGGTTATTCAATTTGGACCAAACATTTTTTTTTTTACATTTAAAATTTAAATAGTTGTGCTACTGCCAACGCCTGAAGAGCACTTGCTACCGGGGGCGAATCTAAGGTCTGGCAAGCCTACGCAGATGCCATGCTTGTTTTTTAAAATCAATTATTTTATATATATATATATATATATACGAGGGGGATCCATTGGCCTCCTTTTTCGTAGCCTCCTCTAGCCTCCTCATCAAAATCAATGAAAATGGTCGATCCGGACCGTTGAAAACATTCTTCATACTAATATAGACTTAGAGACCAAATTTTAGATTTTTTTGAATTTTTTTACTATTTTATCGGACGGGTTGAAAATTGGATTTATCTAACGACTTATAGACATCCAATTTTCAACATGTCCGATAAAATAGTAAAAAAATTCAAAAAAAATCTAAAATTTAGTCTCCAAGTCTATATTAGTATGAGTAATATTTTGAATGGTCCGGATCGGCCATATTCATTGATTTTGGTGGAAAATAGGGCTGGAGGCTACGGAGTGGAGGCCACGAGGAGGAGGCCATGGATCCCCCCCCCTCTCTCTCTCTCTCTCTATATATATATATATATATATATATGAGCATGACTAAAATAATATGCATAGTACACCACATAACGTACTATGTGCCAATTTGTATTTAATTTGGTCATTAAATTGATATTTAAGTTGCTCAATAAATTATTCATATCAAAATCTTGTAGTAAATAAAATTTCGTGATTTTTAGAGCTTTCTTGCTATTTTCTAAATATTTTTTAAAAACAATCCAGAAATGACACTTTTGTAGTATTAAATCTGGACTGTTTTTTAAAAATATTTAAAAAAATAGCTAGAAAGCTCTAAAAATCACGAAATTTGATTTCCTACAATAATTTCATATGAAGAATTTATTGAGCAACTTAAATCTCAATTTAATGACCTATATCTATATGCATAGTACAAAATGGAGTGTACTATGCATATTATTTTAGCCATGCTCTATATATATTTGTTCTTCTAAAACAACATAAATTCTGAATAAATTTGTGGTGCTAAAAAAAATATTGCTTATTAATTTGTTCTTCTAAAGCCTACGCAGCTTTCAATGCTCTTAACTAAAAAAATTTATGAGACATTTTTTATTTGAATTTATCATGCTTATTAATTTTTTATATCAAAATCTAGTAGGGTAAAAATTTATTTTAGAGTTTTTTAAGTCCTTGTTTGAATTTTTGAAAGTGATTCTAAAATAAAAATAAAATAATTAATGTTTATATACAAAAGTAGGCCATTAAAAAATTAAAACATGTATTTAAAAAACTCTAAGAATAGAGAAAAAAAATCTAACACGATAAATCGAAATTTAAAAATATCTAATGATATTTTTGAGTTAAGAGCACGAGAAGTCTTGTTGCTCCAAGGAGCACATACTTTTACCCCATTAATTAAATGTAAAAAACAATTGTGCCTGAGATTAACTCACTACAACAGAAAAGAGCTTTAGTGCTGTCTAATTATCACCGGATCTTAGTGATATCTGAAATTAAAACACTCAGTGGTATTAACCCTGATTATTACCTAAAAACCGATAATAAAAGTCTGTAACTTTTGAAAAAAAAATTAATTTAAAGCCATTTTTTATTAAAAACTGCTGATAAAAGTTACTTTTATCACTAGATTTTAAGAAGCAACCGGTGATAAAACTTGTATCACCAGTTGTTTGTTAATATCTGGTGATAAAAGTAATCGGATATTAACAAATAATCGGTGATAAAAGTTTTATCACCGGATTTTTTAAATAAATCGACACTAAAAATTCGAATTTAGAAAACGCGCATTTCAGCTCATTTTAAGATAGGGGGTTTGAAGAAGCGACATATCGTTATTTTTATTCTCTCAATATCGGATGCAAACACCGGATCTTCTCTTTTCTCTATTCTTATTCTTTTTTATTTATCTTTGCTTTCTTTTTTTTGTCTTTTATTTATTTATTTCTTCTCTATTTTTTCTATTTTACTTTTTATTTTTAATTGATCTTCTATTTTCTTTTTTTTGTTCCACTTATTTACTTCTAATCTTCAATTTTCTTGTTTTTAAACTAAATTTGAAATTTGAATTATCTATGCAATTTGACAGCTGTCAAAAACTGTATGTTCTGCAATCAGATGCCAGATTGTAGAACATACAATTTTTTTTTACTTTTTTATTTGACGTTTATCACTGATTTCTTACTAAAACCGATGATAAAAGTCTCAAAAGTAACTTTTATCACCAATTATTAAAAAAATTGCGACTTTTATCATCGATTATTAGTAAAAAAAACGGTGATAAAAGTCAAAATTTTCTCTCCGATTTTTAATACTTGTGTCCCCTCTACTACGCCGAAAGAAAAACCGACAATAGATATCATAAAAAACCGGAATAATGCTCTTTTTTAGTAGTGTCTATAACTATATGTTTAGAAATCCAAACTAATTACATTGTGCCGGAGCTTATCCTGCACCATGAATCCACCCCTACTTGCTACTTGGTAGTTGATATGAACCAGTGATTATGAGAAAATGAAATCTTTAATGGCGCTTACCAATTACCATACTAGTAGATGAAGATGACAGAGAATTGGAATTAGCATGTCGTTGCTTGTGTTGCATGTCGCCTTCAAATTGGCAATTTGGTCACCAGCTCAGATTTATTGCACAACCGCGACTGATATGACATGCCACAGGAAATTAATTGATATGTGTTTTCTGAATTATACATCTTACTCTCTTTTTTTCCCTTCACCTACGTTCAAAATACATTCACAAAATGAACACTCGATTGAATTATATTCTACAGCAATATTAAGGCCATAATTAGGGGTGCAAATGAGTCGAACACGAACAAGCTGAGTCAAGTTCAATATCGGCTCGTTACTTAACGAACGAGCTAGTAACGAACGAATTCATAGCGAGTTTTTGACGAATAGAACACGAACGAGTCACGAGCTACGAATATTTTTGGTACTCCTAGACTATATGTTAATTAGTATTGTGCAACTTGTACTCAACTATTAAAGTTAGATATTAATATTTATCAATTAACTCTATATAGCATGTGTGCTTCGTTAATGAGTCGAGCTAGTCAGAGTTCAAGATCCGCTCGTCAACTTAACGAGCTGACCAGCTCGTATCGTTAACAGCTAGAGCTGGTAACGAATGAATTTATAACGAGTTTTTGACGAATCGAATACGGACGAGTCACGAGCTACGAATATTTCTTGCACCCCTTGCCATAATAGGTGTGTTTTCTTACAGGGAGATGCTATTATTGCATGACAGCACAATTTATAATAATACTGAAAGCTAAGAGAATTTTTTTTTTTATCTTGGAAGGAGTAATACTATCACTTATATTGTTGTCTATATCGACTATATTATTCACGTTAATAAATAAGATTTCATATTAATAGTTATATTATGCAACTTTTTTGTTCCATTGTTAATATTTCATATCAATTGCATTATAAATTGGATTAGTGATATTTAATATAAAAACTAAAGTACTAAGTTTTATGATATTTTATGTCAGTGACTTAAAACGAGACTGCATGCATATGGAATCACACGTGCGTAGAAGTAGAAGAACAAGTTTCAAAATTCCAAGTGATTGATAATATCCGATTTCATTATGCGACTCAATAAGATGCACATATTTCACTTAGTCGTCGCATATTGTGATCACATATTATTGACATATTTTGCGTTTTTGTGTAGTTATAGTGTGTCGCAGAGAGTTTCTATGAAGTAAAATTCTCATGAAAATAACTTGCGAGTGTTGCGAGTTAAACTCGCGCGTAAGATCACCGCAAGAAAAATTTATGTGTGACTAAATATCGCTTTATTTATATATACTAGTAATCGTATTCGTTCACAACAACGAAAGAAAATAATATAGATAAAAATCGTTTGTATATTAATATATATTAATAAATCACAGTTTTATAATGAAAAATATATATTATAAGAGTATATATATATAATACATAAGATACTATATAAAAAATGAATAAGTGATTCAGTAGTTAAGTGTTTGGAAATTGTTAGACTTGATTTAGATTCGAAATCCATTGAGTATCTTAATTTTAAACCATTAAATCAGAGTTTTTAGTGTTTTATCATTCATGCTACTTAATAAGAAAGATATATATATAGTGAAGGGATCAAATGACAACTATTTTGGTGACACCAACTATGACAATAATCATTTTTTTCATTTTCAAAGTTCAAATTGTTGATCCAAACCGTTGAATATGATCTCCATAATAAAATACTCTTGCAGATCAAAATTTATAATTTTTTGAAATTTTTTACTATTTATTAAGATGGGTGTAAAATTCAACGATTCAGGTAGTTGTAACTTTGGCATATTTTTACACCCGTCTTAATAAATAGTAAAAAAATTCAAAAAAATGTAAAATTTGATCTGCAAGCGTATTTTATTATAGAGATCATATTCAACGGTTTGGATCAACAATTTGGACTTTGAAAATGAAAAAAATGGTTATTGTTATGTTGGTGTCACCATAGTTGTTGTCATTTGATCCCTCCTCATATATATATATATATATATATATATATATATATATAGAGCATGGCTAAAATAATATGCATAGTACACCACATTTCGTACTATGCATATAGATATAGATCAATAAATTGAGATTTAAGTTGCTCAATAAATTCTTTATATGAAGATATTGTAGAAAAAAAAGATTTGTGATTTTTAGAGCTTTCTTGCTATTTTTTAAATATTTTTTAAAAACAGTCCAGATTTAATACTACAAAAGTGTCATTTCTGGACTGTTTTTAAAAAATATTTAAAAAATAGCAATAAAGCTCTAAAAATCACGAAATTTTATTTCCTACAAGATTTTGATATGAAAAATTTATTGAGCAACTTAAATATCAATTTAATGACCAAATTAAATACAAATGACCCCATAGTACATTATGTGGTATATTATGCATATTATTTTAGCCATGCTCATATATATATATATATATATATATATATATATTACAAACTCATAGTGCACAACCACAAAAAAGGAGGTTTGTCAATTGTTATGCACTCGTTCTTGTCTAAAGATTTGTTGAATAGTATAAAGAACTGTCGGAAAATGGATGTTGTCGAAGACAATTTAGTAATTTAAGATTCGAGATAAGACAATGATTGTTACAAAATAATTATTGTCATTGAGTCACTAAAACAACGGTTATTACTATATAACTGTTGCCATAGATATCTAAGACAAGAATTTTTTTAAAATAATTGTTGTCTTAGATCTATTTTTATAAACGCTTATAAATTGCCACAAGCCCCAAATTTGCCATAGATATCATCACAAACATTCCATATTAAACATATAAACATACAGCATAAAAATGTCTCATTATATTTTTTTTTCAATATCACAATGAAGGAAAAAAGAAACAAAATATAAATAAAACACTTAACTAGAAAAAGAACTAGAAGAGCTATAATGAGACAAAATATATAGCAGAAGTCTTGTCATTTATTCATCAAAGAAGAAGCATTCATCTTCATACCTCTCTCGAGCATTTCTGTCTAGAGTTGGTTTTATTTGCACTAAGGAGAACTGAGACAACTTGGTGGAGAATTGCTAGCAGTAAAGGAATGAATTGAATAACATATTTCTCAGAATTTCAAACAAGGAAGTATCCCAAATACATGCATATATTTGCTATCTTAAAAAAAGAAGATTAACAACGATACAAATGCTGGATCTCCTCTTAAGTGTTTTACAAGGAAATTCTAAGAGAAGGGATTCAGTTTTCTGTTAAAAAACCTAACATAAGATCTGACCTTATTTGACTCGTTGTTTGTTGTTAGCTAAGACATCAAATGCATGCATTGAGATACCCATTTTTTGAAACCCTAAGTAACATATTATTCAATAGCTCTTGTAAGACGCTACCTACAAAAGCCCATAAGACAAACAAAAGATTTTACAACGATACAAAAAATCGAGATCTCATAAAAGAATTTGTACCCAGAAATTAAACCCTTCTTTTGCAATATACGACAGACCTAACTTCAGACTTAGTAAGGTCCAGCTCCGTGGTAAAAAAACCTAACATGAGATGCCGTTTAAATTACATCAAAGAAGAAGCATCCATCTTCTTGCAATCTCTCTTACATTCAAATTTCATGGAGTTGACCTAGTCATAGGGGTAGGTTCATGTAACATTTTGGCGGGGTTTTGCTTGCAAATTAAATATAAAAAAACAAGTAACAAAATAACTACATACATTTACATCATGCAGTTTGTGAAGCTTTAGACAAATATTGCATTCCTCTCTAGAATTGATTTCATTTGCATTAATTTTTCTGATTAGCTAGAGATGAAACTAGGGGTGCAAACGGATCGGATACGGACGAATAATAGCATTACCATATCCGTATCCGCTTTTATTTTTCGAATACGGATACAAATACGGATAGTTCCGGATACGGATACGGATCGGATGATAAACGGATACGGATACAAATCGGATAATAACGGATACGTATGCAAATACGGATATAATTCAGATAATTAAATGGAATGAGTACATTACGAAAAATCGTTAATATATCATTATTCAACAATAAAATTATTTTAAATTATATTATAAAATAAATTTCATGGAATAATTAAAATGTTGTAATGAGTAGTGTCTTTATAATTTA
This sequence comes from Eleocharis quinqueflora, assembly GCA_964058865.1. NCBI lineage: Eukaryota > Viridiplantae > Streptophyta > Magnoliopsida > Poales > Cyperaceae > Eleocharis > Eleocharis quinqueflora. Next base: position 45,625 of record CAXKVX010000128.1, on the reverse strand, counting down.
TTTTTCTAATATTATAAATATTCAAAACAATTAAAAATTAATTTACTTAGCTATAAAAAAAATTTGGGCTGACATTTTTCCGGATATCCGAATATCCGAATATCCGAAACATCCGGATTCGGATAATTATCCGAATCTGTATCCGTATCCGGTTCAAAATTCGAGACCGTATCCGTATCTGTATCCGATAAAAATTATCCGTATCCTTATCCGTATCCGAAATATCCGAATCCGAATATCTGATATCCGTTAAAATCCGGATCCGAATCCGGATAATTGGATAAATATCCGATCCGTTTGCACCCCTAGATGAAACACAAATAGCATGTATACTTTCTATGTACTTAGGGTCCTTAAACTACAAAACTCACAAAAATGAAGAACATGTTAATACAATACTTGATGTAGGTGAAGCATGGTGATCAACAATAGAAATAAAAAATTGATTTCATCCTAAAGAGCTCTTGTGTTTCATCATAAAGAAGTGGTTATTTAATCTATTTTCACTAAGATAACAGATTTTTCTTCATACGTGGAGACTTTTGTTCGTTTAAGATCCTTCGAAACAAAAGATTTCCAACGATAAAAAAACGTGATCTCCTATTAGGGTGTTTACCAAGAAGTTCAATCATTCTTTCGGTGGGACTTATAGTCCTGCCAAATGAGGGTCAGTTTCAAGGAAAAGAACCTAACAAGAGAGGACGAATTTGTATTGAAGTAAATCTTTTGTTTCTAAAGGTCTTAAAGGAACAAAAACCTCTACCTATGAAGATAAATCTGCTATCTAAGTAGAAATATGTTAAATAACATCGTCTTTAGGGTGACACACAAGAGCTATTTAGGATGAAATCAGACTTTTTCATTTTTATTGTTTGATTTTCGCCATGTTTCACCTACATTAAGTTATACTAACTTATGTTTTTTTGTGTGTTTTATAGTATAAGGACCCTTTAAAGTACATAGAAATCATACAGATAACTTGTGTTTTACCTCTAGCTAATAAAAAAATAATAAATGCAAATAAAATCAATTCTTGAGAGGAATGCACGATTTGTCTATAAAGCTTCACAAACTCTAGATCCGTAATTTTATGTAATTATTTGATTACTTATTTTTTTATTTCTATTTAGTTTTCTGGCAAAATCTCGCACAAATGTTACATGGACCTACCTCCTATGACTAGTTCAACTCCATGAAATTTAAATGCAAGAGAGATCGCAAGTAGATTGATGCCTTTTCTTGATGTAGTTTGAAATGACATCTCATGTTAGGTTTTTACTAAAAAACTGAACCCCTACACATAAATGAGATCAAAATTAGGTTTGTCGATATTGCAAAAGAGAGGTTCAACTTTTTGGTACAACCTTACTGGTACTACTCATTTCTAAAAGAGTCCAATTTCGAGGCAACAAACAAGAATCTGTGTAACTCATTCCTAAGAGTACCAACTTAATTACTTGTCTATGTAACTCATTTTAAATATTAAATATAAATGTAACATATTAACATGATGACTTATACGTTCAAGCATCAATTAACACGACAACTTAGTTCAAGTTAGAATTTAGATTTTACCGAATGGAGCGGTGAGAGGAGAAGGCACGACGAGAGGAGAAAAACACGACAACGATCATCAGCGAGATGAGAATAATACGAGATTTATGGAGGATATGGATAATCTGGCATAGTTGATCATTCTCATGCCTTGGTTGAATGTGTTGGTCAGAGAGGAAACACAAAAATAACATATCCTTCACCTAAAACTCAATATACCAAAAATATTTACGACGCAGATAACACTTCGTTAATTTCATTACTAGATCAACTTCTTCATTACTTTATTAATTTTCTCAATCACGATTTCATATTTACAATCCAAACAACACTTTCACTAACCAAAATAACAAAAATTGGCACTATTTTCATATTATTTAAAATAGCAAAAAGTGAGCACTAATCTAATCACTAACTCGATAGCACTATTTGTGCTAATCATTGCATGAGCCAAGAATACCTTAAATGGAGGAAGAAGAAGGAGCGTCCTAGCGATTTGAAGGCGTAAGCGAGAGGAAAAAAAGCACGAGATCGATGAAGCGGTCAAACGAGAAAGAAGAGAGAGCGACCAATTTTGCACGCGCGCGCGTGTGTGTGATAGAGATTGACATAGAGGTGTAGAAGCGACTAGACGTGGAGGCGGCCAGATGAGTGGAAGAGATGGAAGAAAAAATAGATCTGCTAGAGGAAAGCGACCAGGGGGGAAGAGAGAGAGAGAAGAGATGCAAAATTTATTTTAGGGTTGAGGATAAGACAAGAGTTATTTAAAATAATCGTTGCTCTAGATGTAGCTACGACAACAGTTATTTTAAATAAATGTTGTCTTAGAATAAAAAATAATTTTGAAAAGATAAGTCAACGGTTGTTACAGTCTCAAAGATTTTTTTTTGCATTTTTGTCAATAATGTTGAACAATTTTTTCGATAAGTGTTGTTTTATGACATTGCTAAATCTACCTTGCTTTGTAGTGGCGGATATTATAAAATTGTAATATTGAGTAGGATATATATGAATTCACATAAAAATTCGTGCATGTGGTACGAGACTACGAGTACTCTTTTGCTTGTATATTAGAACTGCATTTAAAAACATTTTTGACACATTTAACCTAAACAATATAGCCGATTTTTTCGTATTGAATCTATTTCGTGAACTCTCGTGTACTTGTGTCTCTTCGGGAATTTAATTTACAAAAGACGGAATTCGTGTATAAATAAAATAATACCAGAAATATAAGAGTATGCTAAAAAATGTTAACATAAAAAAAGTTGGAAGGCGTAATTTTATATTTACTCAATAAAAATGTTCACATAACAGAGGGATAGATTTTAGACATTGTTTCTATAATTCCGATTGCATAAATATATAACTAACATTTTTTAGTGTATGCATTAATTCAAACAGGACAGATACAATATTGTCAGAGTTAGGGCAAAAACTCTATCTTGGATTTTTTTCGAAAATGTGTCAAAATTATTTTGAAATATATATTTATAATTTCAAGAATTTTTAAAAATATGTTCTATTCTGAATTTTTTATACAGTAAATATAGCTTTAAAATTATGATTTTCAGTAAAAAAAAATTTACTAAAATATACCTACGATACAAAATTATTACAGTAATATATTTCGTATTGTTTCATCTTGTTGGAAATTATGTATCCGCCACCGCATTTAGATTTTGGATTTCTTTTTTTTCAAATATTTTTATCTTATGTTTATTTATGTTTTCAAAAAGTACCCACAAACAAAAAAAAAAATTGAAGGCTTCTTAATTCTTACGAACAAAGTTGTACACGCAATTGAAAAAAAGAGGAAACCAAATATGTTACTGCGCGTCACGTGATGCACAGAAAATCTGAACCATCAAATTGCAATAAAGTTCGTGTAAACTAAAATTAAGAAATACAGACTTCATAAATTATATTCAGACCGTTCATTACTTACAATACAAAAAATTATGAACGTCAGATATGTACTGCACGAAATCAGATTCGGACCAGAAAAAGAGATATTCCCCAATCAGCAATTATGTTTTGTCTGTTAATAGTACTAAAATTTTAAAATTAGCATTTGTGTGGTTCGCAAATATAAAAAAAACTTTTCGCGTAGTGCCGTTTTCGAAAACTGAAAAAAGGAACAGTAAGATAATTGATATAAATTAAAATATATTTTTCTACATGAAATAAAAAAGAAGCTCGCAATGATGAAAGTATGGAACCCAAATTCTTCAAGCGTGGGTCCCACACCTATATTAGGACTCGGATCTGCTGTAGCGTAGTAGCGCGCTACAACAGATGACTGTCCGGATCGATTGTCAATTTCGCAATCGATCGTCAGAGATGAAAATCAGAGAGACTTTGACACGAATTTTAATATAATCAGTGAAAATCGAACCATTCAGATATTACGCTACACCGTACCGCGCAACACCAGATACCGTTCCCAAAATTAGCACTACCTTACCATAGCAATATAGCATAAATAACCAATGCAAAAGTCGAAAAGCACGAAGCACGATTTTTGAAGCAAATGCGCACCGACTAAAGATAAATTAAAACCTCTTAGGTGCCGAGTCAAAGTGTCAATCAATTACCAGAAAATAAATTCTGAATTTCTGATCCTCTTTTCTGAAATACGAATGATTGTATGGTTCAGACAAGATTAAACCCGTCTGATTCTGATCTCTAAGGAAGCTATTATATCGTTTGATTTGAACTTACGGTGTTGATCTGTTTGGAGCTTTACTGTGCTTCTGGATTTTGAGACGAACAAACATATCTAAGGGATCCTATGAAGTACTTGTTCTTCTGATACTTAGCTTATTCTGTCTAATTGTGTGTATTTGTATTTTTATAGGAAAATTTGTACAGGATTGTTGAGAATAAAAATATCTTAACATGATTAATTTTCCTTTAGGAAAAACTGTGTCCTTTCGCGATTATTTATATTGAGTGACGAGTTAATGAAGACCTGCGATGCATATGTTGGCACACGAAAATGTCACAATAGATCTAATGAGAGGAAATTCTGTTCTGACCAATGAAAGGATTTTTTCCTGGAAATGATTTGCATCTCCTAGTAAAGTGTGCCAGTAGGTCTGCCAGTATGTCTTCACCGAATCTCGTGCAATCATTTTTTTATATTTTTGTACTGCTGTAAATTGTACTGCAATGCCTCACATAATGGAACAAGTTTATTCTCCCTTTTTCTTTTGTCCTGTTTTTTTAATCTAGTTTATTTGATCTGAATTTTATTGACTTTAAAGTATTAAAACCATCTATATTTCTCAATAAAAAAAGTTAGTTATTTCAACACTTCAATATTTTGGAGTCACAAACTGAGACTTACCTTTTTATTAGTTTGATAGTTTGAATTCTAAAATTCAAATGTGAGATTCAAGCATCTAATCTTTGAATTTGTATAAGAGATGCATCCGTGTAAAAATGTGTTAATCACTAAGGGTCCGTCTCACATTTGAATAAGAAATAGCGACAAAAGATAGCATTTTCGAATAGTAAAAATAAAATAGTGTTATTTTAAAAGAGCGATATTTTAAACTTTTCAGAAGAACTAAATAATAATTTGACAAGTATTGATTGAAATAATAATAATAATAATAAAAATAATAATAACAACGATGATGATGATGATATAATATAATAAAGAGGTAATATCAATCACACACTTAATTCGTCAAAAACTATTTGAATGTGTCCTCTATAGTTCAATTCTTAATCCGACCACCTCTCCTTTAAGGTTGCATCTTCCTTTGGAGCCTCGATCCTTATAGTACCATTAAATATTATTAATACTTTTTTGCTATTATTTGTATCATAACTATTAATATTATTGTCTCACAATTATGGTTATTATGATTTCAATTAATATTATTTGAAATATTTTTGTAATATTTATTTCTTATGATTTCATTTTCGTTATCATTATTGTAAATCAGCATTATAATAATTTATCTTTTACGAATACCTCAATAATAATGAACAACAATGTCATTTAATTTTACAACATGTTTAATAAAATAATAAAATCCTTGTGTATTTAGCATTATAACATTCTTATATGTGTGTTTATTATTATGATGCTTTATTATTTAATAAAAACATATAATGATATTTTTGAAGAATTTTATTTTTTCTATTGAAATAGAGGTATCTCCAAATATTGGAATAAACAAAAAGTATATAGTTATCTAAAATAAAGTTTTCTTTTAAGATTTATTCTTCCACCTTTCCAAAAAATTGAAAATGCCAAACGGGACCTAAGAGAGGTCAGAACCCTAAGTCTTGCGTCTTCCTTACTAACTGCACAAATTTATTGATTGAGGTAAGCTCTTGCTAGGCATTTGAAAATAGAACGGGTTCGAATCGGATTGGATCGGGTCGAATTGCGATTTCGAATTTTTCGAAACGGATCGAATTCGAATGGATTTTGTCAAATTCCTGGCTCTTGCACCCTTTCAACAGGTACATGTGAGTGATGTGACGCTTGTTGGGATTTCACGTGTAAGTTCAAGAGGTAGAAAATAAAAAAATTTCTCCTCCATGTGACTCAATACACATGATCTACCTTATTTTATGACAATAGCAAGCAAACTACACATAAACATTTATCAAACACCTCATGTGCATCAAATAAATAACTAGTAATCTTATTTATCATCTACACAAGAGGTTAAATATTTATATCTAAAGAGATTGTCAAATCTCTTGATTGAGAGAAGTCGGTTTCTCTTATAGATCTCTTGGAAAAACCGTCGTCTTCTTCACCGGGTTTGGAAGCACCTTCCAACCTCTTGGTTCACCTTGAAGCTAAACAACAAACCAATACACCTCTTAGATAGATGGATGTATGGTTTAAAGCTTAGATCCAACCACCTAGCTCTTCATTCTTCAATGGAAAAACTAGTTTATTTGGTGGCTAAACTATGCAAGAGATAAAGAGGAGAAGAGAGGGTTTCTTTTCTTCACACAAGAGAGGAAGATGGAGGGGGCGGCACTATTCATGGTACTGTAGCAAAAGAGAGAAACAATTGATTTTTTCACCTCAAACACATCCCTTTATATAGCCAAATCCCAGGGCAACCTTTAGTGCTAATTTGAATTAATTACACTAATGTAATAACCTTCTCTTGTTACTCTTTAATCATATCTTGCAATGAGTTTAAATAAATAAATTTACGATTCAATAATATAATTATATTATTCTATATGTGATATTCATATCATTATTATAACGTTTTTCGAACATTATATCAAATAATACTCACATATTCTCATAAATTTATTTATCGACTAAGCATGTCATATGATGACATTTTTATTTTATCATTTTATCACATGTATTTTATTTCATATATCTTGAAAAGAAATACATCATATAAAATGCAAAACACTTGTTGTTTCTATTCATTTGGTGTGACCTTACAGAGGATCTATGTCGTCTTGGGATATAATATAAAATATTTTATATTATTGACTATAAGAGGTTCTATCATTACATTATAGTCACCCAAACCACATAGTAATTATTATTTTTCTATCCACTTAAATTTGTGTCTATCCTTGTCGCATGATATTATGAATGATATGCAAAATATGATCGTGTCATTTTTGCATTATATTCTTTTCTTGATCTCTCAAGTGAATTATAATTATAACTACATTAGTTATATTGCATGCAATATAATTCCACTTTACCAAGGGGCCCAATAATATCATAACTAAAATTAATTGAGGGACAATGATAATATTGATACATAAATTTCTCCCGCACAAGTCATAAATAATGAATTACTATTTTATTCCTATCATGAGATAGTTTTTAAATAATAATCATATTATAAACTTCTCATGTGAAAAATCTATACATCTCATATTAAGATTCAAAAACACTATGAAAACATTAATGACACAAACACAATTCATATAATGCTCCATCTAATTAGGTCATGTTCAATATATAATAAACATTTTACATATTCATGTCATTAAATGAAAATCACTTATCAACATTTATAGAACTGCAATGTACTTTAATTAACATGACAATCTTATACGATAATTAATGTTCCTCCTTAATTATCTTGATTGTGAACATATTTAAGATTACATATTTTTCATCTGAAGAGTTCTATGGTTCAAGATCAAGCGCATCTTCTTGAACACTTCTAAAGATATAACATGTTAATCTCAAGGAACAAAACTGTATGATAACATTTTAAATCATGAACAATACAGAATTCAGTAAAAAAAAGTAACTTTCAAAACACACATCCTTCAACGCTCTTATAAGACTATTACAAACATTTTAGAGCATCTAATAATTTCATCATAGGTTTATACTTTCGAGCTGCCAACTCAAATAATTTGTTTAAATAATAAATAATTAGAGTGCGTTTGATATCACTGTATCTTTCGAAATAAAGTGAAAGAAAAATACTTAAAAAAATAAAATAAAAGAAGTGCTAATCAGTCTTAAAGCATTAACTAAATGAAGCTGATATAAATATACGCACATCGATATGCCAATTATATGTGTGTTGCTAAGTATGTTAAACAAATTGTTATGCATGTTAAATATATCGTCATGCATGTTATTTGTTATCTAATAGACTCATCGATATTTTACAGATACATTTGTCAGAATGCTTAACATACATAATTATTTTTAATATAAAATAATGAAGATAATGGTGGAGAGAAAGAAAATAATAAATTTATGGAAGGAGAGAAGATGAGGAGCATTTGTGTCATAAAATAGTAAGATATTTGAGCTTCTTTTCTGGAAGAGCTTCTCTTCCAGCGGTTTGATGGAAGAATGTTCCAATTTTCATCCCACTCTTCTAGCTAATTCCAACATCCTTTGGAACTGTTATTCCGGAATAATTCCTCTTCAATTTCGGTTAATTCCAAAAGAAAATGACGATACCAAACAGGCCCTTAAGAAACAAAATTTTATGAATCATTCAATATATGAATATAACTTGATCTACTATAAATATTGGTTTCAATAGCGATTGAAAAAGATATTTAATAACAAACCATCCGAGAGGTGTTATTGAGTAACTGTTAAAAATTGAAACGTTCGTTATTAAATGTGTATCTTTTATACTGAATCATAGAAAGAACTCGCTATAAAATATCACTTTTAATACCGAATTTTAATAAACATCAGCTATTAAAGACAATTATTAATATCAAATCTTTTCCTGAAGCCCGCTATTAAAACTGACATTTTATAACTGGCTTCCCTTCCATCAGATATTAAAGGTCTTAAAAACGATGGTTTCAAAAAGGAGAATATTCCGTAGATACCATATTTGATACCAACTATCGATATTGATTTTATTATGCACCTTATTTGAGTTATCGTGCATATTATTTGAGTTATTATGCATGTTATACCATAACTATTTTCAGTATAAAAAATAACATGTATAACTATTTCATTACAAAAAATAACATGCATAATAACTCAAATAATGTGCACGATAACTCAACTAAAGGTGCATAAAGAAATCAATAATATGTATAACTATTTCATTACAAAAAATAACATGCATAATAACTCAAATAATGTGCACGATGACTCAATTAAAGATGCATAACAAAATCGATATCAAACCCCAGCATTTTTTCAGGTTACACAATGTATTGTTATTTAAACTACCAAATGGTAGATTTAATTGATTTTTAATGTCTCTGAGCAACATTTCATTTTCTTATGATTCACATCAAATTATCCATCCCTAATAGACAAATGTCATTTGAGCTGTCTTTATTGCTCAAATAACTTGGTTTTTTTTGTAGGAGTGTACGCACACTTGTCATATTTTTACCAATCCTCGTGTTAAATTACAGTTGTGTCTTATTTTAAGCCAAATATTTAATTACACAACTAGGATGTTAAACATATATCACTACCATCAGATAATGATGGATTCAGACTGCACAATACATAATCATACCAGAAGAAGACTCTCAAATCTTCCAAGTAAAAAAAGAATATTGCTCTCAATCCAAAATTACAGTCAAGTCCTGATAGAAATTAAATTTAACTATATTCTTTGTATGCATATTGCATAGAAGGAAAATATGTTATTTTGGTAAGGAACTTTGAAATGTATGGCAAGGATCCTTGCATATGTCAATACATGTCATCAGGTTATAGTCTTGGTATAATATAAAATAATCCTCCTTCAAAACAAGTAAGTAATGAATGTATGTACTATGTATGTTGTATTATTTAGGACCAATTAATACCAAGATTCAATTTCAGATTTTATTTGATTGTTACTAAAGAATGGGGAAAAGTTCCCACATGTTTCATTAAAATATGAACCTTAGTACATGAAAACTTAAAACTAATATATCAAACATGGCTAAACTATGATTGTTATATGAATCTAAGCTATTACATTCAGCATCAAAATATATCTACTACATTCATCATCTAAGAGTTCTAAGTCTAAGAAATTAACAACATAACCATCATTAATAACATACAAAAACAAGTTTGTCAAAGAAAAATAGTAATGAAAAGTCTTTTAACATCTTTATAAACTTTCAAGACACATACATGATCCGAACAAAGATTCTGCATGCACAGCTCTTTGAAAAAAGAGCAATATTAATTTTATTTTTGTATTTATTTTGAATAATTATTTTTCATAATTTTATTACTAAGAAATCATAAAATCTAAACCACTACTTTTACTAATAGTAAAAGGGCCTTATTTATTTTAGTTGATTGTTAATCAACACCAATTGTGAAAGAATTGTCCTTGTCAACTGATCACCACTAAAAAAACACAACTAATAACATACTTCCATGTGCAACCATGAACGAATTACTTCCTAACATATCTCACTTCACCCTTCACGAGGAAATCTATCAATCGGATTAGAAAAATTATAGTAACATACTAACATATATACTATTATCTCCACCAAACGACAAATATCTATTTCAATGATATGCAGAGGTGATGTGGTTGCAATTCCCTACCAAATAATTCTATCATAATAACTATCTCTAACAATAGCATGTATTAGTATGAAACTATAAATGTATGAGACAGTACAAACCGCTCTATGGTGTCACTGATTCACATACTATACAAAAATTTCAAAGCAACCGATTCATGGTAAAGTGAAATCGAAATACCTTTGACTGTCAGTGACACGCTACATACTCATAACCTCAATGCCTGTCATAGAGAATCCGGTTTCCTCAAAGGAAAGGAGGGACCAGGAAAAAATAAGAAAGGGTCAAAAGGAACTGGATTGAATGGGAAGCATGGAATGCATGGTGCATTGGTGCGATATCAAACCAACCTACCGTTGAAATTGAAACAATTGCCAATGCCACGGTGCCACCTATCATTTTAAAACAAGGGTGATCCTATGATACTTTACAAAGTATCAAACATGCAGTATATTGTTTTCGTATATCAAATTTTAAATAAAACTTTCGGTCCAAATCGTCGAACTTTATCTCCATATTAAAATTTTCTTAGAGATCAAATTTGACTTTTTTAGAATTTTTACTATCTTTTAGATACGTGGAAAAAAATTCATATCGGATGGTTCAGAAATAGTTATTTTCAATATCTTTAAACATAATAAAAAAAAATCTAAAATATGTAAAAGTCGGCCTCCAAAGAATTTTTAATACGAAGATGAAGTTCAACGATTTTGATCGGATGTATGAACTTTGAAAATTGATATACGGAAGCAAAATACTACATATTTGATGTTTTGTGAAGTGTCGTAGCCTCACCCGAAAATAATTATTACATCAATCTATCATTCTAGGCTCTACAGGGTTCCCTTTACTTTGTTCTTCTTCCTCCTTGAAGCACCAAAATTCAGCCTTAATTCAAGGATCAATCATTCACAGTTTATAGTACATTATTATTACATCATTGGTCCCTTGTTTTTGATTTCAAGTTTCAACTAATGCTGCTCTTATTGTGTTGCAAGTAATATATTAGGGGAAATCCATTCGGCCCATAAATGATGCAAGCCCACTAACAAGCACGATTAGTCTTTTTAACTGGTTTGTGGACAAGAAATTATGAAAACCGAATGAGCCCAAACTTTTAAAGATTATGATCTAGGCCCAATTTCAAATTAAGACAAATGTATAAAATTCTCTCTACATTTGTCAAAGTATATAAATGTGTTCAAATCAATAAGGTATAAAATTAATGAAAAAATACATGTGAAAGTTATAACGAACAATCTGTTATCAATCAGTTTGCTCTCCTGTAAGATCCAAACCAACCACAAGAAAAGGAAGTCCTTGAAAGAGCAAAAAATAGAAATGAACACCTCTGATAACAAGCTACGAGTCACAGCCGTCAGTAGCAGAAACACAAGAAAGAGCTTGTTCATATGTATCCTATTTCTTTTCTTTTTCACCTTCTGTTGTTCCTCATCCACCTCATCTCCCAACTCTATATCACCCTCTGAAATGGACTTCTTCAATGCCTTCTTTCCGGTCTCTAACAGATCGGTATCAGACAATCGACAAGTTTTCTTGGTAACGACCCATTCATATGAATTGCCAAGTTGAAATAAATTAGAAATCATGGCAATAAATTTTGTCACAGACATGGTGTTTTCAAATAAGAGGTATGGTATTATGAAAGGGAATGAGTTAATTTTGAAGCACTGAAGAGAGGGTGAGAAGGATGGGGAGGCGATTCCAACGTGACAGAGGAGGCGGTTGGTTCTTCCTTCATCACCACCGCCATAAGCTGGCACACCCAAAATCCTCCAAAACCCTTCTTCTCATATCAAAACCCAGCCACTCATTCAACTCACCTCCACTATAAATCAACCACCCCCTACCTTACCCATCTCACCTCGGGTGCTGCTTTGGACAGCATCAAATTTTCTACCGAACAACTTTTTGGTCTTTGAAGCCCGAAATTAACATGCCACTGAACTCTGCACCCTTCATCTTCTCTGATCTATCAAACACCAGTTGCTTCCTCTTTAATCTCTCGTTCGACTCGACAAACATTTGTGCCGAAAAATAGTACTTGATAAGTATCTAGGTCTCTCCGAAATATCCCAGATTAGAAGAAAAACATAATTAATACATGCATCGTAATATTAGCACAATCTCTACAATGCCTCTGAATAATTTTAGTTTTGCAATAAAAGTATTTGCTGAAGAGGCACGTGGGCTGATCTATGTGATGAAGAAGAGTCAAGAATTTTCTAGAAAATAACAATCAATTTAGCAAAATTATTTGTTGCAATAAAATAAACTGTGATCTTGTGTCCTCCCGGTTGTCTTTCGTATTTTGACCAACGTGCTAAATTTTAAGAAGAGAGATAGACGAGTAGAAGAGTAAAGTTGTTCGGACTTAAAGAGAAAATTTTGTAGATGAATAGACTTTTATGGGTGGCACGGTTAATTAGAGGGTTAATTTCGTCCTCCAAAGATAAAAACGTTGTTCGATAGAAATTTGATGCTGCCCAAAGCAACACCCTCTCACCTCCCATCACTTTATCCAGAAAAACAAAATGCACCCAAACACCACCTTACCAAGAAAACGCACTCAAACGGGTCAGCTTGCGCTGGCCACCTCCTTAAGGGTTTCTCGACTGTCTCCTCCTCCCTTCGTTCCCTTCGTTCCCTTCGTTCCCTCCATTCCCCCACCAAACCTACTGAACCACACAACCCAAAAATTCCAACCTACCCCCAACCCTCATTGAAACACCCCAGAAGACACGGCAGTGACTACAAGCCAATGTCGCCGGCGAAATTGAGAACTCTTCTCAGTTGGCTCCCCTTCTCGCCCAACAAAGCGGTCCCGGCATGGGCCGAACGCTGCCTAGATTGTTATGTAGTCGGACACAGATCGAGTGCGTGCATCGACTACATGGTATGCCATAGATGTAATAAGCAAGGTCACTCTGCAAAGGAATGTCCCAGAAACAGCCCTCCACCTCGCCCGATTGAGCTCAAATCCCAAGGCAGAAACGTAACGCATTTAATGTTGCGTTTAACTAACACAACCGAAATCTCTTGCGTCTAAAGTTGCGTCATTCGCGAACAAAACACAAAATGTTCAAAACGCGTTGCATTCACAGCCCTATCAATCGCTTTCATTTTTTCAACAAAAGCAAATACAAAGTTTTACTAGCTAGCCCAGTGTCCTGTTACCTTTTAACTTCCTCACATTTGGGCCTGGATTTCTTTCATCAATTGAAAACTGTATAAACCTAGGCTTTCAGATCTGTTTAGTCCACTACTGTTCTAACATCCAAAATTTTCTCATCGTTTTCTCATCAGCTCATAAAAAATTCAAAATAGTTCGTTTTCCCTCTCCCCCTCCATCGATCCTTGCTTCTCTCCTCTCCTCTCCGATCTACTATGGAGGAAGCGCCGATTCTCCAAATAATCGTGCTCAAAGGCCCCAGAAATGACGAAATTCTTGTTTGCAACCCCGATTCCACGATCCACATCGGCCGACTCATGAAGGGTAATAATCTGGTGTTGCGCGATCCAGGTATATCTCAGAAGCACCTCCGTTTCCGATTTAGTCAGGATGATTTTAGCTGGTTTGTCTCCGATCTAGACACCTCCAATGGAACAAAGCTAAACGGGTCACTGATTGAACCATCCGTGCTAGTACCAGTCTCAGATGGGGATGTTTTTGAAATTGGTGAGAAGACCAAACTCGGTGCAAAGATTGTGGCACGAAGGGTTTTGGATGTGAAAGGAGATGGGAACAATGTACCAGGAAGGAGGGTTACTAGAAGAGGCGGTTCTTCAGGTGTTAATATTGGGGCTAATTCGTCTAGGGTTTCTGGAGAAGAGGCCTGGCTGAAAGAGGCTCAACCTAAAGTGTCGGCTCCGATAAGGGGTCGTAGGAAGAATGACAAACCTAATTTCGGGGTTGAAATGTGTCAGAAGGGAACGGGAGGAGGCAAGGCAGAAATTGTGAAGAAGAATACTTCTAGGGTTTTGGAGAAAGAGGAGGCTGGGGATTCTGTGATGGTTTCTCACTCCGAGACTGAAGAACCAGATCAGAATGGAGAGGCCAATGTGAGAAGGTACCCTAGGAGGACTAAGTCCTCTACTAAGGTGTTAAAGGAAATAGATGGGAATTGTGTGGTTGATGCAGGTCTGGGAGTAAAGGAGGTTGGGGTGAAGAGAAAGGGAAAGGGGGGAAGAAGGGGCACAACATCTACTGTTTCGGTGGAGGATAAGGAAAATGATGATAGTTTAGTGTCTAAACTGGATATTAAGTGTTCTGATCCTGACCATGTTGCAATTCCAGAACCTACAATTCCGGAACCTAGGAAGGGAATAATGGCCAGAAGCAATGCTGATTCTTCTGTGGTTATAGAAGAGAAGAGAGAAGCAGATGTAGTGGATGTGAGAGTAGAGGAGGGGGAGAGAAACAGTGGAGAAGTTATGGTTGATTTTGAAAAAATGACAGTTGATGATTGGTTTGATATTATGGGATGGTTCCTGCCTAAGATGATTCATGACGAGTCTGAGAGAATCATAGCTATTATGAAAGAGAAAGCTAGAAAGTTTGATGAGCTTCTGGAACCGGATACTGACGCGGCATGAGTATCTCAGTTTCTTTAAATCAACAAGTATTTTTTTTCTCCCTCGACTTTAGTCGATAACTTTTTAGCCTGATACTCTGATGTAAGACTATTGTCTTTATAGTCTTGTAGTGTTATTAGATGACTTCTCTTGATCCTTGTCTTTTCTTTAATTGTTGTATATGAGTCATGATTTGACTTTTTTAGTAATACTTGCTTGCAATATCATTGTACAAGGGGATTTAATGTGCGGTTTTGCTTAGCAATTAGCTTAACAGTCGCTGGTACCATATCAGAAAATGGTTTAATAAATCTATCACTGTCTTGTTTCAATCTATTATTCTGCACTTTATCTTGGCTTTTGATGTTTTGATGCAAGATATATCTTTTTGTGGCAGTAAAATTTAGCAACCCTGTACTATAATATATCCTCTACCTATTTCTATAGTGCTTTTTGTCACATAAATCACAAATTCTAGCAAATTTAATTACAAATAATTTGAAATTAAACAGTATTTCTGCAGATTATTTTGGGAACTATTTAGATGGTTTAACAGGGTCATTAAGTTCTTGTTGGCTGTCAGAAACAACAGTAACAAAGCCTCAAGACTCAAACAAGTTGGGATTGGTTAGAAATGGAAAGCCAATCGGAGTATGAGTAATGAAAAAAATCATCTGTTGGGTTCCATTTCCATGGAAATGACTGGAATTTTACGTTGGCTCGTCAAGTCTATCACAACCCTCCCTTCTTTTGTTGGCTGTCAAGCTATATCAAATTCATAAACTTGTATCAAATTCGTAAACTTATATTCACAAAGACGTTCTCATAAACTTGTTTCAAAAAAAAAAAAAATAACAATATAAATACGTTCTCTCCATGTATTCAGTTCTTAATTAACTTTCACCTGGCAAATTTGTGACTTCCAGAGTTCCAGTTATATGGCCAGCATATTTTTTCTAACTCAATTATTTGTTCTTTTGAAAAAACAAAAAATCGGTGCCATACG
Source organism: Eleocharis quinqueflora (assembly GCA_964058865.1). NCBI lineage: Eukaryota > Viridiplantae > Streptophyta > Magnoliopsida > Poales > Cyperaceae > Eleocharis > Eleocharis quinqueflora. Next base: position 29,462 of record CAXKVX010000128.1, on the reverse strand, counting down.
GAGAGGCACTCTACCTAGGTGCGTTACAGCCATGTGAACCAAGCAAAAATAAATTTAACAAAGACAAAAAAGTAAGAAATCAGGGAAGAATTGCAGATTACTGCTGTTTTAACAGTACCGTCAAACGAGAAATGAATGAGATTGAGAGTCAACCGTTGATGGACGATCCAAAATCTCTAGGATTAGTAACTTTTAGTATGATGTATGGTGGGACGACGTTTCCGTGTTTCAAATATCTCATTTATTTATGAAGGCCAAAAGTTCTGATATAAGGCATCAAGCAAAATACAAAAGATCTAAGAGTATTTTTAAATTTTTTGAAATTTTTAATCTAATGTGGTAGTTTCTAAATAAGTTTCAACAATGTAGATGAATTTCTTATTTAGCAATTTTATTTTAGAGTTTCTTATTTAACAATTTTGTTTTAGAATATAATCTTTGACGTGGCTTAATCATTGACTAAAATTGATCGGTCTCTCACAACATTGATAGTACTTGTCAATGTTGTAAAATGCGAATTTGAATATGCATGCGGAGATGTACCGTATACCGCATATGCATCATGCGGTGTATGCAGATTTATATGTGATTTTATATATGCGGTCGAATTTCTAATTTGATTATGCATTTCGTGCAAATTAAGATGGAAACAAAATAAAAGTGTATTGAAATAACTTTAGTTATCTTACACAATACATTTGAAATATCAAATATGCAATTTATTTTAATTGGTACAACACCACTGTGATAACAACACTGTATAACTAAACAAATGAAGATGCTAAATTTTAGTTAACATAAGATTCAAATGAATGCTAATATAATAACTCTACAATGTCCTCTCTTTTTAAGTTAAAATCAGTGATCACGTGTTCAAACTGTTAAACCCTCAAACTTGAACAAGTATATCTCTGTTTTGAACCAGAGGTGTTCTGTTTTGTTCACAATTAGCATGAAATCCTGGATTCTTTTCAAATCAAATAATAAATATACATTTTTTATGGTGCTAAATCTTAAAGGCTGATTGGAAACGTCACCAGCTTAATTAGTAAGAAACCCACCAAAAGAATGAGACAAAGCCATCTATTTTTATTAGTTAATAAAAGAAATTATTACGGAGATTGATTCATGAGTTTCCATCTAGACGCACGTGTTCAGAAATAGAGGTTACTCGAGTTTACAAAGCAAAAAAATACCAAATATTTTTGAAATATGCGTTCACGTTGCCTGAAAGCAACGTTGGCTGAACACAACGTTTAGACGCAATGTTCAAACGTGAACGCAAATTTGAAAATTTGCACCATACTTAGTCATTTTATCGCTTGTTTTTTCAACGTGAATGTGTGCATTTAGTATGAACGCTGAACGTAAAAAATTAGAGTTATTGATGTCAAATTTTTTAAATGAGAATCACGAATGTCATTCTTATTTTTTTAAAAATCAAACAAAAAAAATTGAATATTTCAAACACAGCGGAACGTCATCGCACCATACATCATACCAAATGTTACAAATCGTACAATTGCAATCAGCTTATGTTTGCTAGATCAAAAGGCAAAAAGATGTTATGTAGTTCTATCTTTATATTTAAAATTTCCTTCCATTTATATATCTTTTTAAGAATTTGAATAATAAAATAAGCTCCATTCATCTGTTTAAAAGTAAAATACCAATTTCCCTGAAGATATTTGAAATATAGAAATATCTGCATTGCTTAGTCTCTAGAGAGTTCAATGTTACAGTGGCTGTGAACTTATATTCATACATGTTGCCTTCTAGCAGTGGTCTAATGGTAAAAAACTTAAAATGAAGAATGAGCCTAGACGTTTCTTTCCTCGACTCTTCTCGTTAATTTGGGACCTATGATGAATAAAGCCCAAAAGCTATGAGGCTCAAACCTCCTTCACTCACCTATTTCATTTTATTTTATTTTACATCTCAACACTCCTCGTAAGTTGAGGATATACAAATCGATTAATCATATTTTGCTAACTTTTTTCTTGGAATATTGGAGGTTCTACATCTTTGTGAAGATGTTAGCTAATTGATCTTCGCTTCTCACATAGAGTGCTTCTATTTTTTCGCTTGGATTTTTCTCTAACAAAATGACAATCAACTTCTATGTATTTTATTCGTTCATGAAACATCGAATTGAATGCAATGTGTCGAATGGCTTGATTATCACAAAACATCTTCATAGGTTCTTGGTGTATGATCCCAATGTCTTCTATCATTTGTTTAATCCATATTTCACTTGTTGTTGACGCGATGGCTTAGTATTTCACGTCCGCACTAGATCGAGCCATCACGTTTTATTTTCTCATGTGACTAGATTTTCGCTTACAAATGTACAATACATGATGGTTGACTTTCTATCACAACTCCTGGTCCAATCTACATCAAAATAGCCACACATCATATTAAATTTGTTATTTTTAATACAACTTTCCTTCTCGAATGTTCCCTTTAAATGCCTTAATATTGTAGTGATTGCATCCATGTGAAATGTTCTAGGGACATGCATAAACCTACTAATTTGGTTTGCGTCCTAATCAGTAATTGTATCGAACCCAAAATTAATTGATTCGAAATAACCCGAGTTTGACAGTTAACTGAATCCGAAAGTGATCCGAATCTGACTTTATCTGACTCAAATGTGATTTGACCCACTAGATTTGCCAAGTAACAATAGCGCCCCTAATAAAATAAGAAAATAAATGTTCTAGCGAGATTCGAACACAAGTCATTCCAAACCAAGCACCCTAAGCCATTGCACCCCCGCCACTAGATTATTTGTATTTCTCGTAATGTATGAAACTAAAATTATACTTAAGATCACTTTTAATATGACAAAAATTGCTATTTCTATATTATTTTTTTGAAAAAAAATTTGAATCTCCCATCTTTTGTCCCCTCGCTTCTGTCATTCACCCTCTTTCATTTTTTGTCTTATTTTAATTTTGTCTCTTTCTTTTCTTGTCTTATTCTTATTTTGTCTTATTCCTTTTTGAATACTTTCTCGGTGTTCATATCAACTTCACTAGCTTTTATACTAACATCTGAGGTGTTCATACCAATCCCTGGTGTTCATAATAACAATGCATATATTCATACTAACTTCATAGGTGTTCATACTAAATTCTATGGTGTTCATACCAACTTCACTGGTGTTCATACTAACTTTCGAGGTGTTCATACCAACTTTATTGGTTTTCATACTAACTTTTTCGCGATATTCAGACATGCTATATGGTTTTCATCATTTTTCTGGTGTTCATACTAACTTACGAGGTGTTCATACAAACAACCTAAGATTTTGTGGTATTCATACTATTTTTTCTATTGTTCACACTATCTGATTTTCATGCTAACTTTGCATGTATCCATACTAACTTCTTAAGGTGTTATGAATAAAAAAACTTCTTAAGGTGTTCATACTAGGTTCACATGCTAGTATGAACACATGTTTCAACTAATATGAACATCTTGTTTATTTAGTATGCGCCACATTATGTGATTAAAATTATTAGTTACAATTTCAAGTGCACAATTCACTTGAAACAACTAGTATGAACAAATGTTTCAACTAATATGAACACATGTTTCAACTAATATGAACACCTTGTTTATTTAATATGCTAGTATGAACACCTTGTTTATTTAATACTATATATATATTTAACATTATTATTAGCATTGATGCTTTTCTTTTTATTATTTAAAAATATGCATGATGTGGTCTATTATGTTTAATAATTAGAATTTAGAATGTATTTTATTTTGAAATGTGCTTCAATGTTTGTTTTTATAAGCTCCATTATCTAATTACATAAGTCGCACCAGCTGACTAACATAACAATATCTCATGTTAGCATCAGTATAACACACAATGCCAGTATACCCAAACAATCAATACATCATCATTACACTGGTAATTACCGGATTAGGCCCATAATTACTAACCCTAAGTTAGTAAGGTAGTAAACAAAAACGAAAAAACTAAATTAATCCAGCAAGTTGACAAAGCACCAAGTAAATTACAGTAAGCATCTAGCAAAACACAAATAAAAAATAAAAAAACGACGTTAAAACGACTTGTTTTTAATGGATTTTAACGGATTTACACGATTTAAACAGAGTTTAAATCGTTAAAATGCACAAAACCCGTTAAAAACATTTTTCCGTGAAAATTAACGCCATGACAAGTTTTTCCCGTTAAAACGATTAAACCGAAGTTTGAACTCTGTTTTTTAAAAGCTTGATTATTATCAATAATAATATATTACTATAACAATTTTTCTTATTTTCATTATTATTTTTTTTATCACTTTTTATATTTTCATTATCCTTTTATTGGAAGCATTATTATTATTATTGCTACCATTATCGTAATTATTATTATTATTATGAGCATGGCTAAAATAATATGCATAGTACACTCTATTTTGTACTATGCATATAGATATATGTCAATAAATTGAGATTTAAGTTGCTCAATAAATTCTTCATATGAAAATATTGTAAGAAATCAAATTTCGTGTTTTTTAAAGCTTTCTTGCTATTTTTTAAATATTTTTTAAAAATAGTCCAGATTTAATACTACAGAAGTGTCATTTCTGAACTGTTTTTAAAAAATAGCAAGAAAGCTCTAAAAATTACAAAATTTTATTTCCTACAAGATTTTGATATGAAGAATTTATTAAGCAACTTAAATACCAATTTAATGACCAAATAGTACGAAATGAGATGTACTATGCATATTATTTTAGCCATGCTCTATTATTATTATTTTAATTAATTTTATTATCATTACTATTATTATTATTACTAAAGTACATTATTATTAACAAAAATGAAAACAAATAGTAGTGTCACGATAGTTTTGCGGCGAAGTGAGCCCCAAACAATAAAGAAAACTGAGAAATAATAAAAATGAATGAAAGTTAGAGCGGCCATTGTAAAATTTTTCATAGGCGCTAAGCTATTAAATATATTAAGTCTCATTATTAGACCTTTTTTTGAAAATTTTCCTTCAGTGCGCTCAAATGTACATGCTCTCCATTTCTGCCCAAATGAAAACGCTTGCCGAACAAATAACCCAATTCCATAGAGAATTACTCATCTCTTCAAGTAAAATTCGAGTTGAATACGAATTGACATATGAACTCGAATGTGACTTGATTATTCGAGTCAGCTCAGCTCGTACTAACTATTGAATTGAATTGAGTTTGAGTTGAAGTCGGCTCACTCGGACTCGACTCGATGAACATCCCTAGCTATTTATTCTGGAGATGGGAACCAGAAAATTGTCAGATACCCCCATTTGACCAGGCAACATTTCTTGAAGTAATCAAGAACCGGCATATGACAATCATTGGTGACTCACTGGCAAGAAATCAGCTCGAGTCCTTGTTATGTATGCTTGCAACTAAATCCCGACCTGAGCTTGTGTACCTTGATACTGAAGAAAACAAGTTTAGGCGGTGGGTATTAAAAGAGTACAATACAACTGTTTCAGTTTTCGGGTCATCTTTTCTTGTTAAGGGGTTAGAAAATTCAACAGTCTCTCGCTTACACCATAACAAGCTCTACCTGGACTCGGCTGACGAAAATTGGGCATCAGATTTGAATAAATTTGAAGTGATGGTTTTTTTCAATTGGACATTGGTTTTTACATCCTGCAATTTACTACGAGGAAGAAAGGGTTTTGGGGTGCCACCATTGTTCGAGTACCATCATACCGAGATTGGTTTCTTCGGTGTCTTTCGAAAAGCCATAAATACTACACTAAAAAGGGTGAAGGATGAACTGAACTGGTCTAATAAGTTAGTGCTAGTAATCACATTTTCACCCGCACATTTTGAAGGGGAATGTGACAAGGCTGGTGCTTGCCCAAAGGAAGAGCCATACATACAAAGGGGGAAATGAGATGGAATACATGGATACTGAGATGAGAAAAGTAGAAATAGAAGAAGTGGCAGCAGCGTCAAAAGAGGCGGAGGCAACAAAGGGAAGGTTAAGAATTGAGGCCTTGGATGCGACTAAGCTGGCAATGATGCGGCCGGACAGGCAGCCGGGTCCATACTATGAATCCGCACCCATTTGCTGAAGGGAATAAGGAGAGAGTGCAAAATGACTATGTACCTTGGTGCCTTCCAGGGCCAATCGATTCCTGGAATGAGATTTTGCATGAAATTGTTAAGAGAAGGGGCATTAGGTAGACCGTAGACACCAGCAATGCAAAATATTTCGTTTGTATTCTTTGTTAGTATCTATAATTTAGGCTACCATTTTGCTTTCATTTTTATTGTCTTGAGGCTCTGTGTTTGTTTTGAGAAAATATAGAGATAAAATGTTGGGGGTTGAAATTGCCACCACATGGCCAGAAATATTTGCTTCAGTTTTTTTTTCCATACATAAGAAAAATAGAGAAATATTACTTGCAGTGGAAATTCAAGTAGTACTGGTAGAAAGGTGGTTTACAAGTAATGACTTATCACCTTCCTTAGCTAATGACAAGTGACTGATTAAAACCAAGAAAAAGGGGATGACATATAATCCTGTAAGCAGAATCAAGATTTAATTTGTGTCTTAGAAGGTAATCTACACCCAAGTAGCATAATTGAAGTTTTCATTATTGAACTCTTTGCAGCACAAATAGGAAGTTTCAGAAAAATGTAAAGACAGAAGTGTATTACCAAACTAAAAACACACTCTGAGAAAATCTTAATGTCAAATCAATAATAATAAGCCAGCACTGAACCACCAAATTCAAACATGCTGCTAAAAAATCTTAACATTAAATCAATATGAAGATCGTAACCACCTATCTGTTCAAAAAAGTTAAACACAAATACCTCATTATTCTAATACAAAATCAGAAGGATCTATCACAGGATCATTTTCTCTACGATGGTAATATACTACTGGCTTCTATGGTATGGTGCACATGGCTAATTTCCTCCTTTTCATCTTTAATTTTATGGAAACAATACCTGAACAAATTAAAAACTGACCAGAATGCTGCTGGGGGCCTGAGCTTTAGTAACTGAAAAATGAAACAGAATATAATAGGAGACAATTGAAGGAAACCTCTGCAAGTTCCAAATTAATAAAGCAAGTGATTTTAGTTCAGGCATGGTACATAAGAAAACAGGCTAGTACTGAAGACCCAAAAGAGACCAACAGTAAACTGATTTTCATGAATTATATAGAATTGGAACTCTTATGGAATAGTATCATATCCAGGTCATAACCTAGGAGGCAATCAAACTAAAAATGAGAGAGAAAGAAAGGAATTATTGATTGCGAAATTGATTGTAGTTTCGGAATTTAGGTACTTATTTTTTAATTAAGCTAAAATAAGGTTAATGGCGAAAGAAAAACACCATTAGAAAATTAGTGGCAAATTACCAATTAGAAAATTTTTGGTGGCATTTTGAAGAGTGGGAGTAATTTTGGTTTATCTCAGAATTCATGGAAACTAGTCGATGTAATAGACCAACATAAAAGCTTAATTTTAGGCTTATGAGGTTGCAAGGAAAGAAAATGGGAACATACTCTAAGCATCAGAACCACCCCCGAGCTGAAAAGAAAAGATCTCTCTGACAGGTGGAAACTCCACAAGCCCAATATCCATGCCGTAACCAGAAACCGGCAACTTCATATCTCTTAAGACAGAAAAAGCCTCAGCAAAACGAGTCTTTGGCACCTCCTTTGCAACCTCACAACTAGGGATCCAAGCATCTGCCCGGTACCCCTCTGGAGGCTCCACACCTTCCTTCTTGATCAATTCACACAGCTGCGCATGCAAACCTAGCAACGCCTGAGTAGGCACTGGTGCAAAGAACAATGTACCAGTTCCCGTACCAGTACCAGTACTACCCGGAAAGGAGGACATAGAAGAGAGAGAGATGGGAACGGGATCAAGGCGAGCAGCAAGCGAACGGAGAGGGGAGAGGAGGCGGAGCGGGTCGAGAGAAGAGGAGGAGGCTGGGAAAGAGAGAAGCGTTAGGTGGGGCCGAGCTGAGATGTCAATTAGGTGGGTGCTGAGCTGGCGGCGCGCGAGAACATTCCAGCACTTAAGAACCTGGTTTTCCAAGGCGGGGTCGAAGTAGAGCTCCACGTCGTAGCCAGTGGTGGGGGAGGAAGGGATCGATCCGGTCTGGGGAGGGACTGGAGAGGACTGCGGTGGGTCGAGAACCATCGGTGGAGGTGGGGCCGCCGTGTCAGTCATTGATTCGTCGTCGATTGTGTGTTTTTGGTTTGGTTTGGTCTTGCTTTTGCTGTGTAACTGGATTTGAGGGAGTAGAGTTGGAGAGGAAAGAGGGGAGGGAGGTGGAGGTGGTGCAGTGGTTGCTGGGTCGTCGTCTCCAGTTACGGTGTTTGGATCCTCTGTTGCATGATGTAAATGTGAGGATTCTCGTGGATACTGCTTTCGGTGAAAGTGATGTGACACTTAATATTACATACGGTAATTTAACTATATATTACAGTAGCTGGTATTTCTTAAATTTCAATGAAGTCTGGTAGTGTCGTTGATATTTATAAACTTTCAGGTTAAATGGTCTCTGTGTGTCAGCTCGGAATAAGGATTTTTATATAGAATACCGACTGATATCATGAAATTACGAGGCCTTTCTCAATGTTTTCGGCTTGTCTAGATTTCTGAGCCTGACATACTGACATTGCTTGTCATAATTTTCTTGTTATAGATCTAATTTTAGTGATTCAAAATGCATTTGAAAGCTTAGATCGAGCTCTTTGGTTCCAAACTTGTTCAACAGTAGTTCATCTGAAAAATACAAAAGTACCAATAACAGTACCTCGATCTTGATTTCTAAGTGAACCTAATTAAACTTATTTTCAAGTAAAACAATTCGATTGTATAAAAAAATACCTATCTAAATGTACACATGAGTTCTAACCCATCATTCATTTTATCTAAAAAGAAAACAATCACTTGAGAATGATAATTTCGACAATTTGGTAATTTTTTAGAAGCTCAGGTATAATTCAAAATTAAGAATAACTTACAAATATGACAATGAACGTATATAGTCTAACAACTAAATTTAAGTAATTTAGGTATTATTTCATTGCTTGAGGATGTACCTAGAAAAGTTAATTTCGGACCGTTGTAATGTCCAGTTATTTGATGTATGATAAAACATACACAAATCTCATTACATCTTAAAGATATGGTACTGTATAGATCATGTCTGTAATGTTCAATTTTAAATTTTCTTTTCGATAATTGTTAAGATTATCAAAATAGAATATTATAAAGAACTCATTAAAACCTGGTTGTAACACTATTACCTTCTGTCTTGTTAGTAATATAAGTAAAAAAACATAAAAATAAGTGTGATCACGTCAAGATCCTAAGATCTCAGTTAGGTGGACGGACCACATAAGACCACGTAATTTTACTTTTAATGAGCCACTAAATTTTAATTGAGGAGAGATCAAATGCCTCAATTTTGGTGTGCCTCTAATTTGCCTCAAAATCTATTAATAGTCTAGATTTAAAGGTTCAAAAAATATTCTTGATGAATGGTGTGAATTTTGAGACAAAATGGAGGCACACAAAAAATTAAGGCATTTGATCTCTCCTCATTTTAATTTCTGTGCGTTTTAGTATATTAGTATATACGAAGAAAGAAGTATATCCAGCAGACAAACCAATGCAAAAACCGATGTATCACCTGTTGATGACAAAACAGAACTGGTATGAAAGAAAAGCAGCTGTAGCAAAAAACATTCACCACCTGTAGAAATTTTTGTACCAGAACTACATACAAAAGATTATGCTATAAAATTGCAACAAGGAAGAGGAAGCTTTTTATCAATATACACCCTCCTTATATCCACAGATTTTTGTTTGATTCACCATTATTAACCAGACTCCAATACAACTGCTCTTACATGGAATTTACATAATAGAGAGCACATAACAGGGTTAGACAGTATAATGTCAACAATCATCCCAATCATGCAGAAGCATGCTAGAACTTATGTACATGTTCAGAAAATTATGAAATGCAGCCCTTTACAAATTAACGAAGCCACAAATTAAAAGGAAATCACACGGTTAAGAGAAAAGGAACTGGAAAAGGAAATTTAAAATACTCTATAGCCTCATATTGGCATAGATGACAATTTGAAGCTCCTTAACACACTCTGCCATGGTCGGCCTCGCGGAACTTTCCATGGAAACACATCGTGATGCAAGTTGTGCAAACCCAATTACTGACTCAATGGTGTATGAGCTTTTTGATATCTCTGGATCTACCACTTTGCGCAATTTCTTTCTGTCATTTAATATCTGATGTACCTGAGTTAACATTAATAGTTAATGCCCATCATTAAGACATGCAATAGATGCAATCAAAGATTTATTATTTCATTTCGGGATGTCAATTATTGAAATAAACTCTGGTACAGCTGTAAGGGCATTTTTTGAAGGATCTGTATTCAACCCCAAAAGAAGTGCCAGCTGATACTAAAACATCTCGGTATTGTACGAATGAAACCAAATGTTTCAGATGATATAGTTTTACCTTAAATATAAGATTCTGATCAGCTGGGCCTTGACTCAGATCAATTGCCTTGCGCCCGGTTAAAAGCTCGAGAAGAACTACACCAAATGCATAAACATCACTCTGCACGGTCAACTTTCCGGTCTGTACATGCATGAGGAAATATCATGTGAGAAATTTAATATTTGAAAGGTATAATTTATAGAGAACACATCGAGAAATTGAAATGATCACTTACCAATGCGTACTCTGGATCAAAATACCCAAAAGTTCCAAGAACTCTAGTAGTGGAATACAAATCGGTATCTTTTGCCATTAGCTTTGCAAGACCAAAATCTGAAATCTATTTTGTTTTTAAATTGAATCAGTATTAAAGCCAACTCGAAATCAAATCCTACTATAATTCATTCTATCCTTAAATTGTGTACCTTCGGTTCATAGTCATGACCAAGAAGAATGTTACTAGACTTGAAATCTCTGTGTACAATTGGTACACCAATTGCAGAATCGGAATGGAGGTAAGCAAGTCCCTTTGCTGCACCAATTGCTATCTTTAGTCTTAATGGCCAATCAACTTTAACTTGACCTGCTCAAGAATAGCCATGATAACAATAGTTATCCATGACTTCCGTTTCTTATTCTTTTTTAGAAAGCAATTTAATTCCTTAGTTTACTGAACAATCCTAGAACTTACAAAATAAGTAGGAACTATGAAGTAATTAGGAAAAGTTGACCTCACACCTACCATTTAGCAAGTCTAGGAGGTTTCCTTTTGGCATATATTCGTATACTACGAATCTATCTTTCCCATCTGCACAGTATCCAATGAGTGTAACTAAATTTGGATGTTCTGTTCGGCTCAAAATATCAACTTCCACACGAAATTCACGTTCTCCATCAGCTTGATTGAATGCTGGTAGGTCCATTTTCTTAATTGCAACCACCTTCACATATCAGCAAATAATTCAGAACTAATGGCATTACTACATATTAAAAGAATGCAAAACATCAATCCTTTCTACAGTGTTCCTAAAGTGAGCTGCCAAGTCTATTATACAATCTACCTTGGGCTTTCATGAAAAAAAAATTCTATATTGCTTGGCTCAATTTTGTTGATCGAATATGTCAACATCAGCCTGGGAAATTCAAGCACAGATAATTAACAGCATGGTGTGCAACTGTGCATGCATTAATGCATTAGAGACAGTATAAAAGATTCTGTTGTGAATGAATACAAGCTCAAACAAGGTTGTGATAGACCTCTCCATTCTTCAAAATTCCCTTATAAACTCGGCCGAAACCTCCAAGACCGATCATTTTTTTATCACTGAACCCATCAGTGGCCTCTTCCATTTCCTTTAGGGTGTATACCATTGAGTAATTGCGCTTTTTTGAAGGGGGGCTTTGATCTTTTAGTTGCCAGAACTCAATAGGCTTATATACCCCTACAAACATGAAAGTTTGAAGTGAATCAAATGTTTAGAAAAAAGTTTCAGGAAAATGGCAGTAAAGGAGTATACATTACATACAGGGATTCATGTGATCAAGTGATTTTGTTCTTCTCCTCTTCTTCCATGAAGAAACTATATTAAATGGCATCTTGGTAACCCAACAATGCCTGATTTGTATATTTCCTATGACAAATTATAAAAGAAATTATCAGTTGCCTGTTTATAATATAGAGAGAGAAGCATTGTGAAGCCAATCATCATAAAAAGTAAAAACTTGTATGAACTGACACAGAAAAACTCATAATTATTCAAAATTCATCAATTTACACATCAAAGAAGAATGGAAGATCGAAAATGGAGTTACAAAATATAAAATGATTACCTGAATTGAATAACCCAAATTTCCTTCAATGTCCCCAGCGGTGCTAACAAAAAAGAGAAAAGCTGGGACCTTTTTACAACAGAGAGCTAGTACAGAAGGAAAGGGATGAAAGCAAGAGAGAAAGTTACAGCATAAAGCAAGGAACCTGCCTTTTCTGATTTACTAACAAAGGAGAACTGAACCCTTACAAACTCCATGCACCAACAAAATCACCGAACTTTTTGCACAAGAGTGAAGGGTCAGAAATAAAACACAAATTGAGGGACTTGTAAGATAAGAAAGGAGGTTAATAGATATCTGTGATTTGTCGTTTTTTTTTGTCAATAGTCAATATAAGGTGAAGAGGTCGCTTTTCTATCTGAGAAGAGAAAGCGATGGAGGAAATGTGAGGGGATTAGTGGGTTCTGGTATAGAGCCGTTACACAGAAGCTTTCAAGCTTTATGACTTAATTTGGTTTAGAATGCAAGTTTGGTACATTTTTAGGGGGAGCAAAGAAATAACGGCAACTGCGCTAAATATAGGACTGCAAACAAATCGAACTCGAACGAACTATCTTGTGTTTGAGTTTGATTTGAAATTAATTTCGAACTAGTTTGATTTGAAATAGAACAAGTTTCGAACAAACTGTGTGAAGTTTGAGTTTGATTTGATACTGATTCGAATCGAACTCGAACTAATTACGAACTACAGAGTTTTTTGCTGCTCAACTGAAAAGTAGCACAAGAAGATGACAAAGATAAGGAGTATTATCTAATTGAAGAGAGTGAAGAATAGAATGTTGACAATGAAGAGAGTGCGTGTAATCTAACTAGAGAATATTTGAATGAAGATGATGATGTTGGCAATAAAGATGCATGAACTAACTATTTCTAATGAAAATGAAGATGAAATAGATAATATTGTTGAAAAAAGTGAGAGAAAAATATTAATAATATTCGAACTATACAGTTTGCGAACCACATTCGAACGGACTGTGTTGAGATTGAGTTTGATTTGATACTAATTCGAACGAACTCATAGCACATACTACATATATATTAATAGTCTCGATATCATCTGACCGTTCAGATCTCTCAAGATTCGAACTATTTCGAACGAACCAGCCCTAGTTTGAGTTTGATTCAAAATCATTTCGAACTAGTTTGATTCGATTTGAAATTAATTTCGAACTGAAATCGAACGAACTAATTTTGAACTTTTCTTGAATCGAACTCGAACGAACTACGAACTACGAATTTTTCTTGTAGCCCTAGCTAAATATAATCTGCAATTTAATTTAAAATAATTGGCGCGCTTTTGGTGTTATTATTTTTGTAAAGTTCTTTTTAGTAAGTGAATCTTTTTCTCTGCCATCCATAGAAATTAGGTGGGAGGTATACATTCAGTAAGGTATTATGGACGTTTCTTAAAAAACAAATAAACTAAATAAATTAGGCCCACTAACTTGATATTATTATTTAATTTGTAGTTGGCACAGTCGCAACAATGTGTTGGATAAGAGTATTGTCGCAACAATGTTACAGGAATAAGTCCAATCCAACTAATTCGATTAATTCGACTGATCCGATCAATTCAATTCGAAAAAATGCGGATTTAATTTGTTTTTTTATGGTCGATTACGATTTTTATTTTGTCGAACCCGACATCTAATATGTGGTTACGGATTATAGAATAAAATGTGAATGGAATCCGATCCGATTTTTTATATTTAATTAGACAATTGTACCGCTTCAAGAAAAAAATTATTCAATTTTCGTCACAAACTTACATGTATATTTTTTTTGTCAAACTTCTTAATTTTAATTTCTATTACGAATTGATGCTAATGTATTATGTAAATTATTTTTAATTGTTACTTTTACTTTTGTATCATTAAAAAATTGTGTGAAATATTAAAGCTTGTGAAACCCTCGAAACCCACAAAAGCTGACTGCCTAAACAAAATATGAATTAGATGGTTTTTATTTTTAGTTGGTTGGTTACGGGTTGAAAATACTATAACCCGAATGACATTTTGCGAGTTAAAAATCTATACGAAATCCGACCAAACCGACCCATTTACCCACTGGTATGTTATATTATGACTGACAATTTTGAAAAGACACTATTGACTAATGACTAGTAAGATGTTGTTGCCAAAAAAAAGATTATTAAGGTTTCTTTTTTGGTGATTTTGCCAATTAACACACTTCATTTATATGTTTAATTTGCGTATCTTCCATTTCATTACGTGTAGTAATTTCTGAAACTGATACAGATACAGAGTGAAGAACAACCGACAATTGTAGATAATTGCTTTACTGAAAAAAATTGTATCATCAATAATTTTATTATTTGTCAGCATCAATGATGCTGAAAGCTTTTTACAAGAACAAAAAAAGGACATCTTTGGAAGGGCTCTGTTTCAAACGGACTTGGCTCCAACTTCGAGCTTCCAACAGGAACCATATCTTTTGGTGTATTTTTTTGCATCAGAAGGATGCGCCTCAAATCTTAACCGTCAGATTAAGATTGGATGTTTCTGATTAAACAATACAAAAATTATCCTACATCATATCATCAACGTTCGAACGTCCGATCTTAATCTGACGATTCAAACTGAGGCGCACCTTTTGATGCAAAAAAAGTGCATACAAGGATATTTGCCCGCTTCCAACATCCTCTGGTACGGTCATTGATTCATGGGCTTGAGTTGGCATTTGTTTGGTACATATTTTTAAGAAACCACAATTACTAATATAAGGCCTGTTACATAATTTTACAGGCCTCTAAGTAGGCCCGTCAACGGAACGAAAAACTCATTTTGTTTCGTCCAGACGGAATGATCAACAGACCGGATTTTGGTTTCGTGTCACGGACGAAACGGGTCATGGGAATAAACATGGCAAAACAAAATGGGCGACGGAATAACCTTGTTTCGTTTCGTTGCGTTGCGTTATTTTGTTCTCAATTCTACGGTTGTAGACACCATGAATTTCAGAGTGTTTGGCAAGAAAAAGAGGAGATAAGAATATCTGATATCTCAAACCCTAGATCTTCCGCTGTTTCGTTCTTCTTTTGCTCTCTCTCTCTCTGACGCTTCTCCTCTCTATCTCTCTCTCTTTCTCGCTGCTCTCGTGCCCTTCTGCTTGAGGCATGTCGGTTGAAGTACAATTGCTCGTCGTCGTGTGTGACGTAGCCAAGCAATCTCTGTCCCCTTTGATGACATTTTCATCATTTGATAGCCTCGTTTTTCCCAAACCCTATCTGGATCTGGCCAAGAAATCGACGATATGTCGCCTTGTCTCCAACACTAGGTTGCTGTTGAGAGTGACAAGATCGTCAGATCGCTTCGCCTCAAAGAGATCCATGGCTATATTATATGCCTCTGTTGAGTGGGAAGAATAATGTCAGGGAAAAAAGGCACAGAGAGAGGGAAAAAAGAAAATATAGAGAGAAGCAGAGAACGATAGGAAAGAGAAGGGCTAAAGTGTTACGAAGCAAGCAAGTAATTTGAAGGTAATTGTTGTTTTCTTGTTGTTTAATTTTTTGTTTCTTTTTTATTTATTTAACTGATTTTTCATGCAACTATTTGTTTTTTGAACTTTTTTTTTTTCGATTTGCATGTAGGTTTGAAGGTAGTCTCTAATTCAGTAAACTATGGCTGATGATATGGATCATGAGTTGTCTTCAGATGAGTATGTTATTTTTATACTTGAATGTTGTGTTGAACTGATTTGTTAGAACTGATTTTGACCAATAAAGGTAGGGAAGCCGATTCAGATACTTTGTGTTGAACTGAGTGTTGGAGGTTGATTGCCGTGTTTAATTCAGGGCTCCTGGATCGACTCTCCTCCAATGCTTGGTTAGACAGTTTACTTACAAACTTAAATTGCTTGCTTGCTTGCTTTACTTACATTTATGAGTTGCTTGCTTGATACTGACATGTATATAGATGATAATTGAGATGCTTGCTTGCTTTACTTACATTTATGAGTTGCTTGCTTGCTTGCTTTCTTGATACTGACATGTATATATCATTTATGAGTTGCTTGCTTGCCTGATACTGGCATGTAATATAGATGATAGCTTACAAACTTGACTTGCTTGCTTGATACTGGCATTCTTGATTTATAGCATGGGACCAGATTTGAACTTTGAAACTCCAGAGGAAATTCAAAGAATTCAAACTCAAGAGGGTGGTGATGCAGCTTCAGTTGATGATGTTGACCCCCTCAAAAGAGGAAAGCTAGAGAAACATTAACCTCTGAGGTGTGGCAGCACTTCAAGATGGGTCCAACAAAGCCTGATGGTAGTTATGATGCTACATGTTTGTACTGTGGGAGGGTTATCCTGATGGGTAATCAAAGGAGTACTAACTCCATGAAACATCATTGGAGTAAAGCATGCAAGAAATTTCCTAGTGCAAAAAAACAATTACCTGATTGCATGCAAAAGCTTCTGACTGTTGACAATAAAACAAGTATATACTTAGTTGTATTACACTTAGTTTAAGTTGTATTATACTAATTGATTGATACATTCATCAGGCCTTGCTAATTGGCAATTTGATCAAAAGAAATGCATAAAGGGTTTGGCTAGAATGATGATTGCACATGAATATCCATTTAATTGTGTAAATCACCACTTTTTTCGAGAATTTATAAGAGATTTACAACATTCTTTCATAATGGTGTCAAGAAACACACTAAGGGCAAATTGTCTTGATATTTATGTTGAGGAAAAATTTATGCTATATGACAAGTTAGGAAAGTTAGGTTGTAGAATGAGTTTTACTAGTGATCTATGGACAAGCAAAGGTAGAGATATGAGTTTTATGGCCATTACATGTCATTTTATTGATGACATTTGGCATCTGAGAAAGAGAGTTATAACATTCTGCTATTTGTCAAGTCCACACACTAGCAAACACATAGCTGATGCCATAAAAGAGAAGTTACTGTTCTGAAACTTAGACAAGAAAGTTTTCAGCCTTGTACTTGACAATGCATCTGCTAATGATGCTTGCATTAAAGATCTGTTGAGTTCACCTTTTAAAGATGCACTACCAGTTCAAGGCAATGTCTTTCACCAAAGGTGTGGATGTCACATCTTGAACCTCATTGTTCAAGATGGACTAACAGTGCTATCTGATGAGATTAGTAACATTAGAGAAACCATGAAGTACATTAGAAATTCTCAAGCTAGAATGGAGAACTTTAGTTTGACATTAGCATAGGTCAATTGAACTTTACTTATTTACTTATTAGTTTATTTAATAACTCTTTGTTTCTAATAGTTATTTATTTATTTATTAACTTCATCTATTTTTATCAACAGGTTTTTGCTCCATGCAAAAAACCTGCTTAGGATGTTCAAACTAGATGGAACTCAACTTACCTAATGCTTCAACTAGACTTAGAGCTAAAAGGAGCAATTAACAGGTATGCTACTTTTGATAGGGGATACATGCTATGTCCTCCTCAAAGGGATTGGGACAATTTGACAGCTTTACCTGAGTCTTTGAAAGTATTTTATGATGCCACATTGAAACTTAGTGGCACAAAGTGTCCAACATTGAACATGTTCTTTTCTGAATTCTGTGAGGTATATTTGACTATTAAGAAGATGGAAAGCAATCCTCTCCCTTTCATTGTTCAGATGGACAGAGTGATGCTTTCTAAATGAGAGAAATATTGGAGCACTGGAAACATGCTACTGGCAGTTGCTTGTGTTCTAGATCCAAGATGTAAAATGGTAGTTGTGAAGTATTATTTTGATATGATGTATCCTGATGGTTCTGAGACTTTTATTGAAAATCTGAAAGCTGTGATGAATGTCTTGTTTAAGGAGTACCTTGATGCTCACAACTGTATGATACACAAGCAAGCTGGCAGATCATCCAGAAGGTACTTGCTTGCTTCCTTGATTTTATTGATACTTTCCTTGCTTTTATTGATACCTTCCTTGCTTTTATTATAAAATGGTAGGGCAACTTTTGAAACTGGTGCATCAAGTAGTGTCAGCCAGATAAGGGTTGGATTAAAAAGCCATTTGCTTGGCATGAAGAACTTTGAACCTGTGAAATCAGACCTTGATGCATATCTGGATGATATACTTGATGATGCTAGTTTGGAGGAACACTTTGATACCTTAGCATGGTGGAAACTGAAAGCACCTAAATATCTTGTGCCGGCTAGACTGACCAGGGAAATCCTGGCTCTGCCGATATTGACAGTGGCATCAGAGTCCACATTCAGTACCAGTGGAAGAACACTGTCACCAATTAGAAGCTCCTTGAATGATGAGAGCATTGAAGCACTTATATGTGCTCAAGACTGGTTGTGTGCATCGGTCACTGGTAAGCTCTCTTAATCTCTGCTATCATTATAAGTTTTAACTTGTAAAAATGACTCAATCTTGCTTGATGCTTGTAGATAGTGGTGGAGAATGTGATGATCCACTATGGTCCAGTGATGAAGTGACACCTGATGAAGTGGTCCAGTCACTTGTTTGATGCCTAAGTGAGGTATATTTGAGCACCACCTTTTGATGCTAGCAAGACTTCATGTCTTGTTGGGCTTTTTGGCTAGTGTTGTTGCTTGGCAGTAGGTCAGTATTGTTGGGAATATAGCCTGGAATGCTGGTTTACCAGTTCATCTCTTTGGCTCCTTAGAACTGAAGCAATGATTCTTCTGTGATGATTTATGAGTTTCAAATGTTTTCAATTCGTTTCTTTTTTAGCCTATGGTTGAGATTGGTATCTGAGATTCTGAGAAGATAGCTTCAGTTCTAGGTTGAGCTTTTGGGCTGTGATCTAGTTGAGTATTTAAGCTTCTGAGCTGTAATCTGGTTGAGCTGCTGTCTGCTGAGCTGTGATTAGTTCTAGATTGATGTTGTGTATGTTTCAATTAGTTATGATCAGTTCTAGGTTGAGTTTTAGTTCATCTTTTCAATCAGTTGGTGTTGTACTGTTGTGTTTGTTTGAATCATTTAGTTGGTACTAAATTATGTTGTGTTTGCAAGTTCATATGTTTGTATTTTGTGTTGTGAAATTACAAGTTATTTTTTTTTTATTTTTTGTATACTTTGGTTCAGTGATGAGTCAAATTGATGAGGCAGTAAACAAGTTAAATTTTGGACGGGTTTGCGTTTTGATCGTTTAAATTTAACGACATGATCAACGATACAAAATTCACTTCCGTTCACGGAACAAAACGATCAACGAAACACTGCTTGATTCAACGGAACGATGGACGATAATGGTTGCTTCTGTGATCGTTTAGAACGTTTGACACCCCTACCTCTAAGTCAATGTCCAATAATAAATTTTCTTTAGTATGGAAAACATGATTTCATATTCGCTGTTATGAATAACAGGATTCTGTTATTTCGAGGGAATAAGAGGGTCCTGTTATTTCGAGGGAATAACAAGGTTCTGTTATTTTATATCTGATCGTTCATTTTCGATCTAACAAATAACTTATATAATACAGTGGGTCACGTGCAGTCTATCTGTACCGTTCGTATAGATCAAACTGTCAACATCATATTCCCTCAAAATAACAGTAGATACAGACTCTGGAAAACATGGGGCGTGGTTTCAAAAGAGAAAAAGAAAAAAACATAGTGAGCTTTTGTAACTTGGAATCCACAGTTTATAAGCTAGCTAACTTCTCTTAGGGCGTGTTTGGATCACCAAAAATAGCACTAACCATGGATAAGGGTTGCTATCCACACAAAAATGTGATCCAAACATGATTTAGTAAGTTGTGAGTAGTGTTGGTTAGTGTTATTTTGCTAATCCAACAAAATGGTAGGATTAGCAAATTAGCACATGTCATGGTTAGCAAAATTATTATTTTATTACATTGTAATCATCATCTTGATATTATTATTATTAAATATTATTATTATTATTATTATTTTAATTGTCATTATTTTATTATTATTGTCATTGTTATTTTATTAGTATTATTATAATTGTCATTATTATTATTTCTTTTAATATTATTGTAATTATCATTATTTTATTATTATTATAATTATCATTATTGTTATTTTATTATTATTATTATTTTAATAGTCAATATTTTATTATTATTATTATTATTGTCATTATTATTTTATTAGTATTATTATTGTAATTATCATTATTTTATTATTATTTTATTAGTATTATTATTGTAATTATCATTATTTTATTATTATTATAATTGTCATTAATATTATTTTATTATTATTATTTTAATTGTCATTATTTTATTATTATTATTTTATTAGTATTATTATAATTGTCATTATTATTATTTTTATTATTGTAATTATCATTATTTTATTATTATTATAATTGTCATTAATATTATTTTATTATTATTATTATTATTTTTGTCATTATTATTTTATTAGTATTATTATAATTGTCATTATTATTATTTTTATTATTATTATTGTAATTATCATTATTTTATTAATTTATTATTATTATTATTTTATTATTATTGTTGTAATTATCATTATTTTATTATTTTATTATTATTATTATTGTAATTATCATTATTTTATTATTATTATCATTTATTATTATTGTATTATTATATATTATAAATTGATATCAATATTTTATTATTTTATTATTATTATTATCGTTAAAAAACTAAAATAATTTATTATTTATTAACTCACTATCACTACTCCAAATGTGCAATCCAAACAACATTTTCACTAACCTAGATAACACAAAATTAGCACTATTTTTGCACTAACCTAGATAGCAAAAAGTAACCACTATTTTAACCACTAATCTAGATAGCACTATTTTTACACTAACTATGACATGATCCAAACGCACCCTTAGTTTCTTAACATAACATTAATTTAATCAACTAGCCGAAAAGTTCATGTAGATCTCTGAAGTCAATTCATAATTTCATGTCCTACAATTAAAAAAAAATTGAATTTGGTATCTAATTTCCTTAGAGACATTAATGAGTATTTCATACGCATACAATCTTATGAAATAAATCTCAGAAAATAATTTATAAAATTTTATAAATACAGTTTGATCTTGGAAACACTAAATAAACCAAGTGAAAAAAAATTCAGCCTGCAATCATTATTTAATTACTTTAATTATTGTATTATTTATAGGGTACGTTTTAGTATTCTCATAAAATATAAAAATAAATAATCACTGTGATATTAACAATAATATTTTATTTTCAATTTAATCAATTTATTTATCAAGTGAGAATAATTGAGTAAAACCCTTATTTATCTTTATGAACAATGATACATAAAAATAAATAAATAAAATTGCACCTGATTCAAAGTAGAGAGCCCATCAGGTCCACAGAGGTGCAAAACAACCAATGAACCAACGCTCACATTCAATCGACACGCAATTTCTCT
Source organism: Eleocharis quinqueflora (assembly GCA_964058865.1). Lineage (NCBI taxonomy): Eukaryota > Viridiplantae > Streptophyta > Magnoliopsida > Poales > Cyperaceae > Eleocharis > Eleocharis quinqueflora. The sequence continues at coordinate 7,697 of CAXKVX010000128.1, read as the reverse complement.
GAATCTCTTGCGCGTGTTCGCCTCTCACCTGTAAAAGTGTCACGTGCTGAGATTCGCGCCGCCGCTTCGCCGGATTTTCAAGCTTAAAGGTTAAAACCGATTTCTCAGTTGCGCTATTTTTCAAGGAGGCAGAAGCAAAGGATGGGATCGTCGGAGACATCGCACCTGGAAGAGTTGTTCGATAACAAGAAGAAAAAGAACCCCTTCGTCCCAATCGGTGCTTCTCTTCTTCCCATTTTGTTCCTTTTTATTTTGTTCGATCGATCCTTGGTGGTATGCTTGTTATCTTGTTCAAATTCGCTGTGAAGACCTTTATTGGAGTTCGTTTATACTAGGAGGTTGAAGGGTTCGAATTTCGAACCTTGTGGAATTCCATTTGGGGTAGGTAATGGTACTAATCGGGGGTTATTTAAGTAAATGTGCAGAATAAGCTGGATAATTTGTTGATGAACCAGCGTATGTGTCCTTTTAAGGGTACCACTGATGGCATCAACTGGAAGATATAATTGTTGATTATTTGGATTTGGTCAGTGGAAACTTTGTTTGTTTTAATAGTTAGTGGCTGATTTGGTACTGGTATGAGGCTTGCTAGATGCTAATTTGTGCCAGCACTGGATTCCTAAAAACATTTGTTTTTAGTTAGTAGATAATGAAAAGAGTAGCTTTGTAGCTTTGTTTACTGTGTAATCTCGATTGGGGTGTGAATCAGTCATGAATACCAAGTGAACCTTTTATCATTATTATATAAATATATTAGATGGTTCTGAAAATGGATTCAGATAGAAAATGCGGCTTGACATTTGTCAAAGTTGATGTTAAGTTTTCATATCATTATTAGATTTGATGCATGTACCAAGAATTGAAACTAGATCAAAAGAATGGATGGAGATTAAACCGACAAAAGATAATCAGTTCATTGTATGGACAAATTAAACACTTGTAGAGGTACCTTGTCAGTATTATACTGTTATCACTTCTGATGTCAAACTATTTTGGTGTGCCTTGATTACCTAATAGTTTTATTCTTCTTCCATACCAGGTGCTCTGATAACAGCTGGTGTGCTGACAGCTGGTCTGATAAGCTTCAGACAAGGGAACTCGCATCTTGGCCAGAAGCTGATGCGGGCCCGTGTTGTTGTTCAAGGTGCAACTGTTGCATTAATGGTTGGCAGTGCATACTATTATGGTGAACAATTTACAGGTGCTAAGAATCAGCAAAGATGAGAATTTTTTACATTTTGCTCTTTGGTTACAGCTATTTTGCTTACCAGTGAATTCTTTTGGTTTGTTACTTAAATGATCGCTCTAACCTCATTTGTTTCTTCAGTTGAGGTATTTGGAGGAATAGTTTGCAAATTATGGCCAATTTATTTAAATAATGTAGAAGTAAAACAAGCTTATTTCTGGCCACTGTATGTGCAGAGATCTGAATCTGAAATGGTCCACATATTACTTGTGTCATTAGCCATGGTAATAATTTTGTTATGGTCTTTTGCACTGAATTATATATATATACATCCCTTGGTCTATGGATTTTCTGTTCTTTGTGTGAATTTGGATGATTAGATTAGATAATAAGAAGGATATTGAAGAATTGCCATGCCAGACTCACCGTCTTCTCCGGAAGTTATGTAAAGAGGAATTATTTCAGAAGAAAAATGTCCAACACGTGTGAAATTAGGTAGTTCTCAACAAAATTTTCGAGTTTTTTATTCAATTTTTTGTGTGGAAGATTTATGTTCCAGAAAAAAGCCAAGTTTTTTTTATTCACGTCCGTAGGTTTATACTCCACACTTCTAATCAAATTTGAAAAATTGTCACAAGCGTAATTTGAATTCAAGATATTCTATGGAGATCTAATGCTTAATCAACTGGCGTTGTGGCGAAAGCTACAAGTTACTGCTATTGTTATTGTTATAATATTAATTTACTATTATTTATATTCACATGATTCATGCCTTTTCCAAAATACTTGTATCAAGCATCATTAGAATATAATGGAAGAAGATTTATTTAAAAAAACGACATTTCACCTTTATTTTCACCTAATTTTGAAATAAAATGGTGATGCCAAACACGTCAAGTAACCTCAAATTCCAGTTTTTCACCAAATGACGGATTTTTTACTAAGAAATTATGGACGGAAATACGATATCATAAAAAAAGACGATAGCATCTTTTTCTCTTCCTACAAGTGAACAGCTTGTAAAGTTTGTCTCTATTCGAAAGTCTTGGAATGTGGAGATCTAGTAGGTATCAGTCAATAAATCATTAAGCTTGTTAGAATGACCTTGTTAGAATGACCAATAATTGAAAACACAACAAAACAGATCTATTAATGTATTTTGAAATCTTGAACTCAATTTTATTTAACAATTTGCAAAATCATTAAGAAACTATTTTTTACAAAAAAATAGTTTGTATTATGTATGTTTAAGCATATTCAACTAGGCATGATTAAGATCAAATTAAGATCCATCAAATCAAGAGGAGCAGAAGAATATTTAGAGCTTGAAGAATGTAACAAAATGCATATCTTCCTATCCAAATATTATAACGAGTGGAAATCTCGTTATAACAGGTTAAAAAGACTAAAGAAAATAATCTAAGTATCAAAAAGTTCGAGAGCTTCGTTGCTATAACGATTCAGATACTCATTATAACGAGTTGGGATTCATCATATCGAGATAGGACTCGCCACAATGAGTCTCGAGATAAAAACTGAAGAAAAATCGACTAAGTACAATAAGTCCGGAATGTTCGTTGTGGTAATGGCTCACGGACACGTTATAACGAATGATAACTCATTGTAACAAGACAGAACTCATTATAACGAGTTTGAAGATCAAAGAGCCTAATTTATCAATGACTCATGAGCAGAAAGGCATTTTTAGAATCAAGACAATTCGTTATAACGAGTTCCTGACTTGTTATAATTAACGCTTCATTGGGATTTTCTTGCAAATTGAGTGCTGACCTATATATAGAGGTGCAAACCTTCGATGTTGAGTATGAAAAACACATCCAAACATTCAAACATCACAGAGATCATCTTCTTCAAGCAACTAAATCTCAAATTTAGTCATTGTTGAGAGCTTTTAAGAGTTAGAATTAGCTCATTATCTATTCTATCTAGTTAAGTGGTTGATCTGTGTGTGATCTAGCTTCTTGTTTTTGTTTGATCTGTGGAGGATCTCTATTGTAGACCCTTGCATAGGTCCTACTAAGGTATTGCAAGGTTTGGATTGTTGATAAGCTTTTATGAACACTTGTGTTATAGTGTATTCGAACTCTGAGGTGGTACCGAATGTTCCCGTGAATGTAGACAATTCGTCGGCAGAATCATGTTATATCTTGTGTTCATTATTTATTACTCTCTCCTTTCTTAGTTTAATTGCGTTAATCTTGCTTATTATTGTGCTAAATTTGTGTGAATTTCTTAGTACATAAATCTTGATAAAATCTTGACTTGAAATTTAAAAACAGCTTACGCATTAATTTGAATATACCTTAGACCTCAAACGCTACATATTTATGTAGGGAAAATATGACACTTCATCCGGTTTCAGTTCACATAATATTTATTCAATTTATCATCTAACATTTATGATATTTGTGTAAATTTGTTGATGGCTTTAATTACAAAGTATTATCATTTTAACGGATAATTAAGAAAAATAACAGTTTGAGCTCAAACAGTAACGTAATAATGGTTTTCATGTGCCTTTTGTGATATATATGCAGACGTATCTTAAGAACTGTAATTATAACTGTTAAATATAATGAGATTGTGTTAAAATGAAAATACTTACGCGATAAATAGAAAAATGATCATATTTCAAGTAGATTGCTCTCATGACTCTTATTCTTAAATCCATGTTTGGTTAGGGAATATATAAAGTAAGAAGGCATAATTTCTTATGTAAAGTTATGCTATAATAAATTATTTTTATTCGGTTAAATTGATGGAAGAATATAAGAGAATAAAATTCATATCATCACACAAAAATATATAAACAATACTAGCAAAGTCAATAATTGTAATTATTATCATGAAAATAATATTAATTCTCATTGTTATTGTTATTATAAAATTAATAAATAATATATTAGAAAATAAATCATAATTGATATATTTGACATTTTAAAGAAAATAATTATAATAACAATGTAACTAGTATTATTATTACCACCATTATATTTTAATAAAGTTTCTATAATCATTATTTCATAAAATAATACTAATAATAAATAAATATATTTTTAAAGAAAACACAACAATAATATAAATGATAATAATAACAACAAAAATTATTAGTAATAACACAATGACATTAACTTTTAATTATATTATAATTATAATATTTTTAAATATTATTTTTCCTTTTTTAAAATGATAAATAAATATTTCAAAATTAATTAATCGTAATAAATTAGTATGTTAAACAATCATTATTTATAATAAATAATGTTTAAAATAATTATTTTAGTAACATCAACATAAAAATACAAAATTATATTAATTAAATAACAATTAAATATATTTTAGTTAAAATTTTAATGAAAATAGTAAATAATAATACAAATAATAATAGAAAGAACATGAAATAGTAATTAATTATAATTATCATTTAGAATTCTAATTAAAATTATAATAATAACGCAAATAATAGAAAGAACATGAAATAATATTTTAATTAAAATTATAATAACAATGCAAATACTTTTTCTTGCCTTTAGTTGAACGCAACGTAAACACAAATGGTCACTTTCTTACTTTTATTTCGTCTTACATTTATAATTCTACGAATCCGAAATAATTTGGAGTGCAGAATAGAAATAGGGGTATTTTGTAAAGACTTAAATTTACCTTGCCTTAGAAGTACCGCTTTCGTACCTCCTTTATCCCTCTTTTTCTCTTCGCCTCCACTCTCTCTCTCTCTCTCTCTTTCACGATGCCTCAAGTATATCGTCCAATGAAATTGCAGCCCGTCGACCCATGCGTGACGAGACACTGTGGCAGTATGGTTTGTAATGATTTTGTTTGCCAAATAAGCTTAAACCTAGGCGAATTTTGGCAATCTATCCTGTTTTCAACGATTAGTTGCCTTGTTTTCAGTCATCTAGTATACTTGATGATTTCAGAACGTTCGATAGTTCAAAATTCGAGAAGGATTTAGGATTTAGGTTGCCAGTAGCTAGGTGACAGTGAGACTAATGACAAGACCTTGGATCAGGGCTTCTTCGCCTCCTCCTTGACTTTGTCTATAATATATATATATTTCTGGTGAAGGAGAAAATGACAGAGAGGAAAAAAAGAAAAAAGAGAAAAGAGAGAGACAAAGAAAAAAGTCACAGAGACAGAGAGAAAGAGAAAGAGTAAGAAAAAGAGGTGTGTAAGCAAGCAAGCAATTCTAACTTTATGTGTAATGGCAGGATCAGGCAAAGAACGTGTAGCCGATGTAGTGTCTGATCCTGATTTGTCTGAAAATGATGAGTATGTTTTTCTTGCTTGCTTGTTTAGAACTAAATAGATTGATTTTGTAATACAAATTGCTTAAAACTGAAATTACTTAGAACTAAATTGCTTAAAACTAATTTTTTTTTTTAGCATGGAGGATGCATATTTCACGCCAGATGAAATACCAAGAATTTAAATCAAGGCAGAATTTCATATAAAGGCTTCTAAAACTTCAATATTACATATTTAGCCACTAAAATCTCATAATTACATATTTAGCCATTTAAAACACAAAATATTTCATACAAAGGCTTCTAAAAGTTCAATATCACATATTTATCCACTCAAATTTCATAATTACATATTTATTCAAGTAAAACACAAAATGTTTTATTATTGTCCAGCATAACTGCAAATTAATAAATTTAATGTAAATTAACAATTAAATGATAATTACCACTCTAAAACACTAAATGAGGTAGGAAATTGAAAACGAGTCGGGCCAGGTCGGATCGGGTCAAATTCGCCCGTGTCAACGGGTTGGCCGGGCCACGAGTTTGTCGGACCAGGTTTGGGAAGAAGGGTATAATCGTTAGCTTCTTTATTTCACACCGCTTCTCCTCTCCTCTATTTAGGTATTTGACAAAATTCGTATGTGTTTGACCCGACCGGAGGCAAACTCGTGCGAACTCGTCCAAAAAACTCTAGAGTCGAAGACGGGTAGTGACCATCCTTTTTTGGAAAAAACCTGTGTTAAAACTCGTGCGGACACTCTAAAACACTAATAGAGGTAGGGAATTGAAAATGTGTCGGGCTGTGTCGGGCCTAACTCGCCCGAGTTGACAGGTTGGCCGGGCCGACAGGTTTGCAAGGTCAAGTTTGGACGGGTTGGCCGAGCCGACGGGTTTGCGGGTCAATTTTAACACAAGTTTTTTCCAAGAAGTATGGTCGCTATCCGTCTTCGACCCTCGCTTTCTTACGGGTCCGTACGGGTTTGCCTCGGGTCAGGTCGCGGCCTTAGGGTTCAGGCCGGGTCGAGTTTTTATTTAGGAGATATTAGTGGCTAAATATGTAATATTGAACTTTTAGAGGTCTTTATATGAAATGTTTTGTGTTTTAAATGGATAAATATGTAATTTTGAGATTTCAGTGGCTAAATATGTAATATTGAAGTTTTAGAGGCCTTTATATGAAATTCTGCCTTAAATCAATGCCCACTTGGGTGGCACTCAAGATCCTGGGGCAATTGCAACTACACCTTAGGATCAAGATCCTCAACCCACAAGAAAGAGAAAAACTAGAAAGGCCACGAGCTCTGAGTATTGGCAACATTTCATTAAGAATTCAGTTAAACCTGATGGCTTTTATGATGTCATTTGTAAGTACTGTGGCACCAAATATAAGATGGTAATTCCATGAGCACTGGCTCCTTAAAACATCTTGTAGAAAGGGGTTGCAAGAAAATATGCAACAAGAGGCATAAATCTGATGTCTTTCTAGCCTTTTTGAAGGTTGACCCACAGCTTTCTGCTTGGCAACTTTGATTTACCAAAGGGGGGGGGGGGTGAATAGGTACACAATGCAATTCTAAGGTTCTTTTTGCAAATTTCACAATTCAAATTCAATTTCAATTAGAACCAAATCACCCAACCTACTCAAGATAATTAAATTACAGAAATTAAAGTAAAGCAAGTTTAGAAAGATCAAACAATGCGTAGAACGCATGACACCGATATGATAACAAAGTTCGGCTATTGACGAGCCTACTTCTCCGGGACTCTCGATCCCCCGACTTGGTAATAGGATCGAGCCATATGCACTATCACCAAATAGAATCCTTTACAAGGGCCGAGATCTAGCTCTTTACACACGAAGATTAGAGACTAGACCCGTACAATGAACACAAAGCACAAGAAAGTAGTATAGTAATGATCTCTCAAATCTCACAAATATTTGGTTAATTTTGAGTCAATTAAACTTGAGAATTTTGAGAGTTATTAGAGAGCTTTTAGAGGTTCAACAATGGAGGCTGCTAGGGTTTTAGATTTTGCAAAGATAGATTAAGAAAGAAGAAAGAGGTTGTATATATAGCAACAGCAAATAACCTTCCAAAACAGGGGATTTCGTCCCGAACCGTTATAACGCTTGGTAACCGTTATAACGGTTAGCTCAATCGAATTGCAATACCAAATGTTCACTTTTCTCCAGAACGAACCGTTACACAACTGTTACCAAC
>CAXKVX010000127.1:0-44390 GCA_964058865.1 Eleocharis quinqueflora | reverse complement strand
TGTGTGGTTAGATGTGATATTTAACTATCTGGTGGAAAGGAAACTAAAATGGAGAAGATAAGTAGATAACCATCATTATCTTATCTTTAGCCTGAAAGCTGCACTTTCTACTAATTTTCTTTCCTAGAAAATGTTACACTATCTCATGAAGATTTATGTTCTTATATTTTTCTGCAAGTCACTGTCCTCCCAAATTTATGAAAAAACATGTTGTTATGACAATGCCCTAATTAATACCAGATAATGACATAAAATTTCCTGGTTGATAGAGACCCAACAATGCTAAAAAATCTCCTGGTTCATTATAACTTCACATTGGTAAATTATCATAAACCCTGGATATTTCATTGTATTTGTTCAGGATTTGTAAATTGTGCTATCTGTAGAAAGTAACAAAGATACAACTGTACTGTTAAAATGGCCAGTTCAGAATCCAAGATACAGTACTATAAATTACCTGAGGGATGACTTCAACAATGTGTTGGCCTCGCTTGACAACAACAGGCTCATTTGCAAGTACACTCTCTAAATTGTCTAACAATTCCTTGGCTTGCCATGAACTGAAATCAGGGTCGGCGTCTTGGTGATGCCACACCAATGCACTCTCCTTTTGCTCTATATAGGACCCGTCAGTGGTCTCTGTATATTGTCTCATCACTGGCTCAGCAATATTCTTAAAATCAAAATCGAGTTTTAGTTGGCAGGAAACCCACTGAGAATCTCCGCTCCACCTACAAAAAGGAGCAAACAAATTGATAAATTTTCAAACTCTAATCATATGCTACCAATGTGAACAGGGTAACTTCCGCGAATTGGTCACATTCCATAAATGTGAGATGAAACATTCCAGTAGTAATGCACCCCTAATTCCAATTGCAGACATTAATCTGAAAATGAACAGCTGATTAATGAGCAATATCATTATATTTTTACCATTTTTAAATTTCACTTTTTGGTGAATAAAAATCTCTTTTCAAGAACAAAAAGTTATTCCTGTCAAACCTAATGCAAATGATTTGCATGTATGTCCATTCTTAAATAACCAATATTTCCTTCACAAAAGGATTGTATGTATTGAAGGTAATAACCTAACTATATAGTCAGAGCTATTGAGTTGGGATTAGTGTACAAAAAGCAGCAATAATAACAAAAAGAGCAATAAGATTTTATGGAACAGAAGACATTTTTTTTTTTTTGAAGGAAGGAAACCAAAACTTAAAACTATATACCTTGTAAAGAAACCATGCTCTGCTGATATGCCAAGTTTCTTGCAAGGTGCAAACCACTTGCTCAGCTCATCCTTTCCTCTCCCACTAACCACAAAAACAACATTTTTAGGATCCTCACACAACCTGTTTATAACCGATAACACATCATTACTTGGTGCCTTATTGATGGAGCCCTGTGCCTTGTTGATGGAAACCTGAGGAATCATTGTACCATCATAATCCAACAATATAAGCCGACTAGAATTTCTCCTGTATGATTGCACAACTTGTTCAACCGAGAGCTTCCTGAAATTAGGGCCCAAAGCAACAACCCGGAAGCCCATGCCAAAACCAATACCCCAGCACCTCTTTGACATGTGATCTTTACATGCCCGTTGGAGATCTTGGTCAAATGAGCGGGCCCAGTATGCCACATCATGCGTACTAATATACTTGTAATGCTTTTCATGTCTCAATTGCTTTTCAATGTCAGACAAGGTAATGGCCGAGTTCAATGCCTCAGAAACAGATTCCAAGTTCCATGGGTTGACCCGCATCGCCCCACTGAGAGATGGCGAACACCCAATAAACTCAGACACAACAAGGAAGCTCTTTTTCTTTGGCATTGTTTCCAAAGCAGGGCTCTCCTGCCGGCATAGCGTGTAAATGTAAGGTATGCGGTTCAATCCATCACGTATTGCATTAACCACACAACACTCAGCCACAGCATAGTACGCAACTTTCTCATAAGTAGGAACAGGTTGTTCTATGTGAACAACCGGTTCATACCCAGGCCGGCCAAACCGGGTATTGACCCGTTTAGAAATCAACCTTGCCTCTTCCTGCACCTCTTGTATATCTTTCCCTTGGCTTCGGGCTGGGTTTGTGATTTGTACCAGAACCACTTTGCCATGTAATTCAGGTCTTTGCTCCAGTAACTGCTCCATTGCAAGAAATTTAAGCCCGATACCCTTAAACACATCCATATCATCCACCCCTAGCAACAAGGTACGATTCTTATACCGTTCTGTCAGTTCTTTGACCTTTCCAACAGTTTCAGGGGACGTAATCACCGACCGGAGTTGATCCATGTCTATACCAATAGGCAAGATCTTAATGGTAACAGTTCTACCATAGTAGTCAATACTAATGTAACCTCTTTTAGATTCATAATTTAACCCCAATAATCTTGAACACGCAGAGAGAAAATGTCGAGCATAGTCAAAGGTGTGAAAACCAACCAAATCAGCATTGAGCAATGCGCGCAGGAGGTCGTCCCGTACTGGTATGGCTCGGAAGATTTCTGAGGAAGGAAAAGGTGAGTGGAGGAAAAACCCGAGTTTTATTCTGGGAAATCTCTTCCTAAGAGAAGTAGGCAAAGCAAGAAGGTGGTAATCATGTACCCACACGAAATCATCATCCGGGTTTAGGATCTCAGTTATACAATCTGCAAAAAGCTTGTTTGCAGATAGGTATGACCGGTACAGAGACCGGTCAAATTGTAATCCAGCCGCACGGTTCAATGGCAGCAAATAATGTAAGAGAGGCCAGAGATAGTGTTTACAAAACCCATGGTAAAAACTCGAATGAAGCTCACTTGGTATAAACACGGGCAAGCATGAGAAATGGGTGAAGAGGTACTGAGACAATTCTTCATGGATTGCCGGGTCGATAGGTTCGGACATGTCGGGAAGGGCGCCGATGTGGATAACTGGAGAAGGCAGCCCAGAGCAAACCTGATACGCTACCGCATCCTTGTCTAAGGAGAAGGAGAAACCATTGAAAGGGGATGTGGGGTCAGGTGATGCGCGAAGAGGGAGCCGGTGGGAGACGACAATCCGCCGGGGACAGATGTCGGGTGTAGACTGATCATCAAATGCGCTGGAGGGGAGAGTCGTGACACGTGGAAGACGGGGAGTGGTCCGGCCAGGAGAGGCGGGGAAGTCCTCTCCCACCACTAGGTCGAGGAGGTTGGCGCACGAGAGAGATGGCATAGCTATAGTCTATAGATGGAGCGAGATGATGGGGTTAGGGATAAGTTTATGCTAGAATTAAGGTGTGGTGCTGCTATCTATGGGTGTTGCAATGGCGGATTGGGAAAGATCTATATATAAAAAGGGCGCAAGAGATGCGCAAATGATAGAGGAGCTTTTCTAAGACGAGAACCGGAATAGGAAAAAGGATTTCAATGGAAACCCTAATCAAGGTGTGAATAGCAGTAGTAGGACTCTCCAACTTGGATAGAGCCAGAGGAGGAGAAGAGAGAGAGAAGAGAAGTGTCGAGATGAGGAAGAAAAAAAAGAAGGATAAATAGATAAACTTGGGGCGCGGCGTGGCGACGAGGGCGTTATACGAGGGAGGGAAACCGGGAGTTGGCGGTGAGATTATCCATATTGGGTATGTGAAATTAGGGTGTCAAACGTTTAAAACATAAACGGAAGTCATAATTTTCGTTTACGTTTCATTGAATAGACGAAAACAGAAGTTGTTTTCGTTTTCATTTCGTTGTCTTAACGGAAGAAGAAATAGTTCCGTTTTCCGTTCCGTCAGTTTCAACGAAAAAAAGACAGAAATTGCATATATAAATTTACAAAAACGACAGAAACGAAAAAATGACAGAAATTGCATATATAAATTGTTTCAAACGGTAGAAACGTTAAATTACATCACAGAATCACAGAACAATTGGCTAAATAAACTTACACACATTAATAGTTTCAGCTCTTGAACCCATAGTTTCAACACTTCCAGAATCACAAAACAATGACTGAATGACAGAATCACAAAATCACAGAATCACAGTAACAAGATGTAAACCCATAGTTTCAGCTCTTGAAAACTCAACCTAGTCCCAAGCTATCTTCTCAGATATACCTATCTCAGCTAATTGGCTAAATAAAACAATGAAACACAAGTATCATCAACGAAGAATTATCACTTGAGACTAAGGAGCCAAAGAGCTGAAACTCCAGGCTTCATCTTAGAGACTTAGATTACACTACTGACCTTACACACATCAATACATCATGCAACCAGTTGACAGGACAACAACACAAAAGCCAACAATATCAAAATAAGTTACCACTGACCATGTACCAGTACATCATGCAACCAGTTGGCAGGACAATAACACAAAAGCCAACAATATCAAAATAAGTTACCACTGACCATGTACCAGTACATCTGCAACCAGTTGGCAGGACAACAACACAAAAGCCAACAATATCAAAATAAGTTACCACTGACCATGTACCAGTACATCATGCAACCAGTTGGCAGGACAACAACACAAAAGCCAACAATATCAAAATAAGTTACCACTGACCATGTACCAGTGCATCATGCAACCAGTTGGCAGGACAACAACACAAAAACCAACAATATCAAAATAAGTTACCACTGACCATGTACCAGTCATGTACCAGTCATGCTGCCAAGCCACAAACAACATCATCAGCTGTGAATTCAGCATTATCCCACAGTGCTTTACCAATCATTCCATCATTTTCTACAAAATTAACACAACAAAAATAAGAATGTTACTAAATACCAACTAATTATTCAGAGGTTTACTAAATACAAAAATAAGCATTATCTCACAGAAGCTCACCAGTGACCGAAGCACGAAGCCAGTCCTGTGCACAAATGAGAGCTTCAATACTCTCATTATTCAATGAGTTCCTAACAGCTGACAATGCCCTTCCACTAGTGCTGAATGTGGCCTCAGATGCAACTGTTGATGCCGGGACAGCCAGGATGTCTCGGGCTAGTCGAGACATTACTGGATATTTTGGAACCTTCATCTTCCACCATGTTAGGATGTCAAACTGAGCCTCCAATCCAGTAGCATCAAGTGGCTCTGTTAGATATTCTTCCATCTCTGATTTTACTGGGTCGGTGCCTTTCTTTCCTTGCATGAAATCCCTCAGTCCAGCTCTGATATTACTAGCTGTTCCACTACAAGATGGTAGACTGCACAAAAAACAGAAGCAAGTAACTAGTATTAAAGATGGAAAGAATTAAAAAAAGAAATGAAATTGTTGGTGCAAGTACCTTGTATAAGTATTAACTGCTCCTTGTGATAAACTGCCAGCTTGGTTCTGCACAGACTTGGAGTGTTCCTCCAAGTACTTATTGAACAAAGCTTTGATGCAAGCTTCCAAGTTTGTCATATACCACTGATAGTTATCAGGATATATGGACTTAAAAAAATACTCAACAACTGTCAGCTTGCACCTTGGATCTAGAACACAAGCAATTGCCAACAAAGTATTCCCAATTGTCCAGTATCTTTCCCACTTAGCAAACATTGCCTTCCCCATTTTGACAATAAAAGGATATGGACTACTATCCATATTTTTAATGCTAATGTACACCTCACAAAATTCAGAAAAAAAGAGGTTGAGGGTGGGGTACTTAGTGCCACTAAATTTCAATGTGGCAACATAGAAAATTTGCAAACAATCCATCAAAGCACCAATGGCTTCCCATTCAAGTTCAGAAGGGTTAAGATCAAACTTCTTATCAAGAGTAGCATACCTACAGATAGCTGGTTTGAGCTTCAAAGCAAGCTCCAGCATTAGGTATGTCGAGTTCCAACGTGTTGGAACATCCCAGGCAGGTTTCCTGTATGGAACTTTAGCCAGAAAAAAAGGAGAGATAGAGATATAAGATTACATAATGGAAGATTGTAATATAAATATTGAAAAAAGGAGAGATAGAGATAACATATTACATACCTGAGATACAGCCAATCGAAACCTTTTCATCCTTGCTTGCGAACCCCGAAGGTACTTCATCGCATCCCGAACCTTTGTAATCTCATCACCAAGCACATGAAGCCCATCTTGAACAACCAAGTTCAAGATGTGGCAGCCACATCTTTGTTGAAAGATGGAGCCTTCTGCTGGTAGTTCATCTTTCTGCATGTCAAGTTTGGAGAAGTACAAGTATTAGTTACATTACATATATAAGTACTAAGAAATTAAATTAAAATAAATGAAAAGATTAGATAAGAAAGCATACCAGTGGTCCACTTAATAGCTCTTTAATACAAGCATCATTGGAAGATGCATTGTCCATCACAAGACAGAAAGCCTTCTTGTCTAAGTTCCACAACACTAACTTATCATATATTGCTTGAGCAATATTTTTTCCAGTGTGTGGTGAGGAAAGAGGGCTAAAATTGATTATTCTTTTTCTTATTTTCCAACTCTCATCTATATAATGACATGTTAATGCCATGAAACCCCTATCTCCCATATTGTTGGTCCAAAGATCACTAGTAAAGCTACATTTGCAATCAAGTTTGCCAATCAACTGATAAAGACTAAGCTTTTCTTCTTCATAAATTCTTATGCAATCAGTCCTAACAGTATTTCTTGATACCAACTTAAACTCAGGCTGGAGGCTCTTTAAAAAGACCCTCAAGTAATAATGAGTTACACAGTTGAAGGGGTACTCATGCACAATTACCATTTTTGCAAAGAGTGTCCTACTTATATCTTGATCAAAAGCCCACAAAGGAGATATTGTCTCACCTAGATATAATTTACAACTTAGAACACTACATATCTAAAAAAGTGAGAGAGAATTATAATCAGATGTAGGTAAGAATGTACCTCCTATCGGGGCACTCATGCTCAACAGCTTTTGCAAGTGCCCTGCTTTTTTGAACTTCTTTGAGCATGGTGCTTTATTGCAAGCCTTAAAACGGTGATGCAACAATGAGCCAGTGCCTCTTCCATTTCCCATTGGATAGACTTTCTCACAATAATTACAAGTGGCACTATATTCACCAGTCTCCTCGTTAACATCACCCTTTAAGAAGTGTTGCCATGCCTCAGAGGTCATATGATCTCTGAATCTCCTCTTTTTATTGGGTTCAGGAACTTGTCCATCACCCAGAGGTGCACCAGCATCACCAGCCTGGACATCCATTTCAATTCTTTGAATTTGCTCTGCTGTATAGTTTGGATCTAATCCCATACTATAACAGAGTACAATTCAAGCATTTCAAGCATTAGTAGCATTAGTAGGTATTGCATTTCAAGCATTTCATGCTACTATAAGCATTTCATTTCAAGCTACTAACAGTAAGCATTTCATGCTAATATAAGCATTTCATTTCAAGCATGAGTAGCTACTAACAGTAAGCATTCAAACATTTCAAGCCCAAGCCAGTAAGCATACCAGTAAACATTCAAACATTTCAAGCTACTATAAGTATTTCATTTCAAGCATTTCAAGCATGAGTAGCTACTAACATTAAGCATTTCAAACATTTCATGCTACTATAAGCATTTCATTTCAAGCTACTAACAATAAGCATTTCAAGCATTTCATGCTAATATAAGCATTTCATTTCAAGCATGAGTAGCTACTAACAGTAAGCATTCAAACATTTCAAGCTACTATAAGCATTTCATTTCAAGAATTTCAAGCATGAGTAGCTACTAACATTAAGCATTTCATGCTACTATAAGCATTTCATTTCAAGCTACTAACAGTAAGCATTTCAAGCATTTCATGCTAATATAAGCATTTCATTTCAAGCATGAGTAGCTACTAACAGTAAGCATTCAAACATTTCAAGCCCAAGCCAGTAAACATACCAGTAAGCATTCAAACATTTCAAGCTACTATAAGCATTTCATTTCAAGAATTTCAAGCATGAGTAGCTACTAACATTAAGCATTTCATGCTACTATAAGCATTTCATTTCAAGCTACTAACAGTAAACATTTCAAGCATTTCATGCTAATATAAGCATTTCATTTCAAGCATGAGTAGCTACTAACAGTAAGCATTCAAACATTTCAAGCCCAAGCCAGTTGCATACCAGTAAGCATTTCAAGCCCATAACAGTAAGCATACCAGTAAGCATTTCAAGCAGCAGAAATCAACTAGAGACAGCCAAGCCACTAAGAGAAACAAAAACAGAAAGTTTAAGAAACATACTCATCATCAGAGATGTCAGGTTCTGATGCACTCTCTACTGGTGCTCTTGGTTCAGCCATTTGAGACAGAAAAGCCAACAAGACATACCAGTAAAAGAAAATAAAGATCAAACCTGCATTTAGATAAAGAGAGACAAAAGCTCAGAAGTCAGACCAATAAACGAACCAAGTTGCAGAAAAATCAATCAAAGAAATGAAATTAAACTTAAAGTTTACCTTGTTTTGGTTTGAGCTCACAGATGCAGGCTTTCCTCTCTATCTCATTCCTTCCTTATCTCTTTCTTTCTGTCTCTATCTCTTTTTTCCTTTCTCTTTCTTTCTGCCTCTTTTATAAGCAAGGATTCATCAAGAATCATGATTGCTTTTGTTGCTTGTTGCCTGGTGTTGATTGTGACTGGCGGCGACGAGATCCAAATCGAAGATCCTATCACCATGCTTCTCAGAGAAACCTACTACTTATCGATCAAGTGTAGTATCTGATGGCTTTATGCCTCGATCAAGTATAGTATCTCATCCAAGACAAACCGACAATAGTACGCTGTAGAGGCCTGGAAACTTGGAATGAAACCTCGATCGGATCTCGACAGCCCACCATGTCACAAGTCACATAGAAACGGCGAGAGAGATTTCTGAGGGTTTCAAGGGCTACAGCCGTACAAATCTGGCTTGCCAGTTGCGATCGTCATGCACGCATGGGTCGACAACTGCCATGAGCAGTGTGCGAGCGAGACAGTGAGAGAGAGACGGATAGAGACTAGAGAGTAGAGAGACAGAGAAAGGGGAAGAAAGAAGAGAGGAGAGCGGCGCGGAATAGATTAGGGTTTCGCCTTTTACCAGCGTCACCTCGTGTTCTCCGTCTCTCTTCTCTGAAATCCTTTGATTCTAAATCGATAGAATTCTAAAACGTAAAAAACGTAAAGAACGAAACGCCAGCCAAAGGTTTCGTTTCCGTTTTATTTAAACAAACGAAACTCAGGCCCGTTCCGTCTTTCTTTCGTGGGCCGAAACGGAACGGACGAAACGTTAAATTGCAATAATTTTGACACCCCCATGTGAAATGACTTATTTAGCCTTGGAGTTAGAATTACAAGTTTTTACTGAAAAGTTATTACTTAATCCATACTTAGACCTTGTTTGGTTGTGAAGTAAGAGATAGATTAACTCTCTTATTCCACACGTAATTCACTAAACGTGGAGTAAAATTGATGAAGTAAGTTGGAGTAAGATTAAATTTAATTCGGAGTAAATTACTCCACCTCTTTAGGTGGATTAGCTTAATCCACCAAACATGATTAACTTACTCCACCTTAACTTGAAGTAAGTAATTTAATCCGAATTAAATTTACTCCACAATCAAACACAGCCTAAGTGATGCGTTATTTCTTGAACCCCTGTTGGATAAGAGGGGTTATAATTCAAATTCATTGATTTTTTTTTTGCTTTTATGTGTCCTAAAATCTTTCATTAAGATCAATTAATAATATAGATTTAGATACATTAAAAGTTATGTATGATGAATATTTAATTTTTAGAAATGCAGGAAAGTTGAGATATTATATTCTTACCCTTAAAAATGAAATGAATATATACTCGTATCTATTATCTCAACAAACTATAACAAAATGGGAACCGCATCTCTTGCTCGTAAATCTCTGCTTGCTTCCCTGCTTGTTTCGATCTGGACCGTTCAAAACTCATTTAACGGCCAAAGCATCTGCCCCCTGAATCAAATCACAGCCGTCCGTGGTGATCGAGCGGTCGGATCGAAGACAAGCAGGGAAGCAAGCAGGGATTTACGAGCAGCAAATTCGGACCCAACAAAATGAATGATGTAGATATTAATAAATGATGTAGATTTGGAGGCACCGAAATGAATGCAATTATTTATTGAAAATTTCAATCGATAAAATTCCCATATCAAGACTGCCCGGTAGATTTATCCAGTTTAAGATGTATAGTTATACTTGCATTAACAATAATAAGTAATATCTTAAAACCCGACTGCCGATATCGATTAATTATTTGATTAATTGGAGAGTACATCATCATTTATTCTATGTACGATAGAGTATTTTGTGGATCTAAATGATTAGTCAATCGCAAAATCGATCCACTATCAAATTTGATTAATCGGTCAATTATTTTTTCAGATTGATTAAAATATAATAAACATGTGCATGGTAATTTATTAAAAATAAAAAATAAATATGTACATAAATTTTTATATGTTATTCTTAATAGATTAGTAAATAGTAAAAATTTAACATAAAAATAATTTTTTTGAATTGAATATTAATATATGTATATATTAAAATTTGAACGTCAAATTATTAAAATTAAACATCAAATTTGTATATAGTAACATATAAACATCAAACTTTTTTGATAATCTAGATTCCATTTCTCATAACAATGATAATAAAAAAAATGCAATAAGAGCCTGTAATCAATGAGAAGAGATGAGGACTGCTATGGTCGATTATACATTTACAATAAATGACATTTTCCCTTAATCCATTTGTTAAACAGACCTCTTCTCTTCTGGTCTTGTAATGCATTCCAGTTAGAAAAAATAAATACACATCTTTTATCTCATTTTGATTCAACCAAACGAAATTTTCATTTGGTCGAATTACAATTACATTCTTTACTTTTTTCAATCAAGCGAATTCACGTTCGATGAAAATATTTCGTATGATTGAACTATCAATCGAATAGTTCACACTTTTGGAATTTATGCATACAAATTTCAAAATTAGACAAATTATTCGATTATTATTTCATTGAATATTTATCTGAATCAAACAAAAAAAAAGGTGACGGACGGCTCCCCTCCAGTCAATTCGTCTTTCATAGTCGTGTAGAATGTAAATCACCAAAAGAATTAGTCTCAACACCAGAAGAGATTAGTCTCAACACCAAAGACGTTAGTCTCAACACTAAAAGAGTTATCAACACCAAAGGTGTTAGTCTTACCACCTGATGCTACGCTAGTCTCAACATCAAATGTGTTAGTCTTACCACCTCATGCTAACCACATGAATGAACAACTCTAATCAATACAAGAATGAAGAGCACAATCAAGACGACAAATTCACAACCTTTATAACAGAATGAACTAAGGTAATTTGTTAGAAGAGTTTGTTACAGAACATTAATTATAATCAACTAGTTAGTTAGACTACTTAACTGTCACACATATGGTATCATATATCTATATAAATCTCTCTGTTATAATTTAAAAGAGTGAGTGAGTTCAAAAATCAAATCAACTTCATTCTTCTTTTTCTCTATTTTCTTTATGGCATCGGAGCGTCACTCTGAGCAAACGCTCTTTTACTCCTCAAATTACTTCAAGAAACCTTGAATCGTCAACAATGGCTAGTTCAGGAACTCCAAATCAACCAATACAATTCACTCATCAGATTAACACAACTCTAAACTCTGATAATTACCTTTTCTGAACATCTCAGATCCTTGCTATTTTACGAGGTCATGGCCTCATCTTCATTGACGACTCAAAAGAACCGCCATCTCCAACGATAACATCAACAGAAGGATCCTCCATAAATCCTGAATTTTTCAATTGGCATAAACAAGATCAACTTGTTCTTGCTTGGATTTTTATTCTTTCTCCCTCGATTCTTGCTCAAGTCATCAACTGTGAGACTTTTAGTCAACTCTGAACTGAGATCTGTTGGATTAAACTCATCTCTTGTTTGATAATTTGCAAAACAACTCAGTACTAACCTTGCACAATTGAGTTTTGTTGAGATGCAGGTTAACATAGGTACACAATTGTGATGCAAAGGCTCAAATATGCTTATACAAGTCAAGACATACTCAAAGACATCAAGATAAAGTTTAGAAGGCATTCACAGAGTCATGCATTATGATAATGCTTGCCAACCCATCACAACGGGTGTACAATCCATGATAATGGATGCCCAACCCGTCACAACGGGTTAAGAGGAGAAGAGTTGAGCATAGAAGGGATTTTCAGAGTCAAGCGTTGCTGTAACGCATGATAATGGATATCCAGCTCGGCTCATTAACGAATGCACATGTTATATAAAGTTAATTGATAGATATTAATATCTAATTGCAATAGTTGAAGTACAAGTTGCACAATATTAATTAACATATAGTCTAGGAGTGTCAAAAATATTCGTAGCTCGTGGCTCGTCCATGTTCGACTCGTCAAAACTCGTTATGAACTCGTACGTTACCAGCTCGTTATGAACTCGTTCGTTATCAGCTCGTTTGCTAAGTAACGAGCCGATCTTGAACTTGATCCAGCTCGTTCGTGTTCGACTCGTTTGCACCCCTACTCGTGGATGTAGGCATAGTTTGTTTGTAGGTCGAACCACGTTATATCACGTGTTCTTGTGTTCTTGCTCTTTACTCGCTCTCTTTACTATTCTTGCACCTTGTTATTTTTTAATTGCTTAATTGGTCTTAGTACTTGCTTGCTGAAATTTTAGCTAGGTGATTAAGGTCTAAAATCTTGAATTGTAATTGTTGTTTCCGCACTAGTACTTGACCTTAGTCTTTTCCCCAAACTAAATTCTAATATTTCATACCTAGCTAATTGTTAAAATCTTGATAGTTCTTGATCTTGTCTTGTGAAAAATGGCACAATTGAAGTTTGTGAAAGAACCATCAGTTTTTGTAGGATGTAAGAATTTCTCTTTTTGGAAGAGATGTATGGTAAACTACCTTAGTCTTCTTGAGTTCTGAAAGATTGTAGATGATGGTTGGACACCTAAATATGAAATTGATGGTGTAACCCTAACCAAAGAGTCCAAAGACCTCAAATATGCAAATGACAATGCCATAAAAACTATACTTAGCTCAATTCATGAGACTATTGCTTTACTATTGCTTTATCTCTCACTCACTCCTCAAATGTCAAGGAAATTTGGAATGCTTTGGTACTTAGATATGAGAGAAATGAACAAATGAAAAGACCAGTAAGATTGGATTAGCAACGAAATTAGAGAATATGAAGTTTGAAGAAAACAAGTCTTTTGAAAGTCTTTATTATAGACTTGTATCTCTAAGAAATTGATTTGTTGAAGTATGATCTAATATTTGTGATGAAGATTTTGTATGGAAGCT
Organism: Eleocharis quinqueflora; assembly: GCA_964058865.1. Classification (NCBI taxonomy): domain Eukaryota; kingdom Viridiplantae; phylum Streptophyta; class Magnoliopsida; order Poales; family Cyperaceae; genus Eleocharis; species Eleocharis quinqueflora. The sequence goes on along the minus strand of CAXKVX010000127.1, from coordinate 31,102 downwards.
CTTAAGAATGGTGTCCAAAAATTCGGTTGGAATGACGTCGTGAGCTCTATCGAAGCTTTACAAGCCAAATGACTCACTTATCAACTCGAAGATGTGTATGCAAAAATTTTCTCACATGAGGAGAACCATAAGGAAGTGAAGTGCCCAACATCAACCAAATCATTGGCCTTGCCCGCATAATCTTCATACAATCCACCTTACAAATTCGAAGCAAGCGAAGTGATATACCAAAACCTCTACCAAGTACTCTCAAAGGACAAAGATTTTCTCACCAAACTAGTGAAAGGAGGCATTGAGTTCGAAAGGAAAGTAAATGAGTGATTAGGGTAGTGATCTTCAAGACAAGAAGGTAGTGTGCTTATCATGTTTGAGTACTTGATTTATGAGTGATTAGGGTAGAGATCTTCATTTATGAGTGATTAGGGTAGAGATCTTCATTTATGAGTGATTATGATCATATTACTTCATTTATGGGTCGTAACCATTAAAGAAAATACCATAAAGTATCTTATGCTACTATGAGAAGTGTTTCAATCTGATTACTTCATTTAGGAGTAGTAACTATTCAAAAAAAAAATACCACAAAGCATCTTATGCTTCTATGATAAGTGTTTCTGATCAGGGTACTTCATTTATGGGTGGAAATCATTAAAAAAAATACCACAAAGATCTTATCCTACTACGAGAAGTGTTTCAAAACGAATTACTTCATTTATGGGTGGTAATGTTTCAAGAAAATCCCACAAAGCATCATAGCGGACTACGAGAAGTGTTTGTTCTATGAGTACTGCAATTAAGGGTGGTAACCTTTCACTAAAATACCATGAAAGAGCATAGATTACCACTCTAGGTTCTTCTTGTCCGAGTAATTCATTTAAGGGTGGTTAACATTAAAGAAAAACAGTACAAAGCATCTTATCCTATTACGATAAGTGTTTCAGATCAGATTACTTCATTTATGGGTGGTAACGTTTCAAGAAAACTCCACAAAGCATCATATCTTACTACAAGAAGAGTTTCTTCTGCAAGTATTTCATTTAAGTGTTGTAACCATTCACCAAAATACCACAACGAAGCATAGAATGCAACTTTATGTGCTTCATGTCTGAGTACTTTATTTATGAACGATTATGATCAGATTACTTCATTTATGGGTCGTAACCATTAAAGAAAACACCACAAAGAATCTTAGACTACTACGAGAAGTGTTTCAGAATGAATTACGTCGTTTATGGGTGGTAACATTTCAAGAAAACTCCACAAATAATCATAGCATACTACAAGAGGTGTTTGTTCTATGAATATTTCAATTAAGGATGGTAACCCTTCACTAAAACACCACGAAAGAGCATAGATTACCACTCTAGATTCTTCATGTCCGAGTACCTTATTTAAGGATGGTAAACATTAAAGAAAGAGCACAAAGCATCTTATCCTATTACGATAAGTATTTCTGATATGATTACTTTATTTATGGGTGGTAATAATTCAAGAAAACACCACAAAGCATCATATCTTACTACGATAATAGTTTCTTCTCCAAGTACTTCATTTAAGTGTTGTAACCATTCACCAAAACACCACGAAGAAGCATAGAATGCCACTTTATCTGCTTCATGTCAGAGTACTTGATATATGAGTGATTCTGATCAAATTACTTCATTTGTGGGTCGTAACCATTATAGAAAACACCACAAAGCTTCTCATCCTACTACGAGAAGTGTTTCGGATCTGATTCCTTCATTCATGGGTGGTAAGCATTCAAGAAAATACCACAAAACATCTTATGATTCAATGAGAAGTGTTTTTTATCATAGTACTTCATTTATGAGTGTTAACCACTAAAGAAAACACCATAAAGCATATTATACTACTATGAGAAGTGTTTTTTTATCATAGTGCTTCATGTATTATGAGTGGTAACCGTTCAAACAAACTCCAGAATGCATCATATCTTACTTTGAGAAGAGTTTCTTCTCTGAGTACTCCTTTTAAGTGTTGTAATCATTCACCAAAATACCACGAAGAAGCATAGAATGTCACTTTATGTGTTTCATGTTCGAGTACTTGATTTATGAGTGATTATGATCAAATTATTTCATTTATGGGTCGTAACCATTAAATAAAAACACTACAAAGTATCTTATGCTACTATGAGAAGTGTTTCATATCCGATTACTTCATTTAGGGGTGGTAACCATTAAAAAAAAACCACAAAACTTTTTATGCTTCTATGAGAAGTGTTTCTGATCAGGGTACTTCATTTATGGGTGGAAACCATTGAAGGAAACACCACAAAGAATCTTATCCTACTACGAGAAGTGTTTCAGAACGAATTACTTCGTTTATGGATGGTAACATTTCAAAAAAACCCACAAAGCATCATAGCATACCACAAGTAATGTTTGTTTAACGAATACTTCAATTAAGGGTGGTAACCTTTCACTAAAACACCACGAAAGAGCATAGATTACCACTCTAGGTTCTTCACGTCTGAGTACTTCATTGAAGGGTGGTAAACATTAAAAAAAGAGCACAAAGCATCTTATCTTATTACAATAAGTGTTTATGGTCGAATTACTTCATTTATGGGTGGTAACCATTCAAGAAAATACTACAAAGCATCTTATGCTTCTATGAGAAGTGTTTCTGATCAGGGTACATTTATGGGTGGTAACCATTTAAGAAAACACCACAAAGCATCTTATCCTACTACGAGAAGTGTTTCAAAAAGAATTACTTCGTGTATGGGTGGTAACGTTTCAGAAAACCCCACAAAGCATCATAGCATACTACGAGAAGTGTTTGTTTCACGAATACTTCAATTCAGGCTGTTAACCTTTCACTAAAACACCACAAAGTATCTTATGCTTCTATGTGAAGTGTTTTTTATCAAGATACTTCATTTATGGTTGGTAACCATTAAAAAAACACCACAAAACATCTTATCCTACTATGAGAAGTGTTTCTGATCAGAGTACTTAATTTATGAGTGGTAAGCTTTCAAAAAAACTTCACAAAGTATCATATCTTACTACGATAAGAGTTTATTCTCTGAGTACTTGATTTAAGTGTGGTACCTATTCACTAAAACACCACGAAGAATCATAGAATACCACTTTGTGTGCTTCATGTCCGAGTGCTTAATTTATGAGTGATTCTTATCAGATTACTTTTTTTATGGGTGATAACCATTAAAGAAAATACCAGAAATCATCTCATCCTACTACGAGAAGAATTCAGATCCAATTACTTCATTTATGGGTGGTAACCATTCAGAAAAACAACACAAAGAATCTTATCCTACTACGAGAAGTATTTCTGATCAGGGTACTTCATTCATGTCCGAGTAATTCATTTAAGTGTGGTTAACATTAAAGAAAATAGTACAAAGCATCTTATCCTATTACGATAAATGTTTCAGATCAGATTATTTCATTTATGAGTGCTACCGTTTCAAGAAAGCTCCACAGAACATCATATCTTACTACGAGAAGATTTTACTGCAAGTATTTCATTAAAGTGTTGTAAGCATTCACCAAAATACCACGAAGAAGCTTAGAATGTCTGAGTACTTGATTTATGAGTGATTAGGAAAACACCACAAAGAATGTTAGGCTACTACGAGAAGTGTTTCAGAACGAATTACTTCGTTGATGGGTGGTAACATTTCAAGAAAACCCCACAATGCATCATAGCATACTACGATAAGTGTTTTTTCTGCGAATACTTCAATCACTACAAAACATCTTATGCTTCAATGAGAAGTGTTTTTCTGATCAGAGTACTTCATTTATGGGTGCTGACCATTAAAGAAAACACCAAAATGCATATTATCCTACTATGAGAAGTGTTTTTTTTTATCAGAGTACTTCATTTATTATGAGTGGTAACCTTTCAAGAAAACTCCACATTGCATCATATCTTACTATGAGAAGAGTTTCTTCTCCGAGTACTTCATTTAAGTGTTGTAACCATTCACCAAAATATCACGAAGAAGCATAGAATGTCACTTTATGTGCTTCATGTCTGAGTACTTTATTTATGAGTGATTTTGATCAAATTACTTCATTTGTGGGTCGCAACCATTATAAAAAACACCACAAAGCATTTTATCCTACTACGAGAAGTGTTTAGATTCGATTCCTTCATTTATGGGTGATAACCATTGAAGAAAACACCACAAAACATCTTATTTTTCAATGAGAAGTGTTTCTGATCAGAGTACGACATTTATGGGTGCTAACCATTAATGAAAACACCACAAAGCATCTTATCCTACTACGAGAAGTGTTTCAGAAAGAATTAGTTCGTTTATGGGTGGTAACGTTTCCATAACACCCCACAAAGCATCATAGCATAGTACGAGAAGTGTTTGTTCCACGAATAATTTAATTCAGGTTGGTAACCTTTCACTAAAACACCACAAAGCATCTTTTACTTCTATGAGAAGTGTTTCTGATCAAGGTACTTCATTTATGGTTGGTAACCATTAAAGAAAATACCACAAAACATCTTATCCCACTATGAGAAGTGTTTCTGATCAGAGTACTTAATTTATGAGTGGTAACCTTTCAAAAAAACTCCACAAAGCAGCATATCTTACTACGAGAAGAGTTTATTCTCTGAGTACTTCATTGAAGTGTGGTAACCATTTGTTGGGATTTCATGTGTAAGTTCAAGAGGACGAAAATTATTTTTTTGCCTCTATTTAACTCAATACACAAAGGATCTTATTTATATAACAATTGCAAGCAAGATTACACTATGACATTTCATCGAACACCTCTTGTGCATCAACAAAACAGAAAATAACACATTTATTTCTTGCACAAGAGTGGATAAAAGTTTATACCTAAAGAGATTGTCAAATCTCTTTGTAGAGAGGAGTCGATTCCTCTTCTAGGTCTCTTGGAAACCGTCGTCTTCCTTCTTCGGCCATGGAAGCACCATTGTCTCTTGGTTCACCTTGAACCTAAATAACAACCTAAAACACCCTTAGATAGATGGATGTAGAGGTTAGAGCTTAGATCCAACCACCTAGATCTTTAATCTTCAATGAACAAACTATTTCATTTGGTGGCTAAACCTTGCAAGAGAAGAAGAGAACAAAAGAAGAGTTTATTTCTACACAAGAGAAGAAGGGATGAATAGTAACACTATTCACGGATACTGTAGCGGCAACTACTGTAGCAAGAGAGAGAAAAAAATTTCACACAAATTTTCTCAAGCATCCCCTTTTATATAGTCAAGCCCTAGGGCACCTTTTGTGTTAATGATTTACACAAATGCTATTGACTATTCTCTTGTTAAACTCTAATTATATTTTGCAAGAAATTAATTTATGACTAAATAATATGATAATATTATTTTAATATGTGTTAATTATTATTCTTATAATGTTCTTAAACATTATACAAAATAATATCCACATATATTCTCATAAATTTATTTAATGATCTAAGCATGTCATTTTACATGACATATTACTTTAACATTTTATCACATGCATTTCTACTCATACATCATGAGATTAAATACATTATATAAAATGTAAATTACGTGTTGTTTCTGTTCAGTTGGTGTGACCTTACAGAGGATCTACGTCATCTTGAAATATAATATAAAATATTTTATATTATGGACTATAAGAGGTTCTATCACTACATTATAGTCTCCCAAATGACATAGTCGTTACGTGCTCGATTCACTTGATTCGTGTCTATCATTGTCTCATGATATTTTAAATAATATGCAAAATAGGATCGTTTCATTTTTGCATTATATTATTTTCTTGGTCTCTCAAGTGAATTATAAGTATAACTACATCAGTTATATTGCATGCAATATAATTTCACTTACCAAGGGGTCCAGTAATATCATAACTCAAATAATTGAGGGACAATAATAATATTGACATATAAATTTCTTCCGCACAAGTTGTACATAACGAATTACGATATCATTCCAATTATTTGAATGGACTTTAATAGTAATCACATTATATACTTCTCATTTGAAAAACCTACATGTATCATATATAAGATTCAAAAACACATTGGAAACATTAATGACACAAAACACAATCCGTATAATGCTCCATCTAGTTAGGTCATGTTCAGTATATAAAGAATCACCATTTTATATACTCATGTCATTGAATGATAATCACTTATCAACATTTATAGAATCATTAAAGAAAACACCATAAATCATGCTTTGTGTGCTTCATGTCTGAGAGCTTAATTTATGAGTGATTCTTATAAGATTACTTTCTTTATGGGTGATAATCATTAAAGAAAACACCATAAATCATCTTATTCTAGTACGAGAAGAATTCATATCCGATTACTTCATTTATGGGTGATAACCATTCAAAAAAACATCACAAAGCATCTTATGCTTCTATGAAAAGTGTTTCTGATCAGGGTACTTCATTTATGGGTGGAAACCATTCAAGAATACACTACAAAGAATCTTGTCCTATTACGAGAAGTGTTTTATAACGAATTACTTCGTTTATGGGTGGTAATGTTTCAAGAAAATCCCACAAAGCATCATAGCATACTACAAGAAGTGTTTGTTCTACGAATACTTTAATTAAGGGTAGTAACCTTTCACTAAAACACCACGAAAGACCATAGATTATCACTCTAAGTTCTTCATGTCTGAGTACTTCATTTAAGGGTGGTAAACATTAAAGAAAACAACACAAAGCATCTTATCCTATTATGATAAGTGTTTCGGATCAGATTACTTCATTTATGGATGGTAACATTTCAAGAAAACTCCACAAAACATCATATCTTACTACGAGAAGAGTTTCTTTCGAAGTATTTCATTTAAGTGTTGTAACCATTCAACAAAACACCACAAAAAAGCATAGAATGCCGCTTTATATGCTTCATGTCTGAGATCTTGATTTATGAGTGATTATGATCAGATTACTTCATTTATGAGTCGTAACCATTAAAAAAATCACTAGAAATTATCTTATGCTACTATGAGAAGTGTTTCGATCCGATTACTTCATTTAGGGTAACCATTCAAAAAAAAATACCACAAGCATCTAATACTTCTATGAGAAATATTTCTGATAAGGATAATTCATTTATGGGTGGAAACGATGAAAGAAAATACCACAAAGAATCTTATCCTACTACGAGAAATGTTTCAGAACGAATTACTTCGTTCAATGGTGGTAACCATTCAAGAAAATACCACAAAACATCTTATGCTTCAATGAGAAGTGTTTCTGATCAGAGTACTTCATTTATGAGTGCTAACCATTAAAGAAAACACCACAAAGCATACTATCCAACTATGAGAAGTGTTTTTTTATCAGAGTGCTTCATTTATTATGAGTGGTAACCTTTCAAACAATGCATCATATCTTACTTTGAGAAGAGTTTCTTCTTTGAGTAGTTCTTTTAAGTGTTGTAACCATTCACCAAAACACCACAAAGAAGCATATAATGTCATTTTATGTGTTTCATGTCCTAGTACTTGATTTATGAGTGATTATGATCAGATTACTTCATTTATGGGTAGTAATCAATAAAAAAAACACCACAAAGTATCTTATGCTACTATGAGAAGTGTTTCAGATCCGATTACTTCATTTAGAGGTGGTAACCATTCAAAAAAAACACCACAAAGCTTGTTTTGCTTCTATGAGAAGTGTTTCTGATCAGGATACTTCATTTATGGGTGGAAACCATTAAAGAAAACACCACAAAAAATATTATCCTACTACGAGAAGTGTTTCAGAACAAATTACTTCGTTTATGGGTGGTAACGTTTCAAAAAAACCCCACAAAGCATCATAGCATACTATGAGAAGTGTTTGTTTAACGAATACTACAATTAAGGATGGTAACCTTTCACAAAAACACCACGAAAGAGCAAACATTACCACTATAGGTTCTTCATGTCTGAGTACTTCATTGATGGGTGGTAAACATTAAAGAAAGAGCAGAAAGCATCTTATTCTTTTACGATAAGTGTTTCTGGTCGGATTACTTCATTTATGGGTGGTAACCATTCAAGAAAACACCACAAAGCATCTTATGCTTCTATGATAAGTGTTTCTGATCAGGGTATATTTATGGGTGGCAACCATTCAAGAAAAAATCACAAAGCATCTTATCCTACTACGAGAAGTGTTCCAGAAAGAATTACTTCGTGTATGGGTGGTAATGTTTCCTGAAAACCCCCACAAAGTATCTTATGCTTCTATGTGAAGTGTTTCTGTTCAGGGTACTTCATTTATGGTTGGTAACCATTAAAGAAAACACTACAAACATCTTATCTTATTATGAGAAGTGTTTCTGATCAGAGTACTAAAATATGAGTGGTAACCTTTAAAGAAAATTTCACAAAGCATCATATCTTACCACGATAAGAGTTTACTCTCTGAGTACTTCGTTTAAGTGGGGTAATCATTCACTAAAACACCACGAAAAAGCATAGAATACCACTTTGTGTGCTTCATGTCTGAGTGCTTAATTTATGAGTGATTCTTATCAGATTACTTTTTTTATGGGTGACAACCATTAAAGAAACACCAGAAATCATCTTATCCTACTACGACAAGAATTCAGATTCGATTACTTCATTTATGGATGGTAACCATTAAAAAAAAACACATAATCTTATGCTTCTATGAGAAGTGTTTATGATCAGGGTACTTCATTTATGGGTGGAAAACATTCAGAAAAACACCACAAAGAATCTTATCCTTCTATGAGAAGTGTTTCAGAATGAATTACTTAGTTTATGGGTGGTAACGTTTCAAGAAAACCCCACAAACCATCATAGCATACTACAAGAAGTGTTTATTCTACGAATACTTTAATTAAGGATAGTAACATTTCACTAAAACACCACGAAAGACCATTGATTATCACTCTAAGTTCTTCATTTTCGAGTACTTCATTTAAGCGTGGTAAGCATTAAAGAAAACACCACAATGCATATTATCCTACTATGAGAAGTGTTTTTTTTTATCAAAGTGCTTCATTTATTATGAGTGGTAACCTTTCAAGAAAACTTCACATTGCATCATATCTAACTATGACAAGAGTTTCTTCTCCGTGTACTTCATTTAAGTGTTGTAACCATTCACCAAAACACCATGAAGAAGCATAGATTGCCACTTTATCTGCTTCATGTCTGAGTACTTAATTTTTGAGTGATTCTGATCAAATTACTTCATTTGTGGGTCGTAATAATTATAGAAAACACCACAAGGCATTTTATCCTACTACGAGAAGTGTTTCAGATCCAATTCCCTCATTTGTGGGTGGTAACCATTCAATAAAACACCACAAAGTATCTTATTCTTTTATAAGAAGTGTTTCTGCTCAGGGTACTAGATTTATGGGTGGTAACCATTCAAGAAAACACCACAAAGCATCTTATTCTACTACGAGAAGTGTTTCGGAACGAATTACATCGTTTATGGGTGGTAACGTTTCAAGAAAACCCCGCAATGCATCATAGCATACTACGAGAAGTGTTTATTCTACAAATACTTCAATTAAGGGTGGTAAACTTTCACTAAAACACCACGAAAGAGCATAGATTACCACTCTAGGTTCTTCATGTCCGTGTACAAAATTTAAGGGTGGTAAACATTAAACAATGAGCACAAAGCATCTTACCCTATTATGACAAGTGTTTCTACTCGGATTACTTCATTTAGGGGTGGTAACCATTCAGAAAAACACCACAAAGCATGTTATGCTTCTATCAAAAGTGTTTCTGATCAGGAGGGTACTTCATTTTTGGGTTGAAACCATTAAAGAAAACACTACAAAAAATCTTATCCTACTACGAGAAGTGTTTCAGAATGATTTACTTTGTTTATGTGGTGGTAACGTTTCAAGAAAACCCCACAAAGCATCATAGCATACTACGAGAACTGTTTGTTCTATGAATACTTCAATTAAGGGTGGTAACCCTTCACTAAAACACCACGAAAGAGCATAAATTACCACTCAGGATTCTACATGTCCGAGTACTTTATTTAAGGGTGGTAAAAATTAAAGAAAGTGCACAAAGCATCTTATCCTTTTGCGATAAGTATTTCTGATCGTATTACTTCATTTATGGATGGTAACCATTCAAGAAAACACCACAAAGCATCATATCTTACTACGATAAGAGTTTCTTCTCCATGTACTTCATTTAAATGTTGTAAGCATTCACCAAAACACCACGAAGAAGCATAGAATGCCACTTTATCTGCTTAATGTCTGAGTACTTGATTTATGAGTGATTCTGATCAAATTACTTCATTTGTGGGTCGTAACCATTATAGAAAACACCACATAGTATTTTATCCTACTCAGAAAAGTGTTTCAGATCCAATTCTTCATTAATGGGTGGTAACCATTCAAGAAAACACCACAAAGCATTTTTATCCCACTACGAGAAGTGTTTCGGAACAAATTACTTCGTTTATGGGAGGTAACGCTTTAAGAAAACCCCGCAATGCATCATAGCATACTACGAGAAGTGTTTGTTCTACAAATACTTCAATTAAGGGTGGTAACCTTTCACTAAAACACCACGAAAGAGCATAGATTACCACTGTAGGTTTTTCATATCCGAGTACTTCATTTAAGGGTGGTAAACAATAAATAATGAACACAAAGCATCTTACCCTATTACGATAAGTGTTTCTGCTCGGATTACTTCATTTAGGGGTGGTGACCATTCAGAAAAACATCTCAAAGCATCTTATGCTTCTATCAAAAGTGTTTCTGATCTGGGTGCTTCATTTATGGGTTGAAACCATTAAAGGATCCTACTACGAGAAGTGTTTCAGATTGAATTACTTCGTTTATGGGTGGTAACATTTCAAGAAAACCCCACAAAGCATGATAGCATACTACGAGAAGTGTTTGTTCTATGAATACTTCAATTAAGGGTGGTAACCCTTCACTAAAACACCACGAAAGAGCATAAATTACCACTCTAGATTCTTCATGTCGTAGTTTATTTAAGGGTGGTAAACATTAAAGAAAGTGCACAAAGCATCTTATCCTATTGCGATAAGTATTTCTGATCGTATTACTTCATTTATGGGTGATATCATACTACGTTAAGAGTTTCTTCTCCTTGTACTTAATTTAAGTGTTGTAACAATTCACAAAAACACCACGAAGAAGCATAGAAAGCCACATTATCTGCTTAATATTTGAGTACTTGATTTATGAGTGATTCTGATTTAATTACTTCATTCGTGGGTCGTAACCATTATAGAAATCACCACAAAGCATTTTATCCTACTAGGAAAAGTGTTTCAGATCTCATTCTTTCATTTATGAGTGGTAACCATTCAAGAAAACACCACAAAGCATTTTATCCTACTATGAGAAGTGTTTCGGAACGAATTACTTCGTTTATGGGTGGTAACGCTTCAGGAAAACCCCGCAATGCATCATAGCATACCACGAGAAGTGTTTGTTCAACAAATACATCAATTCTTGGTAACCTTTCACTAAAACACCACAAGAGCATAGATTACCACTCTAGGTTCTTCATGATCGAGTACTTCATTTAAGGATTGTAAACATTGAAGAATGAGCACAAAGCATCTTATGCTTCTATCAGAAGTGTTTCTGATCTGGGTAGTTCATTTATATTTGGAAAACATTTAAGAAAACACCACAAAGCATTTTATCCTACTACGAGAAGTGTTTCAGAACGAATTACTTCGTTTATGGGTGGTAACGTTTCAAGAAAATCCCACAAAGCATCATAACATACTACAATAAGTGTTTGTTCTACAAATACATCAATTAAGGGTGGTAACCCTTCACTAAAACACCACGAAAGAGCATATATTACCACGCTAGATTCTTCATGTCCGAGTACTTTATTTAAGGGTGGTAAACATTAAAGAAAGAGCACAATGCATCTTATTCTATTACGATAAGTATTTCTGATCATATTACTTCATTAATGGGTTGCAACCATTCAAGAAAACAGCACAAAGCATCCTATCTTACTACAATAAGAGTTTATTCTCCATGTACTTCATTTAAGTGTTGTAACCATTCACCAAAACACCACGAAAAAGCATAGAATACCACTTTATCTGCTTCATGTCTGAGTACTTGATTTATCAGTGATTCTGGCCAAATTACTTCATTTGTGGGTCGTAACCATTATAGAAAACACCACAAAGCATCTTATCCTACTACTAGAAGTATTTCAGATCCTATTTCTTCATTTATGGGTTGTAACCATTCAAGAAAACACCACAAAGTATCTTATTCTTCTATGAGAGTATTTCTGATCAGGGTACAACATTTATGGGTGGTAACCAGTCAAGAAAACACCACAAAGCATCTTATCCTACTACGAGAAGTGTTTCGAAACAAATTACATCGTTTATGGGTGGTAACGTTTCAAGAAAACCCCGCAATGCATCATAGCATACTACGAGAAGTGTTTGTTCTACAAATACTTCAATTAAGGGTGGTAAACTTTCAGTAAAACACCACGAAAGAGCATAAATTATCACTCTAGGTTCTTCATGTTCGAGTACTTCATTTAAGGGTGGTAAACATTAAACAATGAGCACAAAACATCTTATCCTATTACGATAAGTATTTATGATCGCATTACTTCATTGATGGGTGGTAATCATTCAAGAAAATACCACAATGAATCGTATCTTACTACGATAAGAGTTTCTTCTCCTGGTACTTAATTTAAGTGTTGTAACAATTCACCAAAACATCACGAAAAAGCATAGAATCTTATCCAACTACAAGAAGTGTTTGTTCTACGAATACATCAATTAAGTATGGTAACCATTAACTAAAACACCACGAAAGTGCATAGATTACCACTCTAGATTCTTCATGTACGAGTACTTTATTTATTGGTGGTAAACATTAAAGAAAGAGCATCTTCCTACTACGAGAAGTATTATTGTCAAATTACTTCATTTGTGGGTCGTAATCATTATAGAAAACACCACAAAGCATCTTATCCTACTACGAGAAGTATTTCAGATCCTATTTCTTTATTTATGGGTTGTAACCATTCAAGAAAACACCACAAAAGCATCTTATTCTTCTATGAGAAGTGTTTCTGATCAGGCTAATACATTTATGGGTGGTAACCATTCCAGAAAACACCACAAGGCATCTTATCCTACTACGAGAAGTGTTTCGGAATGAATTACTTCGTTTATGGCTGGTAACGTTTCAAGAAAACCCCGCATTGCATCACAGCATACGATGAGAAGTGTTTGTTCTACAAATACTTCAATTGAGGATGGTAACCTTTCACTAAAACATCACGAAAGAGCATAGATTACCGATGTAGGTTCTTCATGTTCGAGTACTTCATTTAAGGGTGGTAAACATTAAACAATGAGCACAAAGCATCTTACCCTATTACGATAAGTATTTCTGCTCGGATTACTTCATTTAGGGGTGACCATTCAGAAAAACACCACAAAGCATCTTATTCTTCTATGAAAAGTGTTTCTGATCTGGGTACTTCATTTATGGGTTGAAACCATTAAAGAAAACACTACAAAAAATCTTATCCTTCATCGAGAAGTGTTTCAGAATGAATTACTTTGTTTATGGGTGGTAACGTTTCAAGAAAACTCAACAAAGCATCATTGCATACTACGAGAAGTGTTTGTTCTATGAATACTTCAATTAAGGGTGGTAACCCTTCACTAAAACACCACGAAAGAGTATAAATTACCACTCTAGATTCTTCATGTTCGAGTACTTTATTTAAGGGTGGTAAACATTAAAGAAAGTGCACAAAGCATCTTATCCTATTGCGATAAGTATTCCTGATCGTATTACTTCATTTAGGGGTGGTAACCTTTCAGGAAAAACACCACAAAGCATCTTATCTTGCTACGATAAGAGTTTCTTCTCCATGTACTTCATATAAGTGTTGTAACCATTCACCAAAACACCACAAAAAGCATAGAATGCCACTTTATCTACTTCATGTCCGAGTACTTGATTTATGACTGATTATGATCAAATTACTTCATTTGTTGGTCGTAACCATTATAGAAAACACCACAAGAAGTGTTTCAGATCCAATTCCTTCATTTATGGGTGGTAACTTTTCAAGAAAACCCCGCAATCCATCATAGCATACTACGAGAAGTGTTTGTTCTGCAAATACTTCAATTAAGGGTGGTAACCTTTCACTAAAACACCACGAAAGAGCATAGATTACCACTCTAGATTCTGCAAGTTCGAGTACAACATTTACGTGTGGTAAATATTAAACAATGAGCACAAAGCATCTTACCATATTACGATAAGTGTTTCTGCTCGGATTACTTCATTTAGGGGTGGTAACCTTTCAGGAAAAACACCACAAAGCATCTTATGCTTCTATCAAAAGTATTTCTGATCAGGGGACTTCATTTATGGGATGAAACTATTAAAGAAAACACTACAAAAAATCTTATCCTACTACGAGAGGTATTTCAGAATGAAATACTTCAATTAAGAGTGGTAACCCTTCACTAAAACACCACGAAAGAGCATAAATTACCACTATAGATTCTTCATGATCGAGTACTTCTTTTAAAGGATGGTAAACATTGAAGAATGATCACAAAGCATCTTATGCTTCTATCAGAAGTGTTTCTGATTTGGGTAGTTCATTTATATTTGGAAACCATTAAAGAAAACACTACAAAGAATCTTAGGTTACTACGAGAAGTGTTTCAGAACGAATTATTTCGTTAATGGGTGGTAACGTTTCGAGAAAATCCCACAAAGCATCATAACATACTACAAGAAGTGTTTGTTCTACGAATACTTCAATTAATGGTGGTAACCCTTCACTAAAACACCACGAAAGAGCATAGAGTACCACTCTTGATTCTTAATGTCCAAGTACTTTATTTAAGGGTGGTAAACATTAAAGAAAGAGCACAAAGCATCTTATCCTATTACGATAAGTATTTCTGATCGTATTACTTCACTAATGGGTGGTAAGCATTAAAATAAATACCACAAAGCATCATATCTTACTTGAATAAGTGTTTCTTCTCCAAGTACTTCATTTAAGTGTTTACCCATTCACCAAAACACCACGAAAAAACATAGAATCTTATCCTATTAAAAGAAGTGTTTATTCTACGAATACATCAATTAAGGGTGGTAACCCTTCACTAAAACACCACTAAAGAGCATAGATTACCACTCTAGATTCTTCATGTCCGAGTACTTTTTTTATGGGTGATAACATTAAAGAAAGAGCACAAAGCATCTTATTCTATTACGATAAGTATTTCTGATCATATCACTTCATTTATGGGTGGTAAGCATTCAAGAAAACACCACAAAGCATCATATCTTACTACGATAAGAGTTTCTTCTCCAAGTACTTCATATGAGTGTTGTAACCATTCACCAAAACACCACAAAAAAGCATAGAATGCCACTTTATCTACTTCATATCTGAGTACTTGATTTATGAGGGGTTCTGATCAAATTACTTCATTTGTGAGTCGTAACCATTATAGAAAACACCCCAAAGCATCTTATCCTACTACGAGAAGTGTTTCAGATCCAATTCTTCATTAATGGGTGGTAACCATTCAAGAAAACACCACAAAGCATTTTTATCCCACTACGAGAAGTGTTTCGAAACAAATTACTTCGTTTATGGGAGGTAACGCTTTAAGAAAACCCCGCAATGCATCATAGCATACTACGAGAAGTGTTTGTTCTACAAATACTTCAATTAAGGGTGGTAACCTTTCACTAAAACACCACGAAAGAGCATAGATTACCACTGTAGGTTTTTCATATCCGAGTACTTCATTTAAGGGTGGTAAACAATAAATAATGAACACAAAGCATCTTACCCTATTACGATAAGTGTTTCTGCTCGGATTACTTCATTTAGGGGTGGTGACCATTCAGAAAAACATCTCAAAGCATCTTATGCTTCTATCAAAAGTGTTTCTGATCTGGGTGCTTCATTTATGGGTTGAAACCATTAAAGGATCCTACTACGAGAAGTGTTTCAGATTGAATTACTTCGTTTATGGGTGGTAACATTTCAAGAAAACCCCACAAAGCATGATAGCATACTACGAGAAGTGTTTGTTCTATGAATACTTCAATTAAGGGTGGTAACCCTTCACTAAAACACCACGAAAGAGCATAAATTACCACTCTAGATTCTTCATGTCGTAGTTTATTTAAGGGTGGTAAACATTAAAGAAAGTGCACAAAGCATCTTATCCTATTGCGATAAGTATTTCTGATCGTATTACTTCATTTATGGGTGATATCATACTACGTTAAGAGTTTCTTCTCCTTGTACTTAATTTAAGTGTTGTAACAATTCACAAAAACACCACGAAGAAGCATAGAAAGCCACATTATCTGCTTAATATTTGAGTACTTGATTTATGAGTGATTCTGATTTAATTACTTCATTCGTGGGTCGTAACCATTATAGAAATCACCACAAAGCATTTTATCCTACTAGGAAAAGTGTTTCAGATCTCATTCTTTCATTTATGAGTGGTAACCATTCAAGAAAACACCACAAAGCATTTTATCCTACTATGAGAAGTGTTTCGGAACGAATTACTTCGTTTATGGGTGGTAACGCTTCAGGAAAACCCCGCAATGCATCATAGCATACCACGAGAAGTGTTTGTTCAACAAATACATCAATTCTTGGTAACCTTTCACTAAAACACCACAAGAGCATAGATTACCACTCTAGGTTCTTCATGATCGAGTACTTCATTTAAGGATTGTAAACATTGAAGAATGAGCACAAAGCATCTTATGCTTCTATCAGAAGTGTTTCTGATCTGGGTAGTTCATTTATATTTGGAAAACATTTAAGAAAACACCACAAAGCATTTTATCCTACTACGAGAAGTGTTTCAGAACGAATTACTTCGTTTATGGGTGGTAACGTTTCAAGAAAATCCCACAAAGCATCATAACATACTACAATAAGTGTTTGTTCTACAAATACATCAATTAAGGGTGGTAACCCTTCACTAAAACACCACGAAAGAGCATATATTACCACGCTAGATTCTTCATGTCCGAGTACTTTATTTAAGGGTGGTAAACATTAAAGAAAGAGCACAATGCATCTTATTCTATTACGATAAGTATTTCTGATCATATTACTTCATTAATGGGTTGCAACCATTCAAGAAAACAGCACAAAGCATCCTATCTTACTACAATAAGAGTTTATTCTCCATGTACTTCATTTAAGTGTTGTAACCATTCACCAAAACACCACGAAAAAGCATAGAATACCACTTTATCTGCTTCATGTCTGAGTACTTGATTTATCAGTGATTCTGGCCAAATTACTTCATTTGTGGGTCGTAACCATTATAGAAAACACCACAAAGCATCTTATCCTACTACTAGAAGTATTTCAGATCCTATTTCTTCATTTATGGGTTGTAACCATTCAAGAAAACACCACAAAGTATCTTATTCTTCTATGAGAGTATTTCTGATCAGGGTACAACATTTATGGGTGGTAACCAGTCAAGAAAACACCACAAAGCATCTTATCCTACTACGAGAAGTGTTTCGAAACAAATTACATCGTTTATGGGTGGTAACGTTTCAAGAAAACCCCGCAATGCATCATAGCATACTACGAGAAGTGTTTGTTCTACAAATACTTCAATTAAGGGTGGTAAACTTTCAGTAAAACACCACGAAAGAGCATAAATTATCACTCTAGGTTCTTCATGTTCGAGTACTTCATTTAAGGGTGGTAAACATTAAACAATGAGCACAAAACATCTTATCCTATTACGATAAGTATTTATGATCGCATTACTTCATTGATGGGTGGTAATCATTCAAGAAAATACCACAATGAATCGTATCTTACTACGATAAGAGTTTCTTCTCCTGGTACTTAATTTAAGTGTTGTAACAATTCACCAAAACATCACGAAAAAGCATAGAATCTTATCCAACTACAAGAAGTGTTTGTTCTACGAATACATCAATTAAGTATGGTAACCATTAACTAAAACACCACGAAAGTGCATAGATTACCACTCTAGATTCTTCATGTACGAGTACTTTATTTATTGGTGGTAAACATTAAAGAAAGAGCATCTTCCTACTACGAGAAGTATTATTGTCAAATTACTTCATTTGTGGGTCGTAATCATTATAGAAAACACCACAAAGCATCTTATCCTACTACGAGAAGTATTTCAGATCCTATTTCTTTATTTATGGGTTGTAACCATTCAAGAAAACACCACAAAAGCATCTTATTCTTCTATGAGAAGTGTTTCTGATCAGGCTAATACATTTATGGGTGGTAACCATTCCAGAAAACACCACAAGGCATCTTATCCTACTACGAGAAGTGTTTCGGAATGAATTACTTCGTTTATGGCTGGTAACGTTTCAAGAAAACCCCGCATTGCATCACAGCATACGATGAGAAGTGTTTGTTCTACAAATACTTCAATTGAGGATGGTAACCTTTCACTAAAACATCACGAAAGAGCATAGATTACCGATGTAGGTTCTTCATGTTCGAGTACTTCATTTAAGGGTGGTAAACATTAAACAATGAGCACAAAGCATCTTACCCTATTATGATAAGTATTTCTGCTCGGATTACTTCATTTAGGGGTGACCATTCAGAAAAACACCAGAAAGCATCTTATTCTTCTATGAAAAGTGTTTCTGATCTGGGTACTTCATTTATGGGTTGAAACCATTAAAGAAAACACTACAAAAAATCTTATCCTTCATCGAGAAGTGTTTCAGAATGAATTACTTTGTTTATGGGTGGTAACGTTTCAAGAAAACTCAACAAAGCATCATTGCATACTACGAGAAGTGTTTGTTCTATGAATACTTCAATTAAGGGTGGTAACCCTTCACTAAAACACCACGAAAGAGTATAAATTACCACTCTAGATTCTTCATGTTCGAGTACTTTATTTAAGGGTGGTAAACATTAAAGAAAGTGCACAAAGCATCTTATCCTATTGCGATAAGTATTCCTGATCGTATTACTTCATTTAGGGGTGGTAACCTTTCAGGAAAAACACCACAAAGCATCTTATCTTGCTACGATAAGAGTTTCTTCTCCATGTACTTCATATAAGTGTTGTAACCATTCACCAAAACACCACAAAAAGCATAGAATGCCACTTTATCTACTTCATGTCCGAGTACTTGATTTATGACTGATTATGATCAAATTACTTCATTTGTTGGTCGTAACCATTATAGAAAACACCACAAGAAGTGTTTCAGATCCAATTCCTTCATTTATGGGTGGTAACTTTTCAAGAAAACCCCGCAATCCATCATAGCATACTACGAGAAGTGTTTGTTCTGCAAATACTTCAATTAAGGGTGGTAACCTTTCACTAAAACACCACGAAAGAGCATAGATTACCACTCTAGATTCTGCAAGTTCGAGTACAACATTTACGTGTGGTAAATATTAAACAATGAGCACAAAGCATCTTACCATATTACGATAAGTGTTTCTGCTCGGATTACTTCATTTAGGGGTGGTAACCTTTCAGGAAAAACACCACAAAGCATCTTATGCTTCTATCAAAAGTATTTCTGATCAGGGGACTTCATTTATGGGATGAAACTATTAAAGAAAACACTACAAAAAATCTTATCCTACTACGAGAGATATTTCAGAATGAAATACTTCAATTAAGAGTGGTAACCCTTCACTAAAACACCACGAAAGAGCATAAATTACCACTATAGATTCTTCATGATCGAGTACTTCTTTTAAAGGATGGTAAACATTGAAGAATGAGCACAAAGCATCTTATGCTTCTATCAGAAGTGTTTCTGATTTGGGTAGTTCATTTATATTTGGAAACCATTAAAGAAAACACTACAAAGAATCTTAGGTTACTACGAGAAGTGTTTCAGAACGAATTATTTCGTTAATGGGTGGTAACGTTTCGAGAAAATCCCACAAAGCATCATAACATACTACAAGAAGTGTTTGTTCTACGAATACTTCAATTAATGGTGGTAACCCTTCACTAAAACATCACGAAAGAGCATAGAGTACCACTCTTGATTTTTAATGTCCAAGTACTTTATTTAAGGGTGGTAAACATTAAAGAAAGAGCACAAAGCATCTTATCCTATTACGATAAGTATTTCTGATCGTATTACTTCACTAATGGGTGGTAAGCATTAAAATAAATACCACAAAGCATCATATCTTACTTGAATAAGTGTTTCTTCTCCAAGTACTTCATTTAAGTGTTTACCCATTCACCAAAACACCACGAAAAAACATAGAATCTTATCCTATTAAAAGAAGTGTTTATTCTACGAATACATCAATTAAGGGTGGTAACCCTTCACTAAAACACCACTAAAGAGCATAGATTACCACTCTAGATTCTTCATGTCCGAGTACTTTTTTTATGGGTGATAACATTAAAGAAAGAGCACAAAGCATCTTATTCTATTACGATAAGTATTTCTGATCATATCACTTCATTTATGGGTGGTAAGCATTCAAGAAAACACCACAAAGCATCATATCTTACTACGATAAGAGTTTCTTCTCCAAGTACTTCATATGAGTGTTGTAACCATTCACCAAAACACCACAAAAAAGCATAGAATGCCACTTTATCTACTTCATATCTGAGTACTTGATTTATGAGGGGTTCTGATCAAATTACTTCATTTGTGAGTCGTAACCATTATAGAAAACACCCCAAAGCATCTTATCCTACTACGAGAAGTGTTTCAGATCCAATTCTTCATTAATGGGTGGTAACCATTCAAGAAAACACCACAAAGCATTTTTATCCCACTACGAGAAGTGTTTCGGAACAAATTACTTCGTTTATGGGAGGTAACGCTTTAAGAAAACCCCGCAATGCATCATAGCATACTACGAGAAGTGTTTGTTCTACAAATACTTCAATTAAGGGTGGTAACCTTTCACTAAAACACCACGAAAGAGCATAGATTACCACTGTAGGTTTTTCATATCCGAGTACTTCATTTAAGGGTGGTAAACAATAAATAATGAACACAAAGCATCTTACCCTATTACGATAAGTGTTTCTGCTCGGATTACTTCATTTAGGGGTGGTGACCATTCAGAAAAACATCTCAAAGCATCTTATGCTTCTATCAAAAGTGTTTCTGATCTGGGTGCTTCATTTATGGGTTGAAACCATTAAAGGATCCTACTACGAGAAGTGTTTCAGATTGAATTACTTCGTTTATGGGTGGTAACATTTCAAGAAAACCCCACAAAGCATGATAGCATACTACGAGAAGTGTTTGTTCTATGAATACTTCAATTAAGGGTGGTAACCCTTCACTAAAACACCACGAAAGAGCATAAATTACCACTCTAGATTCTTCATGTCGTAGTTTATTTAAGGGTGGTAAACATTAAAGAAAGTGCACAAAGCATCTTATCCTATTGCGATAAGTATTTCTGATCGTATTACTTCATTTATGGGTGATATCATACTACGTTAAGAGTTTCTTCTCCTTGTACTTAATTTAAGTGTTGTAACAATTCACAAAAACACCACGAAGAAGCATAGAAAGCCACATTATCTGCTTAATATTTGAGTACTTGATTTATGAGTGATTCTGATTTAATTACTTCATTCGTGGGTCGTAACCATTATAGAAATCACCACAAAGCATTTTATCCTACTAGGAAAAGTGTTTCAGATCTCATTCCTTCATTTATGAGTGGTAACCATTCAAGAAAACACCACAAAGCATTTTATCCTACTATGAGAAGTGTTTCGGAACGAATTACTTCGTTTATGGGTGGTAACGCTTCAGGAAAACCCCGCAATGCATCATAGCATACCACGAGAAGTGTTTGTTCAACAAATACATCAATTCTTGGTAACCTTTCACTAAAACACCACAAGAGCATAGATTACCACTCTAGGTTCTTCATGATCGAGTACTTCATTTAAGGATTGTAAACATTGAAGAATGAGCACAAAGCATCTTATGCTTCTATCAGAAGTGTTTCTGATCTGGGTAGTTCATTTATATTTGGAAAACATTTAAGAAAACACCACAAAGCATTTTATCCTACTACGAGAAGTGTTTCAGAACGAATTACTTCGTTTATGGGTGGTAACGTTTCAAGAAAATCCCACAAAGCATCATAACATACTACAATAAGTGTTTGTTCTACAAATACATCAATTAAGGGTGGTAACCCTTCACTAAAACACCACGAAAGAGCATATATTACCACGCTAGATTCTTCATGTCCGAGTACTTTATTTAAGGGTGGTAAACATTAAAGAAAGAGCACAATGCATCTTATTCTATTACGATAAGTATTTCTGATCATATTACTTCATTAATGGGTTGCAACCATTCAAGAAAACAGCACAAAGCATCCTATCTTACTACAATAAGAGTTTATTCTCCATGTACTTCATTTAAGTGTTGTAACCATTCACCAAAACACCACGAAAAAGCATAGAATACCACTTTATCTGCTTCATGTCTGAGTACTTGATTTATCAGTGATTCTGGCCAAATTACTTCATTTGTGGGTCGTAACCATTATAGAAAACACCACAAAGCATCTTATCCTACTACTAGAAGTATTTCAGATCCTATTTCTTCATTTATGGGTTGTAACCATTCAAGAAAACACCACAAAGTATCTTATTCTTCTATGAGAGTATTTCTGATCAGGGTACAACATTTATGGGTGGTAACCAGTCAAGAAAACACCACAAAGCATCTTATCCTACTACGAGAAGTGTTTCGAAACAAATTACATCGTTTATGGGTGGTAACGTTTCAAGAAAACCCCGCAATGCATCATAGCATACTACGAGAAGTGTTTGTTCTACAAATACTTCAATTAAGGGTGGTAAACTTTCAGTAAAACACCACGAAAGAGCATAAATTATCACTCTAGGTTCTTCATGTTCGAGTACTTCATTTAAGGGTGGTAAACATTAAACAATGAGCACAAAACATCTTATCCTATTACGATAAGTATTTATGATCGCATTACTTCATTGATGGGTGGTAATCATTCAAGAAAATACCACAATGAATCGTATCTTACTACGATAAGAGTTTCTTCTCCTGGTACTTAATTTAAGTGTTGTAACAATTCACCAAAACATCACGAAAAAGCATAGAATCTTATCCAACTACAAGAAGTGTTTGTTCTACGAATACATCAATTAAGTATGGTAACCATTAACTAAAACACCACGAAAGTGCATAGATTACCACTCTAGATTCTTCATGTACGAGTACTTTATTTATTGGTGGTAAACATTAAAGAAAGAGCATCTTCCTACTACGAGAAGTATTATTGTCAAATTACTTCATTTGTGGGTCGTAATCATTATAGAAAACACCACAAAGCATCTTATCCTACTACGAGAAGTATTTCAGATCCTATTTCTTTATTTATGGGTTGTAACCATTCAAGAAAACACCACAAAAGCATCTTATTCTTCTATGAGAAGTGTTTCTGATCAGGCTAATACATTTATGGGTGGTAACCATTCCAGAAAACACCACAAGGCATCTTATCCTACTACGAGAAGTGTTTCGGAATGAATTACTTCGTTTATGGCTGGTAACGTTTCAAGAAAACCCCGCATTGCATCACAGCATACGATGAGAAGTGTTTGTTCTACAAATACTTCAATTGAGGATGGTAACCTTTCACTAAAACATCACGAAAGAGCATAGATTACCGATGTAGGTTCTTCATGTTCGAGTACTTCATTTAAGGGTGGTAAACATTAAACAATGAGCACAAAGCATCTTACCCTATTACGATAAGTATTTCTGCTCGGATTACTTCATTTAGGGGTGACCATTCAGAAAAACACCACAAAGCATCTTATTCTTCTATGAAAAGTGTTTCTGATCTGGGTACTTCATTTATGGGTTGAAACCATTAAAGAAAACACTACAAAAAATCTTATCCTTCATCGAGAAGTGTTTCAGAATGAATTACTTTGTTTATGGGTGGTAACGTTTCAAGAAAACTCAACAAAGCATCATTGCATACTACGAGAAGTGTTTGTTCTATGAATACTTCAATTAAGGGTGGTAACCCTTCACTAAAACACCACGAAAGAGTATAAATTACCACTCTAGATTCTTCATGTTCGAGTACTTTATTTAAGGGTGGTAAACATTAAAGAAAGTGCACAAAGCATCTTATCCTATTGCGATAAGTATTCCTGATCGTATTACTTCATTTAGGGGTGGTAACCTTTCAGGAAAAACACCACAAAGCATCTTATCTTGCTACGATAAGAGTTTCTTCTCCATGTACTTCATATAAGTGTTGTAACCATTCACCAAAACACCACAAAAAGCATAGAATGCCACTTTATCTACTTCATGTCCGAGTACTTGATTTATGACTGATTATGATCAAATTACTTCATTTGTTGGTCGTAACCATTATAGAAAACACCACAAGAAGTGTTTCAGATCCAATTCCTTCATTTATGGGTGGTAACTTTTCAAGAAAACCCCGCAATCCATCATAGCATACTACGAGAAGTGTTTGTTCTGCAAATACTTCAATTAAGGGTGGTAACCTTTCACTAAAACACCACGAAAGAGCATAGATTACCACTCTAGATTCTGCAAGTTCGAGTACAACATTTACGTGTGGTAAATATTAAACAATGAGCACAAAGCATCTTACCATATTACGATAAGTGTTTCTGCTCGGATTACTTCATTTAGGGGTGGTAACCTTTCAGGAAAAACACCACAAAGCATCTTATGCTTCTATCAAAAGTATTTCTGATCAGGGGACTTCATTTATGGGATGAAACTATTAAAGAAAACACTACAAAAAATCTTATCCTACTACGAGAGGTATTTCAGAATGAAATACTTCAATTAAGAGTGGTAACCCTTCACTAAAACACCACGAAAGAGCATAAATTACCACTATAGATTCTTCATGATCGAGTACTTCTTTTAAAGGATGGTAAACATTGAAGAATGATCACAAAGCATCTTATGCTTCTATCAGAAGTGTTTCTGATTTGGGTAGTTCATTTATATTTGGAAACCATTAAAGAAAACACTACAAAGAATCTTAGGTTACTACGAGAAGTGTTTCAGAACGAATTATTTCGTTAATGGGTGGTAACGTTTCGAGAAAATCCCACAAAGCATCATAACATACTACAAGAAGTGTTTGTTCTACGAATACTTCAATTAATGGTGGTAACCCTTCACTAAAACACCACGAAAGAGCATAGAGTACCACTCTTGATTCTTAATGTCCAAGTACTTTATTTAAGGGTGGTAAACATTAAAGAAAGAGCACAAAGCATCTTATCCTATTACGATAAGTATTTCTGATCGTATTACTTCACTAATGGGTGGTAAGCATTAAAATAAATACCACAAAGCATCATATCTTACTTGAATAAGTGTTTCTTCTCCAAGTACTTCATTTAAGTGTTTACCCATTCACCAAAACACCACGAAAAAACATAGAATCTTATCCTATTAAAAGAAGTGTTTATTCTACGAATACATCAATTAAGGGTGGTAACCCTTCACTAAAACACCACTAAAGAGCATAGATTACCACTCTAGATTCTTCATGTCCGAGTACTTTTTTTATGGGTGATAACATTAAAGAAAGAGCACAAAGCATCTTATTCTATTACGATAAGTATTTCTGATCATATCACTTCATTTATGGGTGGTAAGCATTCAAGAAAACACCACAAAGCATCATATCTTACTACGATAAGAGTTTCTTCTCCAAGTACTTCATATGAGTGTTGTAACCATTCACCAAAACACCACAAAAAAGCATAGAATGCCACTTTATCTACTTCATATCTGAGTACTTGATTTATGAGGGGTTCTGATCAAATTACTTCATTTGTGAGTCGTAACCATTATAGAAAACACCCCAAAGCATCTTATCCTACTACGAGAAGTGTTTCAGATCCAATTCTTCATTAATGGGTGGTAACCATTCAAGAAAACACCACAAAGCATTTTTATCCCACTACGAGAAGTGTTTCGGAACAAATTACTTCGTTTATGGGAGGTAACGCTTTAAGAAAACCCCGCAATGCATCATAGCATACTACGAGAAGTGTTTGTTCTACAAATACTTCAATTAAGGGTGGTAACCTTTCACTAAAACACCACGAAAGAGCATAGATTACCACTGTAGGTTTTTCATATCCGAGTACTTCATTTAAGGGTGGTAAACAATAAATAATGAACACAAAGCATCTTACCCTATTACGATAAGTGTTTCTGCTCGGATTACTTCATTTAGGGGTGGTGACCATTCAGAAAAACATCTCAAAGCATCTTATGCTTCTATCAAAAGTGTTTCTGATCTGGGTGCTTCATTTATGGGTTGAAACCATTAAAGGATCCTACTACGAGAAGTGTTTCAGATTGAATTACTTCGTTTATGGGTGGTAACATTTCAAGAAAACCCCACAAAGCATGATAGCATACTACGAGAAGTGTTTGTTCTATGAATACTTCAATTAAGGGTGGTAACCCTTCACTAAAACACCACGAAAGAGCATAAATTACCACTCTAGATTCTTCATGTCGTAGTTTATTTAAGGGTGGTAAACATTAAAGAAAGTGCACAAAGCATCTTATCCTATTGCGATAAGTATTTCTGATCGTATTACTTCATTTATGGGTGATATCATACTACGTTAAGAGTTTCTTCTCCTTGTACTTAATTTAAGTGTTGTAACAATTCACAAAAACACCACGAAGAAGCATAGAAAGCCACATTATCTGCTTAATATTTGAGTACTTGATTTATGAGTGATTCTGATTTAATTACTTCATTCGTGGGTCGTAACCATTATAGAAATCACCACAAAGCATTTTATCCTACTAGGAAAAGTGTTTCAGATCTCATTCCTTCATTTATGAGTGGTAACCATTCAAGAAAACACCACAAAGCATTTTATCCTACTATGAGAAGTGTTTCGGAACGAATTACTTCGTTTATGGGTGGTAACGCTTCAGGAAAACCCCGCAATGCATCATAGCATACCACGAGAAGTGTTTGTTCAACAAATACATCAATTCTTGGTAACCTTTCACTAAAACACCACAAGAGCATAGATTACCACTCTAGGTTCTTCATGATCGAGTACTTCATTTAAGGATTGTAAACATTGAAGAATGAGCACAAAGCATCTTATGCTTCTATCAGAAGTGTTTCTGATCTGGGTAGTTCATTTATATTTGGAAAACATTTAAGAAAACACCACAAAGCATTTTATCCTACTACGAGAAGTGTTTCAGAACGAATTACTTCGTTTATGGGTGGTAACGTTTCAAGAAAATCCCACAAAGCATCATAACATACTACAATAAGTGTTTGTTCTACAAATACATCAATTAAGGGTGGTAACCCTTCACTAAAACACCACGAAAGAGCATATATTACCACGCTAGATTCTTCATGTCCGAGTACTTTATTTAAGGGTGGTAAACATTAAAGAAAGAGCACAATGCATCTTATTCTATTACGATAAGTATTTCTGATCATATTACTTCATTAATGGGTTGCAACCATTCAAGAAAACAGCACAAAGCATCCTATCTTACTACAATAAGAGTTTATTCTCCATGTACTTCATTTAAGTGTTGTAACCATTCACCAAAACACCACGAAAAAGCATAGAATACCACTTTATCTGCTTCATGTCTGAGTACTTGATTTATCAGTGATTCTGGCCAAATTACTTCATTTGTGGGTCGTAACCATTATAGAAAACACCACAAAGCATCTTATCCTACTACTAGAAGTATTTCAGATCCTATTTCTTCATTTATGGGTTGTAACCATTCAAGAAAACACCACAAAGTATCTTATTCTTCTATGAGAGTATTTCTGATCAGGGTACAACATTTATGGGTGGTAACCAGTCAAGAAAACACCACAAAGCATCTTATCCTACTACGAGAAGTGTTTCGAAACAAATTACATCGTTTATGGGTGGTAACGTTTCAAGAAAACCCCGCAATGCATCATAGCATACTACGAGAAGTGTTTGTTCTACAAATACTTCAATTAAGGGTGGTAAACTTTCAGTAAAACACCACGAAAGAGCATAAATTATCACTCTAGGTTCTTCATGTTCGAGTACTTCATTTAAGGGTGGTAAACATTAAACAATGAGCACAAAACATCTTATCCTATTACGATAAGTATTTATGATCGCATTACTTCATTGATGGGTGGTAATCATTCAAGAAAATACCACAATGAATCGTATCTTACTACGATAAGAGTTTCTTCTCCTGGTACTTAATTTAAGTGTTGTAACAATTCACCAAAACATCACGAAAAAGCATAGAATCTTATCCAACTACAAGAAGTGTTTGTTCTACGAATACATCAATTAAGTATGGTAACCATTAACTAAAACACCACGAAAGTGCATAGATTACCACTCTAGATTCTTCATGTACGAGTACTTTATTTATTGGTGGTAAACATTAAAGAAAGAGCATCTTCCTACTACGAGAAGTATTATTGTCAAATTACTTCATTTGTGGGTCGTAATCATTATAGAAAACACCACAAAGCATCTTATCCTACTACGAGAAGTATTTCAGATCCTATTTCTTTATTTATGGGTTGTAACCATTCAAGAAAACACCACAAAAGCATCTTATTCTTCTATGAGAAGTGTTTCTGATCAGGCTAATACATTTATGGGTGGTAACCATTCCAGAAAACACCACAAGGCATCTTATCCTACTACGAGAAGTGTTTCGGAATGAATTACTTCGTTTATGGCTGGTAACGTTTCAAGAAAACCCCGCATTGCATCACAGCATACGATGAGAAGTGTTTGTTCTACAAATACTTCAATTGAGGATGGTAACCTTTCACTAAAACATCACGAAAGAGCATAGATTACCGATGTAGGTTCTTCATGTTCGAGTACTTCATTTAAGGGTGGTAAACATTAAACAATGAGCACAAAGCATCTTACCCTATTACGATAAGTATTTCTGCTCGGATTACTTCATTTAGGGGTGACCATTCAGAAAAACACCACAAAGCATCTTATTCTTCTATGAAAAGTGTTTCTGATCTGGGTACTTCATTTATGGGTTGAAACCATTAAAGAAAACACTACAAAAAATCTTATCCTTCATCGAGAAGTGTTTCAGAATGAATTACTTTGTTTATGGGTGGTAACGTTTCAAGAAAACTCAACAAAGCATCATTGCATACTACGAGAAGTGTTTGTTCTATGAATACTTCAATTAAGGGTGGTAACCCTTCACTAAAACACCACGAAAGAGTATAAATTACCACTCTAGATTCTTCATGTTCGAGTACTTTATTTAAGGGTGGTAAACATTAAAGAAAGTGCACAAAGCATCTTATCCTATTGCGATAAGTATTCCTGATCGTATTACTTCATTTAGGGGTGGTAACCTTTCAGGAAAAACACCACAAAGCATCTTATCTTGCTACGATAAGAGTTTCTTCTCCATGTACTTCATATAAGTGTTGTAACCATTCACCAAAACACCACAAAAAGCATAGAATGCCACTTTATCTACTTCATGTCCGAGTACTTGATTTATGACTGATTATGATCAAATTACTTCATTTGTTGGTCGTAACCATTATAGAAAACACCACAAGAAGTGTTTCAGATCCAATTCCTTCATTTATGGGTGGTAACTTTTCAAGAAAACCCCGCAATCCATCATAGCATACTACGAGAAGTGTTTGTTCTGCAAATACTTCAATTAAGGGTGGTAACCTTTCACTAAAACACCACGAAAGAGCATAGATTACCACTCTAGATTCTGCAAGTTCGAGTACAACATTTACGTGTGGTAAATATTAAACAATGAGCACAAAGCATCTTACCATATTACGATAAGTGTTTCTGCTCGGATTACTTCATTTAGGGGTGGTAACCTTTCAGGAAAAACACCACAAAGCATCTTATGCTTCTATCAAAAGTATTTCTGATCAGGGGACTTCATTTATGGGATGAAACTATTAAAGAAAACACTACAAAAAATCTTATCCTACTACGAGAGGTATTTCAGAATGAAATACTTCAATTAAGAGTGGTAACCCTTCACTAAAACACCACGAAAGAGCATAAATTACCACTATAGATTCTTCATGATCGAGTACTTCTTTTAAAGGATGGTAAACATTGAAGAATGATCACAAAGCATCTTATGCTTCTATCAGAAGTGTTTCTGATTTGGGTAGTTCATTTATATTTGGAAACCATTAAAGAAAACACTACAAAGAATCTTAGGTTACTACGAGAAGTGTTTCAGAACGAATTATTTCGTTAATGGGTGGTAACGTTTCGAGAAAATCCCACAAAGCATCATAACATACTACAAGAAGTGTTTGTTCTACGAATACTTCAATTAATGGTGGTAACCCTTCACTAAAACACCACGAAAGAGCATAGAGTACCACTCTTGATTCTTAATGTCCAAGTACTTTATTTAAGGGTGGTAAACATTAAAGAAA
Organism: Eleocharis quinqueflora; assembly: GCA_964058865.1. NCBI lineage: Eukaryota > Viridiplantae > Streptophyta > Magnoliopsida > Poales > Cyperaceae > Eleocharis > Eleocharis quinqueflora. The sequence continues at coordinate 508 of CAXKVX010000127.1, read as the reverse complement.
GAGCACAAAGCATCTTATCCTATTACGATAAGTATTTCTGATCGTATTACTTCACTAATGGGTGGTAAGCATTAAAATAAATACCACAAAGCATCATATCTTACTTGAATAAGTGTTTCTTCTCCAAGTACTTCATTTAAGTGTTTACCCATTCACCAAAACACCACGAAAAAACATAGAATCTTATCCTATTAAAAGAAGTGTTTATTCTACGAATACATCAATTAAGGGTGGTAACCCTTCACTAAAACACCACTAAAGAGCATAGATTACCACTCTAGATTCTTCATGTCCGAGTACTTTTTTTATGGGTGATAACATTAAAGAAAGAGCACAAAGCATCTTATTCTATTACGATAAGTATTTCTGATCATATCACTTCATTTATGGGTGGTAAGCATTCAAGAAAACACCACAAAGCATCATATCTTACTACGATAAGAGTTTCTTCTCCAAGTACTTCATATGAGTGTTGTAACCATTCACCAAAACACCACAAAAAAGCATA